>JACAXG010000001.1:26676484-26700950 GCA_018881555.1 Amblyornis subalaris
ATATATATATAAAACTGGAGAAGTTATGAGGAATGGTGTATATTGCTATGCTGAACTTGCAGAGGACACATTTTTCAATGTCTTCACTTATGAAGGCCAGATCTATTGCAGAGGCAGTGTAAGAGTTGTAAATAACTGAAGAATGCCCACAAGGCTGTCTTGCTGRGTGCTACCAGAAACAGAACAGTGCTCTTCTGTTTGGTGTGGGTTATGTAGGTAGAAACAAAACTAGTTCTTGCCTTTTGAATGCACTGTGCTGGCTCTCCACTAGAGGATCTCAGTGAGAAAATGTATGAACAGTAGATAAATTGTGAGTCAAACGACTACTTTGGTTGGATACTGATGAACCTGGGCATATTGACTACATTCTCCATTGTGTAATTTCAGTTCTATACCACATATTTATTAGAGACTATGTTAATTTCCATGTAGAATCTTGGACTGCAACAGAGTAAGAAAATGGTGCATCATATTGCCCTGATCACTTCAGATTTTAAACAAAACCAGTACAGATTTGGATTTTCTTTTCCTTTCTTCACACCTCTGTAAGTTCACTCTCAATATATATGTACCCGAACTGGATTCCAATTTTCTTTCAGATTTATTTTTCTGGGAGAGTTTTATTCACCAGTTTTATGCTGTAGACTGGCTTTTGAAGGGTCATATTTGCTACTGACTTCTCTGCGGTATTGCCCAGGGTATCTCCATTAGCCTTGGTATTAGTTTTTAGGCAATCTGAATCACCCTGTATTGATCAGGCATCACTAGTGTTAGTCCATTTGTTGCTGTACAGCCTACTCTCTCAGTCCYGTCATCTACCTGTGTTTTAGAGTTCCCAGGCTTACAGGCTGCATTTTTTTGAGCTCTCTCTTGAGTGTAATCTGTGGACATTTTTCAGGAAAATTTGTGTRTGCACAGTTTTAGCAGTCAGAACCACAGTTGTTTCCAGAGTATTGAATATGCAACTCTTTTCTTCTTTCCTCAGGCTTGGCTTCCATAAGACTAAGTTTTTTATTGCCTCGGTTTGTGTGATCATGTTTTGTCCTGGACATGATTCTTTCCTTCAATGTGAAAAAGGCATGTAAGCAGACAYGAGAAATTTGGTCTTCTACCTCTGGAAAAGTGCTCTGCTTGTTTTGTGTTGTCACAAGTGTTGAAACTGGTTCACCCCTGGACAATGTACTTAAAAATTTAAGACACACACCCAAACAAAACTTAATTTATTTTAACTATATTAAGGATGTACAATGTTTTATAGACAACCATTGCTGCAACTGCACGAAGAGTTTCTATGTGTAGTTGGGTCATTTCTGCTGCAGAAATTGCCCTGGAGCCTCTTAGATAGCAAGATTCTCCTCTCATCATGTTAGTCAACATACTGAAGCATAAAAGTATGGCTTATCAGCTGGCCTAGGGACTGTAGGAATTGCCTGGAGGAGTCTATGAAACTGTCTGAAATTCTCACCTGGAAAAGTCCTCTGCCAATTTAGTCAAATGCTTTGTTGTGAAGGCAGGTAGCTCAATCACCTTGTCTCAGATCAGTCCTTTGCCTCACRTATGCTGATGCTAGCCAGGGAGTTCCTTGATATGAATGAAAATTAATGACCAAGTGCTCTGGGTGTGCACATGGGCACAGCTCTTACACTCAGCGACATCACAGTTATGTATTTGCATCTTATGCTTATATCTCTCTCATAACTTAAATTCTATGGTTCTTACTATGCAAGCCCTGATGTCTGTGAGGARCAGTCTTCCATGTGTATTTATAATTTTTCCAGGACCACCTAACATTTGTACGGTGTCYATCAGAGAAGCCTGCTGTGTTGATCTTTGCTTCCAACAGCTTACATCATGTATCATATCATGGATCACTATACTCAGTAACATGAGCCAGGAAGCACAGCTTTCTGCAAACCCATGTTAGTATGCTAGTTTGTCCTGCCTGTGCCTGTGAGCAGCCCTTTGAACAGTCCTGCTCTTGTATAAATCCATTATATACAGTCATAAAATCAGATTAAAATTGAGTTTTTCTGGAGGTCTGGAGGACCTCTGGAGGTCAAGAGGTCCTATACCTCTGCTCAAAGTGAGGTCAACTGGAGCAGGTGGCTCAGCACCTTGTCTAGATGAGCTTTGAACATCTGCTCAAGCTGTTGAAGTGTTTGACCACCTTGTCTAGTCACCATTTTGTCTGTGAGGGTGTTATTGGAGACAGTGTTGAAATCTCCTGGAATGCCTCTGCCCTGCTGTGTTGCCCCTCCAGCAGATGGCAGGGTGTGTCAAGCCCCCAGTGAGGATCAGGGTATTCAAAGATGAGGCTAATTCTAGTTGTTGAAAGAAAGATTCATCAGCTTCTTCCTTATCAGGATGTTTGCAGCAGCAATCTGCCAGAATGTTGTTCAGCCCTCTAATTCTAACGCAAATGCTCTCAACTGGATCATTAGCCATACTAAGGAAAAGCATTCCTACTCTCTTTCACTTTAAAGGCCAACTTCCCGTCCAGCCATCCTGGTGTGTCCTTCCTAAAGAACCTGTATCCTTCCATTGCAGCTATCCCACCACATTTCCTCATTCGCCTGTAGCCCCATACCCACACACAGAGCTCTAATTTTTCTGTTTTGTGGTCATGCTGCACATGCCTTAGTGAACAGGCACTTCGAATTGGCACCTGCTTCTGCTGTGAGAGCTTCGGCCACGATGCTGTTCTCTTTGCCCTTCCTTATCTGCACACATGCACTCGAGATGGGCTGCTTTCCACACCATTCCATCATTCTTGACATCTCTCTTGTCCACCACAGGCTGGATCTTCTGCTTCTCAGTTGGGTCCACCACTTCCTCAGTTGAATGTGTGTTGTTATTGTAGTAGGAATGAARTAATTTGAAACAGTTGCTAAAGTTCCTCATGAAGTTTTTTGTAGGTTGGGGAATACAYCTGATGCAATCTGTGATTATAAGTAGAGAAAGATCTAATGAGTTCATCAGATTAGATACGGGAGTCTCATGAACTGAACGTATTTCTAAGAGTACAGTGGGACACAAAGAGCTTCTGTCTAGCCAGAAAACTAAAATTATAAAGTACAGACAGTCTTTCTTAGAGGCATATTAGATTAGACRTTAGGAAGAAATTCTTCACTATAARGGTAGTGAGGCACTGGAATAGGTTGCTCGGTGAGTTTCTGGACTCCCCATTTCTGGAAGTGTTCAAGGCCAGGCTGGATGGGCCTCTGAGTAACCTGGTCTAGTGGAAGGTGTCCCTGCCCATGGCAGGGRGTTTGGAACTAAATGATCTTRATGTCACTTCCAGCTCAAACCATTCTGTGATTCCATGATTCATATTAATCTGTCTTTCCTAKTAGAACTTCTTTATTTAATTTTTTAATGGTAAATTTGAAATTTGAAGTTAAGTAATGCTGGGTATCCAGGCAGTTSACTGGAAAAATCAGGGTCACATAAAGAACCAGTGCAATAGGAAATGGCAGAACATTGCCTGTTTTCAGCAAATGCAATATATCAGCTGAAGAAAGTAAAACAAACAGGCACTCACCAGCTGAACTTGCCTCCCAGAAAATCTAAAAGGAATGTGCCGGAAGGAATACATGAAGTCCTCCAGACATTTTACACACACAAATTTGCAGACTCTGTAGAAAGAGGAACTCTGACTCACAAGTAGCCAAAGGCACCCTGACTGACTGTCATCTCTTTCAGTAAAGAAAAACAATAAATAGTAAAGTAAAAGAATAGTCTTTAGCAAATGTAGGAAGCCCAAGGTGTCCACAAGCCTGTGAAAGAGTTATTCTGACAGAACCCCCAAAAGCTGAATGATTTCGCTTTGTTACAGGACTTCCCTACTGCCTCCTTCCACAAAGCCTTCCACAAAGAAACTGAGAAGAAAAACCTAACAAAGCTTGAAAGTTAATGGGGCAATAGTCCCTATTTGAGAATCATGTCTTTAAGGTGCTTTCATACAGAGAAAACCACTGATACCCTTTTTTTCTTTTCCCCACAGAGCTGTTTCTAGTACTGAGACTTTTATTTTCAGATTTTTAATTCTTCCTTATAAGAGCATCAGCTATACCACTGCAGTCCATTTTGCTCAAGTACAATCTTTAAAGGTTGTTGTTAAAAGATGTAGCAAATAAATAACTAATGATCCACATTTTCCAGTAAATTCTAGCTCTTCTGTGCCATTCCTGAAAGGCAAAGCAGTTGTAAAACTAGCAGATTAAGGTAAATAAACAATGGTCACTTTGAATCACCCATCATGYAGGTCAGTTGGAATGTACCAGAAAACCTGTCTTTAAAAGTAATTTTAACTTATTTTAAATTATCTGATAGTTATGAAAATGTTTCTTCAAATTTAACAAAGTCATCACTTCTATAGATTCATAGTCTCATGTTAGTTGGAAGGGACCTCCAGAGGTCATCTTGTCCAATATCTTGCTCGGTGTAGGTCAGTTTAGAGCAAGTTGCTAAGGCACTTGTTGAGTTTGTTGAATATGGAGATATTCAGTCTCTCTGGGTACCTTTTCTGTGTTTGACCACTCTTATTGTGTAGAATCTTTTCATGATGCAAACTATTGCAGTTTCCCCCACCGAAGGTTTTGACCACTGCCTATTTTCCTCTCTGTCATCCTTTCCTGGACTCATTCCAGTATGTCAATAACAGTCATTTAGCATGGAGAAAAATAAATATATCAGTCCTTTTCATGATTCTGGACATTTCAGTGGGACATGCCATTTACCAAATGATGATGAAGTCAGGTGMCTTCATCATTAACATATAATCTGCTTTCCAAACATCACATGAAGTTGTTAATCTTTTTGTCTTAATGTTTCCATCTGCAAATGAGATTTCCTGGCAGTACGTAGCTGAATATTCATACCCAACTTTTTCAACTGGTAATAACTTGGCACCTGATTAAATAATAGCAAATGAGGCTGGGCAGAGCCTTGAGGAGTCATCCACTTAGCTTTCTGGAGGAAAAATAGTTCTTAATTAAATAATTTGCAATAAATGTTTGTCACTGTTCTTAACATTTTCTATTGACAGATAGCCTGCAGTTTCCCAGGCAATCTGTTCCAGTTTCATTTTTGTTATGGTCACAATGTTTTCTCTAAAAGTTAACTGGCATCTCCGTTGCTCTAGGTAAGTGCATTACTTCTTTTCCTTTCTATTCCTCCTGTCTTCCTCTTTGCAGGTATCTTAGATACCTTGCACGTTGAAGACTTTTATTGTAACTCATCCTACATATTCACTCTTCCTGCTTCTACAGTAGATTTTGTATTACTTCTTGCTGATATGTAGCATGTTTTCTAGTCAACTGATAACTTTTATGTATTTTCAAATTTCTCTTCAGTAGTGTTCATCTTAAAATGTAGAATTCAGCTTTTGGGCATGGTATAGAAATGCCAACTACAATGGAAATATCTTTTCAACTGTCCTAAAAAGGACACTTCCAGTTTTATCGCCCACTATAATTGTAGATAAGTCATTGGGGAGCTTGTGACTTCAGTCGAGTGTCAGATATTTTTCTGCAAGGCTTTTCTRCAAGGCTTTCTGCACTTTCTGACTTGTTTCTCAACTCAGTGAAGAAGAGTTTTTACTCTTTATTTGTGCAGTTGGTTATTACCGTCTTTAGTATTTTGCACTTGCCTTTATTTAATTGCATCACATATACATAATGTATTGAATTTCTCTTGGTAACTTTGAACTCTAGTTGTGGTCTAGTTTGCCAGTTTGGCATCATCTGCAAATCTAATCAATATTTCAGCAATTTCTTGCTGAAAATTCTGGGGTTTACTCAATGTATTGTTCCAATTTGTCAGGCTGTGAAATAGGGGTGGGGTYTGTGAAAAAGGTGTGGTTTTAATTTGTCTTTGTTTCTCCCTATAAATTAAATTATTTTTCTCCAATTTGAGTCTATTTTGCCTGTGATGGTAACTGKTAAGTGATGTCTCTGGCTTTCTATTGACCCTAAAGAATTTCTATTCTTTTCATCTTCTTTTGTCCCCCTGTTCTGTTGAGCAGGGGGAGTGAAAGAGTAGCTGGGTGGGCATCTGGAAGCTGGACAAGGTTGACACACAATGCATAGTGTTTAAAAGGGTCTATACATTTGGTCTTAAAACATTTCTGATCAATCAGAGGGAGCAGATGTTCTCTAAGTACAACAATAWCTTGATTATCTCCTTCCATGTGTGTCTTTACAACTTAGTTTTCTGAACAGTTGGCAGTATTGGAGACTTTATAACTTAAAACCTTTACCCTGACAGCTTTCTTTTTAGGGTTTGCATCAATGGTGAAAGAGGAAATACACTGCAGAACATTCTTATATGTTTTCAAATCTATGTTAACTAAGACTTGTATATTCAGATACAGGCATTAAAATYAATTATGTTTGTATGATTCTACAAATATTCGTCTGCACCAGTAGAGAAAGGGAGGATATTCCAGTTCTTACCTGCCTCAGTCCGAAGATAGTTAGATACACCTCTCGGATGCACATGGCTGTGGGAAGCGAATCCTTCTGTTCTGAACAAAGTTGTTATGAAACCGTCCACAAAGCAGAAAGTGATTGATCTTAGGGTCTCAGCAAGAGATTGGCCCTTTTGGTCATGAATCCCAGTACCATATATCAAGAGAGCAATGGTCCTTGCATGAGCAGAAAACAGAGTGTAGTCTGAAAACCTGTGGTTTGATGTCTGTGTATCTGGCAAATTAGGAATTCAGCAAGATTCCAGAAGATGCAGCTCTGTTACAGATCACTTGTAAAAGTGGTAGTTCACCACCAAAAGGGACACTCGGTGGGTATGGACATACAACACTAGAAAATATCTTCAGAATTTGGTAACAACAGAACTGAGAATCTAGCTGAAAAGATGAAAAGCTGTGAATTTTGTSATATTTAAAAGTTCAATAAGATTTATTTATTTAGTGAATTTAGTTTTCATCTCTCTCTTGATTTTTTACTGTTTGATCTTTATAGTACCAATTGTGTTTATGCTTTATTTCAAGGTTCACTATGACTTTGGGCTTAGAAATATCCTGTCTGTTTTAAGAACACTTGGAGCAGTGAAAAGATCTAATCCCCAAGAGCCAGAGAAAACTGTTGTGATGAGAGTTCTGCGGGACATGAACCTCTCCAAACTGGTAATGTAATACTGGTGACTTTCCCCAACAGAGTATTTTGTTTGCATTTTAGGGGTCTTTATTATGCACTTTGAAAAGCTACTATTCTTCAGCATTCGGATACATTATTTTGCAGTTTTTAATATGATCTACCAATGAGCAGAGAATCAGAATCACACAGTAACTGTGTGAGCACTATTTGTCTTTTAAGGAGAGAAGAACACATCAGAAGCTTTAGCTGAAAAAATAATTGGAAATACCATCTGATCCTAGGGGACCTACCTGGTTCTCTAATTGGCTCTTGTTTTTAATTCTTTTTACCCTAAGGAGAGAAAGGAAGAATACATTGTATTAACTTTTAATAATGTCATCAAAGATCCTTCTTAATCCAGAATTTCAATTTATACATTTCTTGGGAGTCTGTTGCCTTTTCAGAACATCATAAGAATTGCATTAAGTGAGGTAATTGGAAGCAGCTAACACSTACTTGTATAGTCTAATGTCTTTCRATAACACTATTTAAAGTATTCATCTTTCTTTTTATTGCTGTAATTAAAAGGTTATAGCACGTCTAGACTCTGTGCATTTACCTTGGGAGCCAGTTTTGTGATGGAACCAATTACTCTGTTTCTGATGTTAATCTATTCAGCGCATTGGTACACGYGTTCAAACCTATAGCAATGCTTCAGTGATCTCCGGAAGGAAAAAATCATAACAATTCTAAGGAAAAATATGATTTGAATAAATCTTACTGGCTTATGTAACAAATGAAGAAATGTGTGTGCATGTACATTGAAGAAAACTGTATTAAGTTGTTAACATTTTTATCAGCTTTAAGTGTTTACTTTAGAAATTACTACTTRTGATTTCACTGTATGAAATTCGCTTCGTAAAACTGATGGATAATTATAATATTTGCTTTGGAAGAGATAAGATTTTCACTGCCATCTTTTAAATGGCAAATCTTGAAGATTGTTTACAGCTATAATAATAATTTCTATGAATAAATAATGTATTTCTCCCTACTTTATCCTTGACAGGTGGATGAAGATGAACCTTTATTTATGAGTCTCATTAATGACCTATTCCCTGGAATTACTCTGGATAAATCTGGTTATCCTGAACTACAGTCAGCCATCCAAAAACAGACAGAGGAAGCAGGGCTTATTAATCATCCACCATGGATACTTAAACTTATTCAGCTGTACGAAACTCAACGAGTCCGACATGGTTAGCATGCTAGATGAGGTTTTGAGACTGCATAAAAGCAATACTTTTCATATTATCTGCCACTAGAATGCAGATTAATTTCATGAAAAATGTTTTAAAAAATTGAACAGATGTAATTTTAAAAGCCTATGTGTATATTTTCCTTAGGAAGCTGTTATGACCTTTTTTTAGTGTGCAATGCACACGTAGTGAGATTTTAGCTTTGTTGTATTACATTTTTATGGGTAATATGAGTGTGGCCTTTGGTGATTGAAGTTTCTATAGAACAAGTTAAAATGTATACCTTAARATCCAGAAACAGCGATTTTGCTCAGTGTTCTGAAAGGAATTGTTGAGAGTTCAGTCATGAAGCTCAAATTTAATGTTACTCTGAGATTATAATGCTGAGAAGATTACAAAAAATAATCTCTCAAACCCTTACTTTGATAGATTCTACCATGCATATGATATAATTCCAAATGTTTTCTGTGTGGTCAATTCTTGCCATTTATAYGGAGGAGAAATAAGGTTGCCTCCTGCTGGACCAGGAGAGTTGGACAAGATGGATTCCAGAGGTCTCTTCCAACCTCAACTATTCTTTGATTCTATGAAAATGCATTTTTACAGTGCAGAAAAGGCTATTAAGTAAAGTTTATCCAGTCCTAGGAAGGGTATCAAAGACAGTAGTAAATCCAGGTTTACAATTCATAGCTGAATGGAAAAAAAATACCCTTACTTTGAAGTCCCCCCYACCCCTAAACTCTAACTAATGATTTTTTAGTATAATAAGGGGAAAATATAAAGGAAATGTAACTAAAGGAGAAAAGATTTATGAAGATATCATCCTTCTTATTSTCTCTTTTCATGTCATAATAAAGGAATAGTCAGGTTAAACTAATGAAATACGTGGAAGGAAATAGTCATTCATATAGCACAGTCTGAACCCTTAATGCCTCAAACATTTAATTCAGATTATTGGTTAGACCAAAGATCTGGTTAATGCCGTGCAGGGTAAATAATTTACATCCAGATTGCTGGATTCAGTGTTCCATATCAACCCATACCAGCTATTCCTGTATAGGAACCATGGAAGTTTTAATGATTTCAGTTATGATTTAATGTGTCTCTTTTTAAAAGAAGCCACTTGGTTAAYATTGAAGAGCTTGTATTAGATTTCCCCATATGTAACATATGGCACTAGTAAGTGATTTTCTGGGTCCTCAGATTGTTTTGRGGAACATCCAGCTCCCGATAGTTTTAGAGAAAACATCATGCAGTCTGCATTGCACTGGATTAGGTCTGTAACTTGGATTTGTGATTGTTCCGTACCTTTACTGAAGAAGTTTTCTAAGCCAAGTAAGGACTATGTTGTCCAGTCGCCTTTAGGGCTAACAGGAGTTATCTAGGTCCCTTAAATGATTTTGGAAATCTCAATTTGAATGTCTGATCTGATTTTGGACAGATTCTGGGCCTATTGAATAGGTGATTTAGAAAATATAACTAAAAAAGGTCAACTGTAGGCTCAATTTATTGTTGAAGACATGATTTATTTTCCTGAGGCAATGTGTATACACTGATGAAATTAAGTGTGGTTGCTGTTAACTGGTTTTATGTAAGAAWAATGTATTAAAATGTCAGCATGGATAGATGCAGGTACATAATTTTGTTACTTTTGCTTCAGAAAGATACACTTGATTTTGTATATCATATATATCATGAAGCTACTCATTCTTATTAGATACATTTAGAAATTACTGGTTTTGTTTGCCACCATTCATTCAATGTCATTGCATGAGAACATCAAAAGGCAGTTGTGTTTTCCCATTAGAAAAAGGAAAAKAACAGCCTGAGGGAGGATACAGACCCACATAGGCTTGCCTATCATAATAGAGRGACATTTATAGAGGCCTTTTAATAATATTTTGAGATTCCGTTTYGATCAACGTTAAGTGGAGTGAGAAACATCCTTTTGTATTGGCTTTTGATAAAAATAAAACAAGGATCGTTCATGCAATGAACCATTAAATACGGTTGCACGACATGTTGACATTTCATTTTAAACCATGTTTATATTGTTTTAAGGTATGATGACTCTAGGTCCAACTGGTGCAGGAAAGACAAAATGCATTAATATTTTGATGAAAGCAATGACAGATTGTGGTGCTCCTCATAAAGAGATGAGAATGAACCCAAAGGCAATCACAGCTTCCCAGATGTTTGGTACCCTTGATGTTGCTACAAATGACTGGACAGATGGTATTTTCTCTACATTATGGAGAAAGACTTTAAAAGCAAAGAAGGTAATGGATATTGTATGATGACATACATTTAATACTGTTTCCGTAAGGTGTCATTACCTGTCATTTATCTGAAAGGTCTTCCATTATAAAATCAAATGGGAATATGYGTTGTTAATTTTGCTTTGTGTCTGATGAGCTCAGTGTACACAAGAGTCAGAATTACATRTATATCCCAGATAGCACTAGGCTTCCCAAGCATTTGGGGTTCCAGAATTAATTTCGAAATGATTTTAAGGGGTTTGCTTCCTTCTGTAAGCAGTTAGTCCTACCACTAAAACAAAAAAGCAAGATGCGTTCGTGTTTTGATGTGAGGACAGGAAAGTCAATTTTCTCCGTTCCGGTTTTATGTCATTGCCAYTCTATTTCACAAGTTGTATCAGAATGTAAGGCTTTGGTGAGAAATCGATGCAGGCATTTCCCAATTCTCTTATCAAACCTGCAGATCATGTCTCGCAGAATCATAATTCCACTCACATCTTCTGGACACTCACTCAGTTCTGACTTGGGAAATGGGCAGCCTTACATGAAATACTTGGGTAACATCTCACAACGACTGACTTTGTGCCTGTGTCTATGACTGCATTTAATGGGAAATGTTTTCATCCATTCTGATGGATGCTGGGCTGGTTAATGTTCTTTTGTAGGAGGAAAATACAACTTTATGCTTAGTACAGTGCAAATTAATTTTTGTCACTATTTCTTAATATCCTTTTTGATGTGACACAAGGTAACAAAAGGATTAAAATCACTGAGTGAATTATAAAAATTGYGTTTTTATATTTCACTTTTGCTGAGCACCAAATTATGACATTATTTATATCTAAGAGTATGCTTCCTGATATTACATGAATGTGTATTTTTGGTCAATGTAAGTAAAGTTGCAAGTGTGTGTCTCTCCTTTTTTTTTAGGGTGAGCATATCTGGATAGTTTTGGATGGACCTGTTGATGCAATATGGATTGAAAATCTGAACTCTGTTCTGGATGATAATAAGACCCTTACTTTGGCAAATGGAGACCGTATTCCGATGTCCCCCAATTGCAAAATTATTTTTGAACCTCACAACATTGACAATGCTTCCCCTGCAACAGTTTCTCGTAATGGGATGGTCTTTATGAGTTCTTCAGTGTTAGACTGGAAGCCTATTTTAAAGGCTTGGCTGCAGACACTGCCTGTTACATACTCTGATGTCCTATGGAATTGCTTTAATGCTGTATTTCAGGTACTTAATTAACTACTTCAAAAAAAAATTGCATTTTTATTCTTTCTTTAATGAAGCATTGCTTCTTCCTAAGTGCTCTTTCAATGATTTACATTTCTTTGTTCATGAAGTGAAATAAAGATGAAGGATTAAAAAAAAAGACAGAAAATTATCTCTATCATTAATGAATGACTGAAACTATAACAGATGAATAATCTGAATGTTTTGTTTTGCCTGCATATGTTAGTTGGCAACGAATTGTTAAACCTGTGATTATTATTGTGTGTTGGCAAGACGGATACTCTCTTTGCTTGTCATTTTAATACCGCAATTTTAATYCTTGTTAGGATACACAAAGGAAGTGGGTAAACGTCTTACTTTGTTTTACGTATAAAGAAGTAAATTCAGAAAGAAATTGAGCTAGATTTACTCTGGAGCAACAGGAGTGCATTTGGTCAATTAGTTATTTTTAAAAGACRTTCTGTAATTCCAATTAATCCAGGGTAGTTCTGCGGTCTTGTAGTTCTGAGGTTCTGACTATAGTTGTCTCTTCTGATTTTACTATCCATGTTTCTGTTCCAATGGAAGTTTTTGAAACGGCATCTCTTTGATAATTGTCTGACAAAATTGTATTCAATCAGTAGATTCAAAGCAAGAATTCTGAATGTTTTTCCCCCTTCACTTGGCCTTAGCTTACTGAATCATTAGAAAGGTTCCAGTAACATTACAGATGGTTGTCGTCAATAGCGGGTATAAAAGCATAATCTCAGTAGTATACCTCTTCAATTACATTGACATGTCTATTTTTGCCTTGGAGTTTTTTTAAAAAAATAGTTATGGTTTTGCAACCTTTCAATGTTGTTATCTTTGGATTTCCTCAATATCTGTGAAATAAATGCAGCTTCCAATATACCTTGGTTTTCCATCAGCTTGCTCCTGCCAGTTTACTTGTGTAATTGGTGCTGGATTTCACAGGGGTTTCTCCTGTAATATTTTTCATTGCTCCTGTGTTTTTTAAAATGCAGTTTTTAATGAACTTTGAGTGGCATTTCAGTAAGTTTTTTTTGTAAGTCATGATAAAAGCAATGATTGATATAGGTTTAGAATGCCCTGAATGTTATCAAATGCCTTCTAACTTTCTTCTTTTCATTTCAGTACGCATTTACTTTAAACCCAATGTTTAACAAGCTATTCATTTTTTTCTACCTCCATAACATAATGATATGACATAGTATTTACTGCAGCAGCAAGAGAAACAATTCCGATAATGAGTTTTAAAATATGCTTCCAAAGTAATGTATATGTGGGTCAATTTACTGCTTCTTTGCCACAATTCTATTTATATTATATGCTACAACTTGCTCTGAAAACATAACAACAACATTTAAAATGCCCAAGCCYGAAGCAATAGCAATAAAGTCCGGAAAAATATGTATTTTATTAGATTAAGAAATGAAAATGCAGTGAAATATGAAGTTAGTTCAGTGCTGAAGGCTGCATTTAGAACTATCAAAATGTAAATGAAAGCTGTCATGCTGGCAGTTTTCTTTCACTTTTAATGTGCTGTCTTTGCTTCTCAAATAATAGAGGCAATAAAAGTGATTTTACAGATGAGAGTAACACTACCTTTGTGTTCACATGGCTCTTTTTATAGTTATTATTTTCTCTCACATTAAAAAAAAAGGATAAAATTCAAAAAGAAAATTTTTGAAATAAGATTCATCAACAGTAGTAGTCAAACCTCAAATATAGACCTTGGTGAATTTAATGCTAGTATTAAGAAAAGCATGGATATAAACATCTCACAAAGCTCTGATTTTTCAAAGAAAATGAAGATTAGGCTATAGATGGAAATATAGTAACCAAGGAGACTCAGTCTTCAAGTAGACATATAGAGACTTTCTGAAATCAATCTAAATTCAACGAAAAAGTATGTAAGAAAACAGCTATAGCAATTCCAATTTGCTTACAAAACCTTCTCATTATTTATGCTAATCAAAATAGTATTTGTCACTGGAAGCCTTCATGCTGGGTAAAACCATTGTTAATAAAGGTGTAGAAAGTAGCAGTAATGGAGGAGGAAACGGCAGAGGATAATAGTTGTGAATCAGTGGAAATCATGTATTCTTTTCATGTATATTATAAATTGCACTGTAAGTCAACAGTTTTTATACATAAAAAAAAAGGAGGTRGTCCAAAGACAAGAATAAATTAAAAAAAAAATATCAAGATACAAAAGACAAAAAAATCCAAAACCAAAACCAAACCCCCAAACTCAATCTTATTTCAATTTGGGTTTATCTTACAGTCCTTTCTATTTCCACAGGATTTTTAAAAAACAATTATTGAGGGGTTGGACTTTCACCCTCCCTTTTCCCAATACTTTATTCTGAGCAACATTTCCTGCTTAGCAGTAATTTCAAATAAACTCCCACCCCTATAAAAAGTCTCTACTATCATAAATTTAGAAGCTCTACTGCCAATTCCTGGTCTGTGAATGATGCTGCTACCTGTAAGCAACAGAATTGCTTAGCTGATGGAAGTAATTATCTGAGACAATTTCAAAGAACTGAAATAATTGAAATAACTACCTGAGTGGTGTTATTTAGTTTGTCTGCAAAGTGTGAGGCTCAAACCAGTGATGGATGTTATGTGAGTAACGTAAGTTTCAGCATGTGTTGTTTAAATGAAAAAAATCTAGTAGCAACTGAAGTTTCAGATGTAACTAATTCCTCCCTCCRCATTAAATCTCACACTAATCCAATTTGTGTAAAGGCTGGTATTGCCCCTGGAGCATAGAGCTGAATATATAATCCAAAGATTTTCTTACCTTTAATATTTAAATGCTGATGTTAAAATTAGTATTACAACTATTAATAACTTTCCATTACTGAGTTGTTCTTGTCTAAACCCTTTGAATATGTTACCAACTTCCTGTCCTGAAGAGTCTTCTGTAGTCCAGTGAGTTCTATAGTGATTATACTCTGTGCAAAAGAATCTTTTAGATTTCAGATGTTTTTAGCATCTGACTCCATTTTTAAATCTCCTTCTAAGGGATAGCAAACTCCTGATCCAAATTYTTAACAATTTATGTATATTTGTCATGACCCAACTAATTTTTCCAGTCCCCCTGTTGAAACAATTCATGCAATTCATTCATGCAAATTTCTGTTTTAATCTTGCATCCTTTGTTCAGCCATGTATTGTTTTTAAAATCGTACCAGTAATAAAATATTAGCGTACATGGAACTGGTTTTTTTTTCATAAGTTCAGAGTATAAGAACTACAGAAACCTCACTGGAATCATAAGCACCATAAAACTAGTTCTGGTGAAAATTGGGCTCTTGATAGTACAGAATACTTTGACGCATGAAATATCTCTATTCTGTGTGTGTCAAATCAATTATTAAACAATTTACAGTGCCCTGTGAGACATCTAGACTATTTTACAGATGAAGAAGCTGAATCTCGGTGAGATTTAGGTCCAAATTCCAAAAGTCTTAGACTTGAATTTCCCACACTGCTCATGGGCTCTCCCGTGTGGCACCCACMACTCCCTTAGTTACTCAGCTGAGCACCCTATGTGCAACTGGGGGCAAACTAGGCATTTTTGAGGGAAAGCCACAAAAAGGCAGCACGCAGAGGCAGAAGCTCTTTTSCTAGTCAGAAAGAAATAATAAAAACAGTAACCTGATACAGTGGGTGGCATCCCTGCCCGTGGTGGAGTGAAGGAACTAGATGACCTGTAGGGTCCCTTACAACTCAACTCRTTCTATGACTCTTTGTATGCCCACACTCAGACTGTCTTCTTAGACCACTTCTTCATGAGCCCTACTTTACATTAAGATGCTTAAATGAGTCTTTTATCATAATATATATATTTTTTGTTTGTGTTACCTTGTGTTCTAGTGAGATGGAACTCAGGAGGATGGGTAAAATTTTTGATTCAGTCTCTGTGACAATAAATATCAGCATAGGGTACTTTAGTGGCAAAAAATAAACTGAAAGTTGAAACAAAGCTGCTGAGCATGTGGGTAAACAGTTCAGTGATTTTTAAAAAGTATCTAAGTAAATTGTTTATGTCTTTGGGTGATTGAATGTCTTTCTCATCTTAGCTTTCTCCCTTACAGGACATATATATGACAGCTATAAATGGAATTCCTCCAAAATTGCTATYTCCCATAGTATCCCTGTTGTACTTTCACTTCCCAGAATGAGTGGGCAGTGTTGATTTCCAAAGATTACGAGGGCAAATGGAACCCATAGGGAGGGTATTCCATTAAAGACTGTTGAATGAAGGTGGAAGTAGGTTATAATTCACATCAGTCTGTACTATTGGATGGCAATCGATATTTTAAAAGAATTCTGCATTGAAAATCTCAGAGAGCACTTTACATCAATTTGAAACTTTGCTCAAGATGTTGCAAAACACTTGACATAAGCAGACGTGGCAGCCATCAATAAGCAGAAACCTGAGGAAAGTCCAAGTTCCATTAAAATCAATTCAAAAATTCTTTTGGGTCCTGCCAGAGTTCTACAGGAAAACGAGAGTATTGGTTTCAAGAGGGATGGGTACATTATGGAGCAGTCAGAACAGATCAGATAGATAGAAATTTATAGTGATGAGCTTATATATATGTATCATCAGTRCTTTCATCTTCCTGCTACAAAAATGTCAATGGTCGATTAAAATCTCCAGTGGAGAGCACAAATGGCAGGCAGATCCCTGATGTAACTGAAAAGCAGTTTTCAAACTGCTCTTCAGGAAATTACTCTATGGAGCTCATATGAGTAGCTCTGCTGACTCTGGTACATCAAAGTTATTTTTCTAATATGTTATTGTTAGAAAAAATTCATGGTCAAAGTCTGAATATTTATAATCCCAAAATGAAGGAAAGTGTTGTTTGGAATAAAGTTTAGAATATCTTTGAAAATAAGAACTTGGTCACATCTAAGAATAAATCATACCATTAAAACTGGTAAACAGAATCTTAAATAATGTGTTTTTTTCTTCCCAGGATGTGATGGATTTTGTTTTCTCTTCTGTGACACCAAAAATGTCAATTTTAGAATGTATGTACATCAAACAAGCTATTGACCTCCTACAGGTAGATACAGCATTCCATTTTTCTCTCTCTGATTCTGTTATTTGTTCTGGGAGGGCAGTAGTTCTGTATTGCATCCACTTTGCAGGGTTTGCTGTCTGCCCGAGACGAGAAGCAGCTCAGTGAGGAACATATTGCTCGCCTGTTTGTTTTCGCTGTAATGTGGTCAGCTGGAGCTCTTCTGGAGCTGGATGACAAGCTGAAAATGGAGCTGTTCCTACGGAAGCACCCTGCAGTGAGCGAGCTTCCAGCTGTGAATGGAGAGGAAACCATGTTTGAATTTGGTATTAATGCCTGTGGCCAGTGGGAGCACTGGTCGAAGAAGGTTTGTATGCTGCAACCTGCTAAGCTTTCTTAATGAGTATAAAAGATGTATTTGGTAAGGGAYATATTATTTTATTATTTCAAACCCTACATAACACGGTTAGGAAGATTAACCCTACCAGATTCTCAAGAGCTTCTTATTTTGAAAGATGTTTTTCTTTTCCYGATAAATATCTTTGGCAAAGACTAGAAACATACATTTGAAATAGCTTTAGAAGTGAAATGGAAGTGATCTTAACTTTGTCTACYGTCTATCACCTTATCACCTTTAAGAAATTCCAGCAAGGAAAAGCTTTTATCAGGTACTGGAGAAAAATGGAATGAAAATATTCTGTTAGTCTAACACCCTTTTAGGAAAGCTTGGCAAGATACTGATTGATTATAAATGGATACTTGGCTTTCAGGAAGAAAAGTTTTGCTGATGTAAATTCTATGAAGTAGATTTGATTTTGTGTTCTGATGCAAAGCGCTTGTGTGGGCAGGTAGAAATGTTCAAACTCTTTGCATGTCTTTCTTATGCAGGTACCTGAATATGTTTATCCTAAAGATTCAGTACSAGAATATACTTCCATTCTGGTTCCAAACGTAGACAGTATCCGAACAGACTTTCTAATGCACATGATCATGAGGCAAGGAAAAGCTGTTTTGCTAATTGGGGAACAGGGAACAGCAAAAACAGTTATGATTAAGGTAGGTGGAATGGAAAAATATATGTAATATATCAGTATGATAACATTGCAATAATTGACATTGGCACAAATGTTAAGTTGAAATGTAAGAATAGTTTGGTTTTTCTTCAGATTACATACTAGCATTCTTACCGAGGCATTTTGCCAGTACTCACATGGACTACAAGCAGAAAACCCCAAGTATCTACACTTTAGTATAAAGGTTTCTTTTAAACTTAGCTAACTGTGGCCACAAGGTCAGATGATAAATGCTCTTTCGTATGCTTTCTTTTCTTKTGAGAAGTCAAATGGAAGATTTTGCTAAGAAAATGTTGATCCTTGGAGGCTTTTTTATTTTCCTGTGCTTTGTCTGTGGTGCTGTGTGTGAACTGAACTTTTGTACACCCTTGTTGCGCAGCCTTTCTTCACAAGCCAAACTGAAGAGAAAAAAACTTCCTTCTGTACTCATGGTGGATTTCAGAGGGTAAATTTGCTGTTTATCTCTCAAGTTCTTCACTTCAAAAAGACATATTGTTCTTTCTCTAGAAGAAAGTAATTACAGGATTGCTATTAAATTAACAAATACCTGCTTTCTGTTTTATAAAATGGTGCAGGTTAATTATATGGCACTTACTAAATAATTAATAATGAGATACAGAAAAGTCAATAATCAAAAGGCTGAACAAACCCAGATGCAATACCAAACTTGGCATCCCTTATTTAAAAAAATGGAAGTGTAATGTTTTTCAGCAGGGTGTCCATGTTTTTCAGGGGAGTCTGTGGACTCTGATGAATGAGAAGTAGCTAAGTAAAACAGATCTACTGTTGGGACAGCTGAATTGGCTATACAGGCATCTGTACCTCCACCAGAGGATTTGCAGAGGTCTTGAAATGGAATATAGCTGAGAAACATTGGCCTAAATCAACCTTTGGCTTCCTTAAAATCTGGAGSCATTTTGTGTGCCCCGGCCACATGCTCTCTGAGCCCTGACAGAGAGCGAGTTCTCCCCGTGCCAGCAGCCACTAATACTATTTTTTCAGCATCGCTGTCGATGCCAACAGGCATGCCGGTGTAATGTCAGCTTCTGTTCCTGGCACCAGCTGGAGAACTATTTTAGCAGAGTGAAGAGGCGGGGTCTGGGTGGTGGTCTTGATATTCTGCATACTGGATTTTGTCCACATACTGGCAACCTCCAGCCTTCAGCTGCCATCCCTGTCCCTAAAAATAATTGGAACTGATTCTTGGGAGTTGCTTATGCTGAGTCTATGCTATAGAGCAGAGTATGTTCCTTACACAARGGAGGATAATGCCAGTAGATATTTGATCTGATGTAAGGTTAGGAGTGAGCGTTAACTGCCTTCACAACTGCTCCCCTTCTGCTTTCAACTTCTGCAGACTTTTTCTGCAAGGTACTACACCTTGTGGAAGAGAAATTTCCAGATACAAACCGTTGCTTTCATGAAAAAGTAAAAAGGTTTTAATATAGAACACTTCAGGTAGTAATCTGAATTAATTTGAATAATCTTCAGTGTTGAGTAAAGCATCAGTATAAATCAAAATAAAGAATTTATAATGGAATGTTAATTTAAGACCTTTATTCTCTGTACTATTAATTCACAAATTGTAAAAAATTAAAGAAGATAATGCTGATGAAGGACAGTTGAAAATTCKCAGGCAGTTTAACTAATAAAAATAATCCAATATCCTCTTCTTTTTCAAAGATAGCTCTTGTTTCTGTACTGTGCAGTATTACTGTTACCATGTAAACATTCTGAAATGCCATAATGAATAAAACACAAACATGTTTTTTGAATGATTGAGAATTCGTAGCTGCAGTGTGTTGACCTTGGCCAGCTGCAAGACCCCCACCCAGCTTCTGATTCCCTCCCCCTCCTCAACAGCAGAGGGGTTGAGGTAAAGGAAGGAGATCTCAACTCACCAATTAGTGTCATGGGAAAAATATTTGACTTGGGGAACACTTTTAAAATTTATTTCTAGTTAAAAATAGAATGGGGTCGTGAAAAACAAAGAGAATACTGAAAACACCCTCTTCTCACTCCTCTCTTCTTCCCAGGCTCACCTTCACTCCTTCATCTCTGACTCCTCTACCTCCTCCCCTCCTAGCAGTGCAGGGGAATGAGGAATGGGGTCTGTGGTCAGTCCACAGCAGCTCCACTCTGCCTCTCCTTCCTCCTCGCCTTGCTCCCTCCTCCCACATGGGATACAGCTCTTACCAGGGCTGCAGTTCTTYGTGAACTATTCCAATGTGGGTTCCTCACAGGGTCACAAGTCCTGCCAGCAAACCTGCTCCAGTGTGGGCTTCTCTTTCCATGGATCTGAAGGTCGTGCCAGAATCTCCAGAGCGGGCTTCCAACAGGGTTGCAGCCTACTTTGGGCATCCACCTGCTCCGGTGTGAGGTCCTCCACAGGCTGCAGGTTTGTTGCTGCTCCGCTGTAGACCTCCATGGGCTGCAGGGGGACAGCCTGCTTCATCATGGTCTGCACCCTGGGCTGCAGGGSAATCTGTGCTGGAGAACCTCCTGCCCTTCTTTCTGCTCTCGCCTTGGTGTCCACAGGGCTGATTCTCTCACATTTGTTGCACTTCTCTCTCTCAACTGCCAGGCAGCATCTTGCCCCTCCTTACACAGGCTGAGTGTCTCCAGTGGGTCTGCTGGAGGTGGCTGGAACTGGCTGTGTCTGGCATGGGGAAGCACCATCTTCTTCTTGCAAGGGGTTGCCCCACAGCCCCYGCTGCGAGCACCTGGGAACCTGCACCTGAGCTTTGTGCAAACTGTTCRAGCCCCGAGGAGATGTCTGAGCAGTGACCTGTACCAAACCCTCAGCTGTCAAGAGTACTCACCAAATACAGGACTGTTGCATATACATTGCATGTGTAGACTGCCATTTATATGAGAGGTCTGAGAAAAACCTGTTTCTGAAGGGCACCTTTTCTTGAACTGCGATCACTGTATCAATAAAATTAACGATATTCGTCAAAATCTTTTGAGGGGGTCTAGCTGTATCTTCCTTTCTGTTGTCACAGAGAGTGTATGTCTCACTGCAGTTGTTCTTAGAGCACTTCATCAGCAAAGACATAGATTTATTTTTCTGAGGTACCAAAATGGGAACATTTCTAGTCAACCCTCTTATACAGATAAGAATTTAAATGATATTCAACTTCATCATCATTGCAGAAGAATTGAATGTTTAAGAAGAAATTGTATTGGAAATATGGAATTTTTAGTACTATTTCTAAGCTCCAGGACTTTTCCTAAACAAARTATTTCCTATGATATATATATATATCCCTTGGTGTGACTCCAGGGTTACATATTTTTATTATAAAACCTCACTAAATACAAAAAGTGGAACTTGGTTTCTTTAGGGCATCCTCAGCAGCTGTGGGAATTGTACATATTCATAAAATTCAAGGATTCCTTTCTTCATTAAGAGAAGATAACTATCAGTAAATGTGATGTAGCTCGGTTTAATTTTAGACTACCATTCCTTTACACTACTTTTGTTGTAAGAGTTTTGGTTTTGTAGTGTAAACATGGAAAAGAATTTGGTTTTTCTCTTGTTCTTTGCAGTCTGCTGTAATAGAGCATCAAAGACAGCTTGAATTTAGAAAAACCCTGACAATTACTAATGCAAAGTTTATTTGCATCTTGAGTTGGCATATATCTACTTATTGTAATACTTAGTGAAGTCTATTAAGAGCTTATAAATTTTAATGCTTAGGAATTTTATGCAAAACATTAACTGACAGTTTGTTTGAATTTCAGGTTGCAGATGGTATATTTATCTTAAATAAASTGGGTTTGAGATTTTGAAGTTAATAGCAGGACTGAGACTTTGCAGGTCTGCTGAGCATCTGTGTCTCCTTTTGGCTGAATTCATATGAAGGTACTGGTGCACTTCACTTAAAATTGTTTTATCTTGCAGAATTACACAAGCAAGTATGATCCTGATGTTCACTTGACCAAATGCCTGAACTTTTCTTCTGCAACTCTGCCACACATGTTCCAAAGGAGCATAGAAAGTTACATAGGTAAAAGAATGGGCACCACACATGGTCCTCCAGCAGGGAAGAAAATGACTGTTTTTATTGATGACATCAACATGCCTGTGATTAATGAATGGGGTGATCAGGTAAAAGGAAAATATTAACATTTGGGTGATGGTGGTCTTACCATTGTTGCTGATGGAAATACTGCTTTATGGGTTGCAAAAATGGGACGGTTTAGCAAAAAGGTATCATAATATGAATTAGACCAAGTGTGTTTACTAAAAACAATTTCCCCAAGCCAGTGTTTGGCAGGACTAACAAACTGTTGGTCTCAAAAGATCAGGGACAGTGTCAAACCACTTGGTGCAATCATTGTAGCTTTTAAGCCTTTTGGTTTGGTTACTTACAGAGCTAGCAGACTTTCCGAAGAACAGTCCAGAGAACAAGTCTGGGAAAGGAAGCATGCAAATCCAAGAAGCACTCAGAGAGTCTTTGATCTGCTCTGGACCTTAAATTGGAGTTACTATTATGTGAAATCTAAGCTGGTGATGAGTCTAGGGAACAAGACTTATGAGGAGTGGCTGAGGAAACTGSGGTTGTTGAGTCTTGAATAAAGAAGGCTTAGGGAAGACCTTATTGCTGTCTACAAGTGCCTGAAAGGAGGTTGTAGCGAGGATGGTGTTGACAGGACAAGAGGAAATGGCCTCAAGTTGCACCAGRGGAGGTTTAGATTAGATATTACGGAAAAATTCATTCACTGAAAGGGTTGTCAAGGCCTGGAACAGGCTGCCAAGGAAGTGGTGGAGTCATTTTTAAATACCTGGAGGTATTTAAAAGACGTGTAGATGTGGCACTTGGGGACACATCTGAGTGGTGGATTTTGCAGTGCTGGGTTAATGATTGGACTTAATGATCTCAAAGGCCCTTTCCAACCTAAACAATTCTATGATCACAGTTGACATGATATTCAAGACTAGCAAACTGTCTAGAGGTATTGATAAATTAATTCTTATAGACCTATACTCTGAAAATCTGACTTAAAATAAATGAATAAAAATACTACTGAGAAAAAGCAATTTTCCTGCTTCCAGTATAGCTCTGTAATCCTGTTCTCTCACTGCCTCTGTACAAGTGAACATGTGACTACACTTTGTGCTAAATTAACCATTCTTTGTCACTAAGTGCCTGTGTCAATCTGAATATATAGTCTGGACTGAAAATTTAAAGTGCTGAATTTTCTYAAATTGAAATGATGCAAATGCGGTTGAATGTCCAACTTCATGTCCTCAGCTACTTAGCACATGGAGCTTACGTGCAGCCAATGCACTGCATCTGAGCGCTTGGCTGCCGTGGCGCATGTTGGCAACGCTGAAACACCTAACTCTTTCATTTCTTTTTCTTTTTCTTTGGCTATATCTAGATCACCAACGAGATTGTAAGACAGCTGATGGAACAGAAAGGTTTCTACAGTTTGGAGAAGCCAGGGGAATTCACGAATGTTGTTGACATCCAGTTTGTAGCTGCTATGATTCACCCTGGGGGAGGTCGGAATGACATCCCGCAGCGCCTGAAACGGCAGTTCACCATCTACAACTGCACACTGCCTTCTACTTCCTCTATAGATAAAATATTTCGAACAATAGCTGAAGGCTATTTCTGTGAGCAACGACATTTCCCTGCAGAAATATGTAAACTGGCTTCAGCATTAGTATCTACAAGTCGAAAGGTTTGGCAAATGACAAAAGCAAAGGTAAAACTACATCTATTAAACCCTTGAAATATCTGACCCAGGCCTTTTGTACTATTGTGTGTGTTCATATTCTGAAGCTGCRACCTGTGTGTGTAACTGCTGGCTGGTGCCTCTGTCGTGAATTGGTTGCTCTCAGCAGCAAGTTAGCTGACAAAAATCATAATCACATGCAGTGTCTTCTATAGCTAATACAAGTGTCACATTATATACAAATAATATAGTAAGCATAGCTGATAGGAAGGTTGAGAGATCTGGTTGAGAAAACGTCGAGAGTACAAGGAAGCAGAAATTAAAAATTAGAAATCTTCTGTAAAGCTGGTTGGGATTGTGAGAAACTTTAAAGATCTGAATTCAAGGAAAGAAGTCAAATTTGGCGGAGAGGGAATCAGTTCAAAACAAATGAAATCTGGTATTTAGTAATTTATAAATATTTACTATTTCCATTTCAAACAGATTGTTAAAAACATTTGGCTGCAATTCCTGGGCAAATTTTGTTTTGAAATAGACAAAAAATATTAGGTATAGAATGAAATTTGAAAAGAATAAAACTACAGCATAGAAATGTGTGTCAAATTTGTTCTTCTTCTGAGAAAAGTGTAGGAGAGTGGTGGAAAGATGGAGATTTGTTAAATTATATTTTCTACTCCAGAAAAGGTTAGTCAGAATTTCACAAACAACTCACTGTAGACATAAACTTGGTTTGCAGAGAGAAATAGAGAGACTTCTAACAAAACTGTTGACTAGTCAATGTTGACCAGTTCTTTTGTTCTTGTTCTT
>JACAXG010000001.1:26701250-26861634 GCA_018881555.1 Amblyornis subalaris
CCTTCTCTTCCCTTTTTCTGCTTTCCCTTTTCCTCATGAACCTTTCCTCAGATATTCTTGGAAAGAACAAAAGAGAGTAACAGAAATTATCTGGAAGAAAGGGCAGGAGCACCTGACATTTTTACTTCAATGCCATCATTAACTAACCTGTCTTGGCTACCCTTCAGTGCATGTTCCTGGGACTTGAAAGACTCAAAGAAACTGAAATGAAATGTATKTGAAATTAAAGAGCTGGTCATTGCTACTGTCATTTCTCCATTTTACTGTTGCTTCTTAAAAGTGCCAAGCATGTATTTCTGCTTTAATGCAAGACTGAAGTTTGTGAAAATGTCCATATTCATTTGATACTAAGTAGAAAATATTTTTATTTAGYAGTTATTTGAATATAGTTTATGACACTATTTTGTAGATGTTGCCAACTCCAGCTAAATTTCATTACATCTTCAATTTACGAGACCTCAGTCGTATTTGGCAAGGAATACTTGCAGTTACTTCTGACGTCTGCCAGAGCATCAGTGTTTTGGTAGCCTTGTTCCAACATGAATGCAGACGTGTTATTGCAGACAGGTTCATCAGCCAAACTGATAAAGACTGGTTTGAAGATATGATGAAAAAGGTAAGCAAATCRTGGTTTATTATTTGCCACAGAAAGAGGCCAATGGCATATTTCATTGCTAAAGGAATCCTTAATGTGTTGTTGTAGATTGTTTCTGAGGAACACGGTCAAAATCTGTTTGAAGATAAATCCACGGAATTATACTTTGTGGATTTCTTGCGTGATGTCCCAGAGACTACTGGAGATGAACCTGATGATGCAGAGTTGAAGGCTCTGAAAATTTATGAGCCTGTCCCATCTTTGGATTACTTGGCTGAAAGATTAGAGATGTTCATGCAACAGTACAATGAAACTGTCAGAGGATCAAAGATGGATTTAGTATTTTTCAAGGTATTGCTGTTTGTAATTGTATTAATACAGAAAGTGCCTGGTCTTTTGTACTTACTGATACATAGATCTTGTATGTTTCCATCACATTGTTTTGGAGATAGCTCRGAACAACTAATTTGTGCACACTTTGAATGTTTTCTTGATTTCCTGAAAGTTACCTCCTTCTCAAAGGTCWTGATGCACAGTGCTTTCTCCAACTGTAGACTGGGTGGTTTGATAGAATTTCAGGGYGTTTCAGATTAATTCCTCTCTAAGATAACTACAGCAGTTGAATAAGAAATGCCTATAGTGTACTTGTATTTTACTTTYGTCAGTCTATTTAGAGAGCCTCTAAATAGGTCAGCTAAAAGGCTGGGGGAGTCCTTTCTATTTTTCTTTCTGTCCCCTGAGGGGCATGCCCTCAAGTCTGCTGATGACAAACTGTGCATATGACGTTGCTTCATACAAGCTTGATACAAAAATATTTCTCTTGGGCTGGCCCTGCTGCCCACTAAAGTCAGAGGGAAGTCTCCTGTTGACTTTGATGAGTACAGGACTGAGTCTTAGGCATAGGCTGCAGAGAAGTCATCTAGCTGTTGAGAAGCGGTTGCTTGGTGACATGCTTCTAGTTGGTTATACATTGATTATTTTTACATCTCTTCATCTCCTTTTCTCTCCATACACAGGATGCAATCATCCATTTGATTAAAATATCACGAATTATTCGTACTCCACAAGGAAATGCATTGTTGGTGGGTGTGGGAGGATCTGGAAAACAGAGTCTGACCAGACTAGCATCATACATTGCTGGATACGAGAGCTTTCAGATTACTTTAACAAGGTAACACAATGCAGTGTACAGAGACATTTGCTCCTTAATTTGCCCTAGAAATGAATGTCTCACAATCAACTTAAAGAAATGCAAACCACTCAAACATTTTATCCCTCATTGTAAACTACATTTTTGATCAAAAGTAACTGTGCAAATGCACGGTCTTTAGGTGACAGACCCTGGGTCTTTTTTTCGTTTACTTTATGCTATTAAAAAGAAATATGTCTTTCCTTCAGCATTAGAATCTGCAATACGCCTTTATGAAATCACACTAAAGTACAATTTTGCACTAAAAATTACAGGGCATAATCTACTGGTGTATGCTGCATTGTAGGCAAATGCTGATGGTCAGGGGAGATAGTAACTTTTTCTGTASATCCTTATGTAGCCAAAATGTGTTATTATAACTTCTATCAATTATAGTAGTGAATGATGATTACAAATGCTACCAATATTTTGTAGTGCTGGAATTCAGTAATTTATAGAAATTTGAAGTGATGGGGAGTAACTACTGCCTTCCGTTTCTCTTTTGACATGGAGTTTTTACAGGCACGAGCAATGAGAACCAGCAGAGTGTATTCCCCTTTGCAAACTATTTAACATGCTGAGAAATATTCCTTAGAGAAATATATCGGGTCTATGAATAATGTTACGAGGTTTCTGGTGAAAGGAAAGATAAAGAAAGACATATAAAAATCTCTTCTTGAGTCCCAGAAGCAGAAGGAAGGAATAGGGAGAACAAAACAAGGAGRGAAAGAAAAAAAACAAAGTCATAGAACAGAATCCCTAGACTTCCAAGATTCAAAGTGCATTAATAAGGCAAATATTAATAATGGCAATGAATATGGAGGGGGAARAAATGAAGTGAGCAGTGAAGAGTGGATGCTGTCTCATGTTTTCTCTCTAAGTATCATTTCGCATTGCTGGTGTTAAGATTATTGAACTAGATAGACTGCTATTCTGACTAAGTAGAGATATTCTTATGTTCTTATCAGAATACCACAAATCACTGTAATAACTGTAGCTGACGCATGCGAACTGAAGAGTTAGATTGTTTTACAAGCTCCGCAGTGCTTGCATTATGGTTATTTATAGAGCAGAAGTAAGGTGGAGCTGGAAGAGAACTGGGACACTTTCTGCATGGCATATTTAATATAAAAAATAGAAGTTCTTGAACAGTGARGAATGGATCATGTGTGTATTGCAAGAATTGCTTATGACTTTGAAGAGATTCTAGGAAATAATAGACTGGTTTCAGAGAAAAGAGGTTCCTAATTTCAGCTTCAATTGGCTAAGGACAAAATCTGCCATTTTATTTACCTTACTTTACTTCATTTTATATTGCACAATCTGAAATTTATAGTTGAATTTGTGTGGACTTCATCTGAATCTTACTTGTGTGCTCCACCGGTAAGACAAATAATAACAGAACCAATCATGGTCTCCATTTGCAGCAGAGCTGATCAGCCCAGGTGATAATGGTCAAACGTAATTTCTRGGGCTTCATTTTAGTTAAACAATATAATACAAGGAAACCCTCAGTTTTGTTTTCTCTTGTCTCTTAATGATTTCCTTTAACCTGCTCTCAGTGTCTTCAGAAGATAATCCAACTGTATTTACGTAATGGTTGCAGGTATCAGAACCTACTTGACAACTTAATCCAGCTGTATTAACCTRCATTTCTTATAAAGAATTTGTGTCTGCACACCATGGGGATAAAAAACATCATAATTGCCTTAGATATGGTATTGCTCTCACCATATTTTTTTCCAGTGCATTATTTTGTTGATTTCACCTCATTTCACATGAGTTATGTTACTGATCATTCACTTCATGACAATGTTTAAGAAAAATACCCTAAAAAATGTAACCAGGAGCTGTGGTATTCATTTCTTATCTAGATTTCTTTTCTTGCCTTAAGGAAACTGATCCAGATGATAGATATCTCCTAAAATACTCYATAATTCATGTTCTCTCTTTTAAAAATCCTTTTCTGTTCCAGAACATACTCCACCAACAACCTTCTGGATGATCTGAAAACCTTGTACCGCACTGCTGGGCAAAAAGGAAAGGGTGTTGTGTTTATATTCACGGACAATGAAGTCAGAGATGAATCTTTTCTTGAATACATGAACAATGTTTTGGCTTCAGGTGAAATCTCAAATCTTTTTGCACGAGATGAAATAGGTGAAATCACACAAGACCTGATACCGGCAATGAAGAACGACTACCCAAGGCTTACTCCCACTGCTGAAAATCTTTATAACTACTTTCTTGCTCGAGTTCGGAACAACCTGCATGTGATTCTTTGTTTTTCTCCTGTTGGGGAAAAATTCAGAACTCGTGCACTCARATTTCCAGGTCTGATTTCAGGCTGTACCATAGACTGGTTCCAGCGTTGGCCTAAAGATGCTCTTGCAGCAGTTGCACAGCATTTTTTAGTTTCTTATCRTATTGAGTGTACAGATGAAGTGAAACAGAGTGTTGTTAACACCATGGGAACAATTCAAGATATTGTAGCTGAAAAATGTGTTGAATATTTTGAACGATATAGGAGACGAACATTTGTGACACCAAAATCTTACCTGTCCTTCATTGGAGGCTACAAAGCTATTTACAAAGAGAAGCTTGACAGTGTTGGAAGTTTGTCTGAACGTATGAGAACAGGTACTGTAAAATCTATTTGAATTTAGTTTCTTTCTGGGTTTTTAAAAGGGTGAGAAAAATCTGAATAAATGAATGTAAAAGTATGGATTTCATTTGGAAGCAGACTCATATGTTTTTAGCTGTGTTTTGTGTGATTGCAAAATATGCAGAGGTTTTGTTTCAATTATCTTTATGGATGTGCAGATTAGAGAGAAGTTTTAAAAACCKTAATAGTTAGCAAAAATACCTGAAACCCCTGCTTTGACATGTATGCATGCCAAGGAACCACTGAGATCCTAGTTTTCACATGTAAGCATGCAAAGAGTAAATCTGAGAAAAGGTAAGTAAATGTTCATATTCAGTCACTCTGAAGAAGTTTTTAAAGAACCAGTTATATGCCAAATGTAAAATTTCAAAAATATTGCACTGCACATGGTCATACATGGTAAACAATCAAACAGTTTCTGAAACTGAATGCTGTTTGGAAGTGTATTTGAACCTAAACTGTTTCTTCTCTCACCATTGACAATTGCAGACCTGAGCTATGTACACATACATCCAAGGGCATAGGGTAGCTGTGTACCTGGGAGAACAAATGTGCTTTTTTGAGTTAGAAGGATATATAAGATACATTTACAGTTAGATGCATGCATTTATATAKGAGGATGTTTATACTTAAGGGATTTTCTAAGTGATTTTCTCACAATTTGTTAAAAATGTTGTAGCATTGTATTGCTGAAGAATATGCAGGTTTTTTTACCCCTGTCTCATCTGGACCTTCATGTAATGTTGAATTTAGAAGCTCAACCTCATCTCCTCCTGTCTTCACTTTCATTGCCAGTTTCTGCCTCTTTGTTTTGTACAGAGTACAGTCTAGTACTTTTTATGGTCTCATGGATTTCAGAAATTTCACACACAATTCTTAAGAATGTCATTTGCCATGCTAATGCTTTTCAGTATGTGTGTTTAATATTTAGTCTCTTTCTCATATATAAGAATATAAACAAGTGATTCAGTGACAGAAGGCCCTTATGCATAAGGAAAGAAAAGAAAAGAAAAGAAAAGAAAAGAAAAGAAAAGAAAAGAAAAGAAAAGAAAAGAAAAGAAAAGAAAAGAAAAGAAAAGAGTAAAGAAAAGAAAAGAAAAGAAAGGAGTAAAGAAAAGAAAAGAAAAGAGTAAAGAAAAGAAAAGAAAAGAAAAGAGTAAAGAAAAGAAAAGAAAAGTATTACCCCTGCTTAATTTTGGTGTTCAACCAATGGGATCACTCACTAGTGTTCCTAAATATGAATCTGAATGACTTATTTTAAATATCCACATTGATTCACTAAGGTTTCTCTCTCAGTAGGTCTTCCAGTTGCTAAAATGGAATTTGTCCACTACAGGTCTTGCAAAATTGATGGAAGCTGAGGTTTCAGTAAATCAGCTCTCCAAAGAGTTGGTTATGAAGGAGAAAGATTTGGCTGGAGCTTCAAAAAAAGCTGATGAAGTTTTGTTGGAAGTAACTATGAAAGCCCATGCTGCTGAAAAAGTGAAAATGCAGGTGCAAAAGGTAAAAGACAAGGCTCAGGCTATTGTGGATGACATTGCCATTGATAAAGCAGCAGCAGAAGAGAAACTTGACGCTGCAAGACCTGCACTGGAAGAAGCCGAGGCAGCCCTGCAGGTCGGAATCAAATATATTCTGAACATGCATGTAGTTAATTATTATGTAGTATTATTTGCAATAATATAGCTTGTGCTTCTGACTTGGGGGAAAAAAAAAAGATTGAAAGAACTAGCACTGATCTGTAAATCCTTGTAGAACAAACCCTGAAAACTGAAGGGGTGAAGAGGTAAGATGGGCAGTACTCTACAATCAGGTAATGAAGCAGTCATTGAGTTGTACTATCTTTAGGGATTTTCTGCTGTAGTGCTTCTGAGTGACCTGCAAACCTGCAGCAATTGCATTACCTATGCAGTCCTTCCCCAAACCCCCTCATTCTTTGCAACTCAGAGACTGCTTAAAAAAATGGACTATTTTCTTTTATAATTTTTCAGACAATAAAACCTTCTGACATTGCAACTGTTCGCAAACTGGGCAAACCTCCTCATTTGATAATGCGGATCATGGACTGCGTGCTACTTTTATTCCAAAGAAAAATAGACCCGGTGACACTAGATCGGGAACGCCCAGGTGTGAAGCCATCATGGACTGAGGCTCAGAAGCTAATGAATAATTCAGGATTTCTTAGCATGTTGCTTACTTTTCAGAAGGTAAGAAGTTAACAGGGGCCCTACTGCTCCTACAACTATCTTCAGTGTTCACCCGAAAGTGTCTTGTACCATCAAAGGTGGTTTGAAACACTTYTGTCTGTCTATAGTTGTAGATACTTTGTGACTCTATTCATCTTCATTTTCATGGTTCATTATCTCAGTAATTTCTTCCCGGGCCACGCAGTTTTGATGGCAGACAGAAGTATTTCAAGACTAGATCAAATGTTGAGAAGCTCAGTGTTATCTTATTCAGGCAGTTCCTGCTTCTAAGTAGGAATTTGCCTTAGAAGGGCCCACTCTTTTTTTTTCAAATGGCTCACCGTCTCCAGTGCTGCCAGGCTTGTTTGTCTGTAAATCACTCTACAATTCTATCTCCACTTTGCTAGGGAGCTAGCAGGAAATAAGAAGAAAATGAGCAGGAAAAGTACTGAGATAATCTGGGAATTTTTGGGGTTCTTTCACTAGAAAAATAGTGAAATGAAGAATAATCTTATTATCAACTGTAAGAAAAATAAAAGCAAACACAGATTTTTATTTCTGTCAGAACAGAAACTTTTACAGCMAGAGTCACTGAACTGTGAGACGAAGGAAAATTCTCTGTAGGGAAGAGAAGAAAGATGTCACAGGTAGTTGGACTAGAAAAAGACCTAGGCTGGAATATGAAATGGCAGAGTCATGGCCTGACTATAAAATCCAGAAAACCAAGCAGGCTTCAGCAAAACCTGGCTTTTCTGCGATGTTGCAGAACGTACTCTTTCATTTATACACTGATGTTCTAATCTACTTGGCTGTGCATTTTGCTAATGCCTTTCCCAAGCTGCTGGAGTGTTTTTGTGAAGATCATTCACACTATCCCCAGGAGCCATTTCTCCCAGAGAGCCATATTGTGGAAACTTGCACTGCCTCTGTAGGCAGTTTCTTCCTGGGGCTGTCAGTCTGGTCACTTTTCCAAGTGCTATCTTCACTAAACAGAAAGAGAAAATGAGTTTAAAGATAGCAAGGACTAATTATGCACTCCCTACTCAAACTTCTGTCTAATGAGGCTTCCAGTTTTGGCACTTATTMGTAGTGTATATTCCTGCTGGTAGCTGGCAACACATTTAACTCAAAGGAGTCAGAACAACTTCTGGGGACCAAGTTCTTGCAGGAAGTGATACTGATGAATGTGGGGTAGGTAGAATACTAGACTGCTGTCCCTGATGAGGTACTTCACATGCAGTCCTCCTGCCTCATTTGTCATTTCTGAGTATATATGACAAGAAAGCTCATTGTGTCTGGAGTTCTGAGTAGACTACACTGCTTACTTGTTAGTGAGATTTTTGTTCTTTCCTAGTTTTTTTTAGGCAATGAAAATTAGTGGATGAAGTAGTTCCTTGAGTTTAAAATTACTTACTTAAAATGAAAAGCGTGACATTTTCCAAGCTTTTGAACAGAGATCTAGGCCACTGCTGATTGATCTTTGCTTCACCTTTGCCAGCTTGTTAGCTCATAATTTTGAGTAGGAGAACGAAAAAGTCAAAATGTTTGTCCAGCACTATTTTACATTTTAGCAAACGATCATAGTGAAAACATCAGCATGTTTGATCGTGGGAATAATATAGTGAATGTCTTTAAAGTGTAGCTAGGRATCACAAGTCCTTTCTGCTATGCAGAAAAACAAGAAAAGGGTAAATTGCTTGACAGTATGAATGGTGGATGATTTTTAGATGCATTAGAAGAAAGGCATTAATACATTGCCAAGAAAACGGAAGATTCTTAACACCTCTATWGTTAAGCAGTCATTTTTACCCTGTATAAGCTCTTCTACTCTCTACATTGCTCAAGGAGATGAATTTCATTTTCTTCTGACACTTACATAATTATAGATTAACCACCGTCATCAAAGATCTGGCTTTTCRTGTTCTCAACAGATTGTGAAAGGGGGAAAAAAACTGAGATTAGAATAACAGCTGAAAGAAATCTCTTTTACAGTTAAGGGAAAGGGTTAGCTTCAGTGAAGTGAAGACAGTGCCTTGCACTTTCACCCTTTTCCTTCCTAAAGCTGCATGTTTGGTTCCCTTAGCTGTGTTCACACCAGTGCCTGTCTGATGCCATGGTGAGCTTGTTCATGGAACTAGACTAGAAGAAAATTAGTCAGTAGTTTGCTGACTTATGTTTCTGTCATAACAGTTYCCAAACTAGCTCACTGAGCATTGGCGAGGGTGTAAAGGTGGGGGCRAGGACAACTGATTGAGGGGGAAAGGAAAGAGGGTACAGTGTTGTAGCAGCTTAGAACAGCTTAAATTGTCATGGAGCTAGGAGTACAAGTAATGTGTGTAAATCTTATGTGTCAAATAGGGATACTAAATGCCAACTCACATCAATCTGTTGCAATGGAAGTAGGAGTTATTTTCACGAGTTCACAAAAAACTAATAATCTGTCCTTTATAAGAGTGAAAGGCAACAGTGTTGTTTTGTTAATTTATTCTGTAAGAAGTGATAGTCCCATGATTTTAAAAATAAAAATGTTTCTGTGAAGCAGACCTTATTCTAAAATCCATTTTAAAACATAATTTTTCCTTTCCATTGACTAGGACTCAATAACAGGAGAAACTGTGGAGCTTTTAGAACCTTATTTGGATATGGAGGATTATAATCTTGAGACTGCTAAAAAAGTGTGTGGAAATGTAGCAGGTCTTTGCTCATGGACACAAGCAATGGCTTACTTCTATGGTATTAATAAAGAAGTTCTTCCTCTTAAGGTATTTCRTATTGCTCATTTTATTGTTTTGAGGGATGAATATAGTCGAGTGGAAAAAAATATTGCGTTATTTTGACTAAAAAAGATCATGCATTACAAGAGATACTTGTTTCTTCACAGCCAGTTGTGAAGTCAAGCACACAGGGTTTAAATATGTCCTGGCAATTTTTTCCCCTTGCACAGCTACCCTGTGGTACGCTTGTTACTTGTGTGAACAGTGTTCAGTGGGTTCTTTATAGAGCCTGTCTAGCTGCACCTGGGAGGTAACAATACCCTCTCCGCCCTCGGACTGGGTGCCAGGCACTATGGCTTCAAGAAAACTCCTCAGTCCTACTGGCCTGGGAAGGACCCTACTCATTGTGGTCATGGTAAAATCTGGGAGAGGAGACGACTGACTATTCTTGGCACGGAAGTGTACTTTAATGGATTTAGCTGGAGTTCATCTCTCCAAAAAAATGTTGGGGTTTCAAACTGCTAGATGCAAGTGTACRTATATAATAAAAGAAGTAGTCACTGGGCAGAAAATTCTGTTGTAACACTGAACTGAAGTAGAAAGGGATCAGTTACTGTTGTCTGCATTCCTACAGATTGCTTTATTTTCTTGGAAATGTTTCATTTATAAGCACAGTGAAAAAAGGGGACTTTGYGTATTTATATAATGATTTATAGTCATTGCTTCTACAGTGAGTTTTATGGCTCTTTCCTGAAGAAATACATTCAATCAGTTATGCTTCCGCTGCACTTATGTTCAGTTTCTTATTAAATAGACCACTGTATCTATGGTATTGTCAAAACTCTTGGCATAATCTTTTAGTATACCTAGACAGATCTGATTCAAATTCATTTAAAAGCATATTTTTTTATCCAACTAAGTCATAGAGAAGGCTATATTTTTGTGATATATAAGTAGCTATTCCCTTTTCAAAYAATGGGATGTTCACTAATGAAAGCAAAATTTGAAATGTTGCTACTGAGAGCTATGAAAGAGAGCAAGACCTGGGGGAAATAGTGTCTTTATATGCAAATGCAAATCTGAAAGTTGAAAAAGTGCTCTTGTAGTTTTTATTTGAATATATATGATTTAGGATTATGTATAAATTGTATAAATTTAGCTTTGTTAAGTAATTTAGCTTTCAAGTGTTTGCATTCTTGTCACACTGTAGCTGATATAAAATGAAACATACRTTTCTTGGCAAAGTGGTGCCTATTGTCAGGTATAGCAACAATCACAAATATTTTAAAACCTGAAGATGACAGAGGGAGGGAAGAAGTGTTTAAAGTATGCAGAAGGTATTGCAGGAAGCAGTGGAGTGATGCTAAGAAAATAATTGAAAATAAATGTACAATTAAACTGCATAAAGTACTAGCACAGGCTAATTCATTCAGTGCTAAAAGCAGGTTTACTGAACGAATTAATCAAGCTGCTTTATCCTAACTGCTGTTCTAGCATATAAATCCCCTTCAACACCTGCAAAATTGATCCAATATATTTTTAAATTGCATCTTAAGTGAGACTCATTGCCTCATTTATCTTCGATATGACAACTTGTGAAAACTAATTAATAGTGACTTATATTTTAGTAAATATAGTGTGCTAAAWTTACCGTATTCCTGAGAATGGATACTGGCATTCTGTAGGTATGTGCTCTGCAGCCCAAGGATTGTTACTTAGAATCAAACACAGAAAGGATAACCAAATGGTGCCTGCAAATAAAATGCTGTGTTATTGCTTATCATACAGTGGTCACTGTGTGTGTGTGTGACTTTCCTGTAAACCTTCTAAATGAGGATGAGCTATGAGCTCTTCCTCCCCTGATTGCTACCTAGTAAACCAGCCTGCTGCATTAACCTGAGAACTTTGAAACACCATCTGCTACTTATCTGATAGTTGAAGAATATAAGAGCAGGATGGAGAAGTCCTGACTTTTGCTGTGATGCTGTTAGCCTCCGATAAAAATATTGTGTATAGGAGTATAATTTCCCTTAGAGATGTCTCCAGTGATTTTAATTAAGTACTCCTTAGGCTGCTATGATGGTCAAGGGATGTTTGTCTACAGTTTATAAATTCTGTTTGATATTGAGGAWTCCCCCTGTCAAACTCAGTTTTAAGTATGAGACTTTATTGCTTTTTCTACTGTCACTTGTCTCCATGCTGAACTAAAAACCACAGCAAGCAGTGAAAGGAAATCTTGTACCTGAGGAAGAGGTAATAGTCAAGGAGTGCTGAAATTTGATAGTTGTCCATTTAAATAAGTGTGTTCTTGTCAAGGTGATGCCCACTGGGCAGGAAAACAAGCAAGCAAGTCTGAATTCAAGGCCCACAATAACTGTGGAAGGAGAGCATATACTCTGGGGGTGGGRGGGGTGGTGAAGGGGAGAATAAGATCACCTAACAAAACAGAGTGAAGTCAGGACATGTAACTGAACAGAAAATATAGAAAGTCTTTCAGTAACTAGTAGAGACTGTGAAAAGCAGATGAGAGATATGATTTCTGTGCCTTTCAAAGGTTATTTTTATCCCAAAGGATGGTCAGTGGTAGCAAAGAAAGTGAGGCCAAGCTTTTATTGATGTCACTCTGTGTGGATCTGCTTGTATGTGTACATATGTATAAATATATATATATATACATATGCATGTGTACATGTGTTTTGTTTGTTGGTTTTTTTTTTTTTTYCTACTTTGTATTGCTGATGTAAAAACATTGGTTTTGGAACGTCTGCAAAACCTGTGTATGTCTTTGCCTCTTTTACAATCTTTCCCTAAATAATGGTAGATACAAATGTATCATGATATTGAGTCTCTGAGAAAGCTGATTCCAAACCAATGGAATTAGTATAGGAAAAATCTGCAGTAATCTGGGACAGGAGCAGGTTTGAGATTGCCTTTCCATGATGAGTTTTCAGCCAGGTGCCATGTGCCCAGAACAGGACTGAAGCAAAAGGCAAAGATGAACACGCAGCACATCCCCAGAGATTCAGGAGCAGAGTGACAGAGTCCAAGTCGAAGAAGCCTTCTGGCCTAGTCCAGCAGTAGTGAGTGCTCACTGGACTGTAAGAACAGTGAACTTGGAAAGCTAAAATTCCTTAAACAAGAGAAGTGCTAGGAAAGCTCCAAATCTTTACCTTCAGTGAACTCTAAAGTTTTGGYTGCCCTTTTTTTTTTGTTTTAAAGGATTCTCCTAGTAACATTTCCTGAATTTACTGAGCAGCAGCTGCTCTTTGGAGTGGTTTGGGGTTGGTCTAGGCATTCCATTCAAAAGCAGATATAGCACACCATTTAACAGTGTGAGGCTTTTTTTTGTGGAGAAGTCATTTTTATTGAACTGCCTCCTTGGATTAGGGTCAGATATACTCACTACTTTGCAAAATTGAGTTTGCAATGAATCAGTGAGAAGCTTAATGTCTATGTCAATACTAATAAATTAAATAGTACTAGTGAGTTTTTCTAGTCATTGGAAGGTGATCATCTGCACTGTTATATTGTTTGAATGATCCCTAGTGTGAATTTGGTCTTGGCTAAGCAGCATTTTCTCAACGATCTCTGGACATCTTTCAGAAGCTAACCTGGTCCAAGAGCCATTTCCAGAAGGCTGTTTGCATGCAGTCATACTGTTTTAGAGACTGGGAGTGCTTAATGTGAGCTGTTTTATGCTGGTTAACCTCAGTGCCAGAGAAAGGTCCTGGGTGTGTTTCATTAAAGAGTATAGCTGTGACTGTAATTACATGTTTATTTGTTCTGGTTTTGTGTGGAATGCAAAARTGTGAAAAGGGGCAGGATCATCTCACCGCCTGCTATGAAATCCTCTCTGAGGGCAGCTTGGAGGAAGGCAAAGCAGCTGCTTCACTCTTCCRGCTGTGGCCGTTGTTGGCACAGGTGCTGCCTCCATACTTGCCCCTTGCAGACAGATGTGGAGAGCAGGTAGTGGCACCGGCTGGAGCAGATGTTGAGAGGGTTTTGTCTGGTTCCCCACAATGCCAAAGGCAAGGAAAGGCTGAAGCTGCAGTTCTCACGTGAGCCCAGGCGTGTTCTAGCATAGCACCACTTCTCCAGGAGCGCAGATCAGAGCGTGGACCTCATGTCTTAAATCCTCGTGATTCATTCACATAAAATCCATTTGTTTAGGCTTTCACACTGTGTCCAACTGGAACAAATTGTGAATCCCTGCTTTGCTCTGTGTGACTCAGAGGGATAAAATGAAGGGTATGAAGTTTGTTCACAAAGCAATGCCACTAAAATTAGAAAGGCCACGGTGGTTCTTTGTGGTTGGGAGAYATGTTTCCTTCCTGCCTATTATTGGCTGGAAATGTTTGTATGGAGCTGATTGCAGCTGTAATAGTCTTCTTGTGCAGAAGATTCTCATTGGCAGCAGAACTTGCCTCCTGCTCTCATGGCAGAGCTCTATACAGGAGGCTGCCAGCCAACCTGCCAGTGATGTCAATACAAAAGCTGTGTTTGTACCCATGTAATTTTGAAAAGTTGAGTTTGAAAAAAAAAAAGCAGAGAGAAAGCAAATAGTGGTGATTTCAAAGGGTAATCTGAAACAAGTAGTCTTTCTGCCTTTGGGAATCACATAGGTTCATCGTCGTGGTATGTTAGCTGTCATTCCTGTGCAATCAACCATTATCCATCACGTATTATCAAGTAGCTTATATATCAAACTAATACTATAATGTCTTATGCTTTATTATGATTACCCTAAAATCAGCTGAGAACTTTGATTAAATTGTCTGTAAAGTAGTTTCTTATTATAAGTCATCTTCTACAAAACTTGTAAAGTCTTGTGTAAATAATTTTGGGGTTTTTTTTCCATGTTAGAATACAATATACTTTTTTTTGTTCTCATCTGAAATATATATTTTTGTTGTCACTACGTCTTCAAAGCTGCTAGCCTTTTAAGAACTTTTAAGAATGGGGAAGTCTGTTTTATCAATCTTTTGCACTTTTCTGGGTGGTTTATTGCTGCACAGAGGTCTGCTTTTCACATTTGCAAGGCATCATTGCTCATATGTATTGGGAATTCCCATGGCCATCCTTTTCCATTGAAGTTCACATCCTGCTGTGATACATGTCAAGGTGTRACATGAATCGACACAGCCAGGTGTAAGTTCTCTGTTGTTCCAGCTGTTCTGCCAAGGCTGTTCTTCCCAACCYTCCAAGGATCTTGTTTCCTGTGTAACCTCAGTATTTGTCAGCTGGGACTGAAACAATATGTCATAATATTGACTCCCATTTTAGCCCTCAGAGAATTTAAGGATAAGAGGATGCTCTGCAGTGGGGAAGGTGGTGGGGGGAAGTAGAAGCAGGCTGGTGCAGGGCTCTCTTTGGATCTCAGTAAAAAAGGCCTGACAACAGATGGCTTAATGAGGTATCTGGTTTAACAAGACAGAATAATAAGAGGAGTTTAAAATAGTTGGAATGACCAAAAGAGAAAACTTTCTCTCCATGGACAGGATCTGCTCTGCACAGGATACCATGCGACAAACTAACCAGGCTTTGTCTGATGCTGCATGAATGTGGGGTGTCCAGGATTTGAAAGGATGTAAAGTTTACTCACTGTCTGTGTTTATCTTCTTATGAATCTTTTTAAGGCAGTTATCTTATTAAGCCATTTGTTGTCAGGCCTTTCTTACTCAGATCCCGAAAGAGCCCTGCACTGTGTGTCTCTCTCTCTCTTTTACTTTACCCTCCCCATCTCCCCCCTGGTGGAGGACACAGTAACACTACATCACCTCCTCAAAACTCCTTTGCTGTTGGAACTTTTCCCAATAGTCCAAGATTCACTAAAACGTAACAGCAGTTGTTCTGAAATCTGCTTGGCTGGGTTTAAACAAGACTCACTGATTTAACAGTATTTATTTCTAGGAGATGCTGTTTAATATGCTCTTTGATAAACAGTGACGGAAAAATATTTCAGCATTCTTACTTGATGGAAATTTTATGAGCAGCCRTTTTACTCGTTCATCTGGATTCCAAAATACTTTTTATCTCTAGGATCTGTCAACAGACCAGGTGGCTACAGTAAATGAAAGTTTACTGAGAGTGCTRTTCTCTATCATATACTATCTCAGATGGCTAATACACATGTACATAGATACATGGGATTTACCTGTATCCAATACACATGCATTCAACGCACATGTACATAGATATTAGTGACCTACTTCATTGAGTAGTACATATATGCTTCTCTAATTCTCTGCTCACAAACCTCTCTTTTGAAATACACCAGACTTCACGTTGCATTTTTTGTTATGCCTAGATCTCAACATACAATCTTGGATCCTCTCTCTTCTTCTTTTTCCTAAGCAAAGCAAGAAGAATTTGCTAATTTTAGCATATTTTGATAAGAATTAAATCTATATTTTTAGTTAAGATCTTTTGTAAAAACCCAACCCATGGTTATACTGTTAACTAAGAGTTATCCCAGAGATGCCTTGTACCGTTACTCTTCTGGTGTGATGTAATGTGAGTGTCAAATTTCATATTCGTAATAAAACAATTTTTATAGATTCTTGGTTTACATCCTCATAACTCTTACAGAAGAAAAAAAATAGAAATAAGATACATGATATTTAAACAAGCTTTTTTAAATATTCAGAGTAAATGGAAGCAACCTTTATCTGTAAGTGTGAATTTCATGAGAACTTTGTCAGGCTCTAATCTTTTGCAAATATATATGGAAATACATTCTGAATTCACAGAATTTTTTTTTCAAGCCTGCGAGGAATATAGAAGTTAAGAGGCCACATTTAAATGACTGGTAATTCATCATGCAAATTTATAGAGAGATGTGAAAAAAGTCTCTAGAGTTTTACTTTCCAGAGGAGCAAAAAGGCATTTGTTATACTTTTGTTGTGGAAGTAATTGATGGAAAAATAGAGCAGAAGAGTACTTTCTGTTATCAATATTATTATTTTATTATTAATGAAGACAGTATTAATTTTCTTTTGCACTGCAAATGTATTACAGGAAACGTCTMATATGACTGGTATACAGCTATTTCAAGTGTGTTGTGATTTAAAATCATTGGTCATTGTGTGATCAATAGACCATTCTGAAAATRTTATTAAAACATTTTAAGATTGCCATGAATAACTTTGTTATGCTTCTGTTCCAGAAGTAAAAAGAAAAAAAACTTCTGTCATCTTAAACATGTATTATTTTTAAAAGTGCCCAATATAGTACAGTGTGTACCATTAAATGAATGTCATTTGCTCTTTYCAAATAATAGGTATTAACTACTCTTTACTTTTTAATGTTTGTAGGCAAATTTAGCCTTGCAAGAGGGAAGACTTGCAGCTGCCCAAATGGAACTGAATAGTGCACAAAATCGGCTGGATGAGAAGCAAGTGGAACTGGATGAAGTACAAGCCATGTATGATGCTGCCATGAAAGAGAAGCAGGCCTTGCTTGATGATGCTGAGGCGTGCAGGAGGAAGATGAACAATGCCACCGCTCTGATTGAAGGATTAGGTGGAGAAAAGGTATTAGCACACCTGAGTAGGTTTCCAGCACAAAGTGGGTGTGCAGTTTTGAGAATGCTCCATAATGATTGTTAGCAGTGCTCAAGAAATTCAAGGCATGGTGACATCTTAATATCATATGACAATTTTTTAATTATATGTRTGGTTGTTTTGCTTGAAATTAATATATCTAACAAAGTAAAGCAATTTCTTGTATTAATTCTTCTGCATGAAGATTTATGTTATATCATATGACTCGTATTAGGATAAAGTTCAGATTTAAAGCCAAGGAGCCAAATTCCTTTTAGCTTTAGTAAGAAGAGGAATTAGGCTTAACCTAAATAATTGCCCTAAAATATTTATAAGAAGGATTACTCTTTTTCTCACCAAGTATACAAGAATACAAATTTGAAGCTTGACTAATTTCCTAAATTATAATTGAAGCTTAGATTTCTACTGGAGCCTTTTTCAGAATTATGGGCTAACTGTTATCCTCTGCACTGAGCTTGAAATTTACCTTTCCTATGCAGATTTTTCTGGCTTCAGCCTGAAGGTTTCCAGAGGAAGCAGGATACTCTCATTTCCTCTCTTATTATTTTCTTTGTTAATTCCGTTGTTGATTTCATATGAAGTCAAAATTGACGAGAGTTTTAACTKTGACTATTGCGTGAGGCGAGGACTTCAGCAGTCCTTTGCATAGCTGCCCTTCAAATCACATCAGTCAAAAACGTTAGATGCTTTATCACTTTTTTTTCAGTGAATTTCTAAATCTAAGAGCAACACAAAAGTAGGATATTACAGTGCCTTATTGTGAATTTTCTGAAGCCTTGTGCCRTGAGGTCTTCTGAGAATAGTTACTCTACTTTTGAAAATTCAGACAAAAAAATAGACTCTGTATGGCACTTGGAGTATTGGGCAAAATTGACACTGGGTTAAATGTGTGTTTTCTAAATTTGAAATATGTATGCTCTTACCAAGATGCATGCAGAGTGACTGTAAGGGAACAGAACTCTGGAAAGAAAGGAATAAGCAAAAATATTAGTTAATTATTTTTAATTTTTAATATATTAAAAATAATATTTATAACATTGCAGAATCATGTAATATTTGAGATTGGAAGGGACCTCTGGAGATCATCTAACCCAACACAGACTCATCTACCCCCCACTCAAAACTCAGGGCATTGCTCAATTGGGTTTTGAATATCTCCAAAGATTCTAAAATTTCCCTTGGCAGCCTGTTCCAGTTTTTGACCCCTCTCACTGTAAAAAAGGAATTTTGTATGTGTTTAATTTGAATTTTTTATGTTCCAATTTGTGCCCATTGCCCCTTGTCCTTTCATAGAGTACCAGTAAAAAGAGTCTGGCATCTTCTTCTTTACACCGTGCCATCATGTGTTTGTACACATAGCTAAAATTTTCCTTGCACTCTGTTTTCAGGGCTGAACAATTTCAACCAACACTGCCCCAGAACTTTACACCCCTGACCAGTTCTTTCTTATCTGCAAGTCCGAGGCTCAGCAAACTAACTTTCCCTCATGAAGTCCTCAGTTAACTGTGTTCAGAATTTTTGTCAATGCCCTCCTTAAAACCTTGAGGATTGCTTGTGTCTTTCTATGTTGTCCCTTCATAAGATATTGCRTGGTTGAAGTCCCCCTTGTAGACCRGGGCTTGTGAATTCGAGGTTTCTTCTTACTGTCTGAAAAAGCCCTCATATACTTCTTGTCAATCATTTTCTCTGTGACAGACACACACATCTCCCACGCTGGTCTGCCCTCTGATGCTCACACATAAGCTCCCAGCTGGCACATCGTCCATGCTCGAGTCTCCCATGCAGAACTAGACACATTCCACTGTTTCCTCACATGAAACAAAACCCCTCTTCTCATCTTCCCAGCCTGTCCTTCCTAACGAGCCTGTATACAGCTGATGCAGCTCTCCAGTTGTGGAAGTCTTTCCACCATGTYCCCATGACCCCCGTGGTATCAGGATGCTGCAACCACACGCAGAGTTCTTTGTTCTCCGTGCTGTGCACATCCATGTATGAGCACTTCAGAGAGGTGCCCAGTTGTGCTAATGTCCTATAAGCAGTATGAAGGCTGTCCCCACCATTCTGTCTGGTCGGCATTTCTTCGTTTATATGGATGTCCTGAGGGTGGTCCTCCATTAGCCCTCTTTTATTGATTATGAGGTCCCTATTGTTTACATCACCCCACATACTTTGTTTGCCAGCCCGGGCCTCCACTTCCTCACATGACTATTGGTCATCCTCCGCATGCCACTTACTCCTCCTTTAAARCCCTTCTTACTGGTTTGGCCAGCTTGTTCGCAAAGATGCTTTTTCTCCACTCGGTCAAGTGGTTGCCATCTCTTCCAAGCAGAGTTCTACTTCTGAAAAGAATGATTTAAAGCCAAAAATACTCCTGTTTCAAAGAAAAATTATTTATGAGAAAGGATAAATTCTTAGGTTAGATGTTCCTGTTAATTTTGTGTCTGCTTAAGCTAACTTCTTTATAACATTTTACATACAGCTTCGTTGGACAGCAAGCAGCAAAAACTTTCAAAATCAGATTATTAATTTGGTGGGGAATGTTCTTCTGGCCACTGGATTTCTCTCTTACTCTGGACCTTTCAATCAGGAGTACAGGAATTTGCTGCTCCAATTGTGGAAGAAAGAGATGAGCAATAGCAAGATTCCATACAGTAAAGTAAGTGTTCATGTTCTGTCCTGACCTTATTCTTTGCCTTGCTGAGAAATTCTATGCAGAGCATTTCGTTCTAGAAAAGTACGTAATTGGGAGATTATATACAGGCTGTCATATTCCATCAAATTTTTAGTAAATAAAAAATCTGAACAGTTGACAACTGAGCTTCTAAACCAATATGTTTGAAGTTCCTCTTTATACTGTCAGGCGTTTCAAGATTGGTATGTAGGCCACTTCTCTGGCAAATCTGAGAGAGAAATCCTATCTGAGGTCAGCTACCCTGGGAGCAAATAGCATAATACAGGAAACAAAATAAAATTTATCAGGTGAGAATATATTTACCTTCCCATAAGAGGAAACATCACCTCTGCACCTCCATGTATTGTCAATAAATACCCTCCTGTCATACCCTCTGCTGTGTACCCACACCATTAAAATTAGTTTAATTTGAAATATCCTGTAGAAGTTATTAATTTAAACAAAACCTGGATTTTGCAAGGCTTGGTTTACACCACTTCAGCACTTCAGCTTGCTCCAGTGTAAGCTTTTAAATCCCTGTACRTTTGTCACCAGTGAGGCTGTTCCAGTGAGTCTGACATCGCAGTATCTCCTCCATTGGCCTGTGTTTGTGCAGACAGAGATGGCCTAAAATGCAGTGTGGCTACGGTACCATCATGCAGCTTCTGTTTCCTACCTCCTCATAATACTACCTTTATTAAAGTGAGCAACCTGCATGCTGGGACTATGATACAGGACAGGATCCCTTACAGGAATCTTGTTCTTTCCTTTTTCACTATCTGCYTCAGGAGTACCAGACCTGGCAGATGTTCTGGGGCATAGGCTTTGCTCATGGCAGCAGCAGCCTTGTTCCTATTCCATGTCTTTTAGGAGGCCTGTCTAATATTCTTCCTGGTCCCTGGAAGACATATTCATGCTGAAGGCAGAATTTAGGCCATAATAATCAAAACTGTCTTTCTGAGTAATCTGTGTTGCCTTCCACTTGGTTTTGTGAGTACCTGTGTACATTTTCTCCAGCAGTAAATGTTGGAGAAATAGTTCAGGGACACTTTCTTACTCTCARTACAGAAGTTGAGGCATTAAGCTCTTCTCAGCTGTCAAAGATTTTGACAGAGCAGGTGCTGCTGAAAAGTGCTGTGAGCTAGTGAGCAACCTGTGTACAGCTGTGGCTGTATCGTTGTGAAACAGCTAAAGGTAGATCTACATATTTTTTGTTCAGATTTTTGAAGATTTGGCATTAAAACTTCTATTATGGAGACCTCTTTTCTGTGAGAGGTTTGTTCATCTCATAGGAGTTGCTTGTGAATCTCTTTTTTATTGTTTTTTKTGTTAGGTGGTGCATAATGCTTCTTGTACTGCTGATTAACCTTGACCTGACAGAGTTAAACTCACAGTTCAGCCCAGTTTATGCCATGACTTGGAAAGATGAGTGATTCTGACTTGCCCAGCAAAGCACTTTGAAAGCTCCTGATGATAAAAAAATATCAGTAAGGCCAACATGGATTTATTAATAGAGTACCAGGAGCAGTGCAGTTTCAGGCAAGATTCTTTACCAGTGTGGTATGGGAGTTATCCTACACGCATGCATCCCAGGGAGGCTCTTTCTCAAATTCAGTATACAAAATGTTCTTAAAAGCTACTTACCTTGGGGAATCTCTGTCAAGATTCTTACTATTTAGCGATAAGAATTGGATATATAATGTTCTTAGAAAGCAAGACATAAAGAACAAAAGTCTGCTTCTATGAAGGTGTTCTGACCATGTTACTATTTGGCTGCATCCTTGAAAATTTGAGGAATACTTTCTTATTGTTTCTATGTTGCTTCCCAACCCTCTTCCCSCCATGTGTCTTGGTTAGATAGAGAATGCCATAATTAACGAGTTTCAAAACACAATTACCATTCTGTTTAGATAGTTCCCATTAAAGACAGAATTATGATTTCAATGATAGTGTATGGAAGAGAGTTTTAATATTTCCCTGTGAACTAACTACTCACAAAAGGCAGCATATGGGCCTTTCTTGATACTTCACACCTCAGGAATCAAAGCAGCTTTGCAGTTCCAGCAAAAGGCTTGACATCTGCCTTACTTTGTCACAGACTAACTGACCGTGGGCGTATGAGTCATTTAGGCATAACAATTTAAAAAGATCTGTTTAAAATTAGCCATCTATCTGTTTAGTTAAGCACTTAAATTAGCTGAGTTTCAGAGTTGCAGGGTAACTGATACRTCTTGCTGTAGGTAAGAAAGAGTTCAAAGCTGTTTAGATCCTACTCATCTGCTTAAGGAGCTAAATACGGTTTTAGATTCCAATTGCTGAAAAATTTGGCTATTAAATGCTTTTTTTGTCCTTTGCACAAATGGAAATTGGATTCCTAAAGTTTCTCTCTCTTCTGAGAATGGTTTGTGTTGCTTCATTCTGAGTCCTGAATAATTATAGCAGTAGAAAAATCAAAGGGGGGAAAAAAGCTTTGGAGTCTTGCAACCACTGGTGTCATTAACTCTCATGATTGTATCACGACTCTCACAGTATTTGAAGTTTTGCTTTAGGCTTCAGATGCTGAATTATGTGATTTTTGCAGGATTTGCAGGCTTTTTCTTTCATGTCTTTCTTTCAAACATTGTAGAGACAGCTTACAAATAGGAATTCTTGAATGAAAAATGTAAGGAGCAAATAAAAAAAACCCTTCAATTTTATTGTTTTTTAAAATTCTCAATTCTTACTAAGGTACTTTTCTAAATTGGGGAGTTTTGTTTGTTGTTTTAAGCACTGTTTTCTTCACAAAAATATTTTTGAGAGWCTGGTTTTGACTTAGCAGCAATAACCTTCCACGATAGTTCATGGTTACTGATCCATAGCACATCTCCTCTTTCCTTTCTTAGTGTCCCACAAGCCATCCTGTATTCATATACATAATTGGAAGGCACTTTCCAGCAGCTGGAAGCTCTTATGAGCTCTTGAGCTGGCAGGAAAAGAGTTTCCCAATACCAAAATCAGTTTGTCATTAGATATTGAACTGGTTCAGAGTTTTTCTGACACTTTTTGACAGACATCAAAGCCTCAACAGAATTCACTTTCATTATTGCTCAACTGCAGTGATTGAGCCACTGAACTTTAAAGAAAAGAAACAGTAAGCAATAACTAGCAAATACACTCTATCATGCGTTCTGATCAGAATAAGAAGAAAARCCATCCATCAGCTATTTTAGTATAGCTCCTCCTACTGGTACTAATTTTGTAATTACATGTTTTCTATTAGGACTTGAACCTTACCGGTATGCTCGTTGACAATGCTACAGTGGGTGAATGGAACCTCCAGGGTCTTCCAAACGATGACCTTTCAATTCAAAATGGCATTATTGTCACAAAGGCATCTAGATATCCTTTGCTGATTGATCCACAAGGTCAAGGAAAGATCTGGATTAAAAATAAGGAAAGGAATAATGGACTTCAGGTAAATGGTTCATTTACAAATTTTTTTTTATGTGTGTGTCATTTCACAGCATTGTTAGCAATGCAAACTATTTTTTGTCATCATACTTTGGCCCTGTGCAACTTAAATCTGATGTTTATGGTATACAGTTATGCAGAAATTAAAAAAAGACTGACACAGAATGTGTGACCTATCAATATCAGGGCAAAATAGCTTGAAATTATATGTTATGGCATATCTATTTTTATGATGAGTCTTTTAATTGCTTGTCATAGTGAAAGAGAAACAAAGAGGGAGGTAAAAGTCTGTGTCTCATATTCCACCTTCCTGGAGATTTTCATCTCCTGCTTTGAATCTGAGTTCTCCCCCATAAAGTCCAGRAGGAACAGAGTTATGTCAAGACTCTAAATACCCAAGTGTTTAGGTTATGGCTTTACATCTGGGATATTGTAATTTGCTATAGTTTTGTTAGTGTTATGTTGTTGGTCACCCAGGCACTATCTTTATCCCTCAGCTGAATTTGAAATAAAAATGTAAGCAACATGCTGTTTTGGTGGATACACACATGCCTACATTATAACAAACAAAAAGTGCAGAGTGGTGGAACAGAGTATTAATTTTTAAATAATATACTGGTTTAATGCTGTGTAATGTGCCTCTAGATATTTTAATTATRCCTTTTTCAAAGAGCTTTGCCTGCAAGACAAGGATTTATTTTAAAGACCTGTCTATCCTAATTTTTGTTGTGGTGAAAAAAACACCYGAAAACCATGACTTAAGAGATGCCTGGAAAGGCTATTCAATTATCATCTCAAAGGATTATGTTAAATATATTAAATTTAAATAAATGAAATAGTGTCTGTGATTTTTAGCAATTTTAAGACTGGTGGAACTGAATTAGAAATTGAACATCTAATGTCAGATCAGGCCTCCTATGTAACACTGGTTCCCTTTCTGAACTCCATAAATATTCCCTACTTCACATGAATCTTCTGAGCRTAAATCTATTTATATTTAGAAGATGTTAAGATATTACAGTGATCAGATATATATACAGATAATTAAGTAAATAGATAATAATGTGATCTCCTATTCTGTTAAGTTTAAAGYGAAACTTCCATTCATTTCAGCAGAGGCAAGTGTTGGTCCCTAAAGTGTAATCACTTGTGTAGATATCCCAGGATGTCTATAATTTTTAAAGCTGCAGTAGATTTTACGCTGTTTTCTATGTGCTTGCAAATGCATGCTGTACTGTGAATCAATCTTCCTAGGTTACAGCTATGAACCACAAGTTCTTCAGAAGTCATATAGAGGACTGCTTGTCCCTTGGCCGACCTTTGTTAATTGAAGACWTTGGGGAGGAACTTGATCCTGCTCTAGATAACATCTTGGAAAAAAATTTCATAAAATCTGGTTCAGCACACAAAGTAAGATGAATTGTATACGTGAAATTAAAGCCTCATGGGACAGATGTTGGGTATCAGGTAGTCTGAATACTGTCAGGATTCATACCTTTACAACAGTTAGTGTTGTACTCATTAGAAAATGARTAGTGAGTGAACTCATGGGGTTGTTTAAAGGTTTTTTTTACCCTTAAGCAGAAGGTTTTAAAAGTGTAAATGAAAATGTAAAARAAAAAAAAAGAGTTCATAAATTTTTCATTGGCTAAAATAACTATTTTTCTGAATTCAGCTTTTTAAAACTGATTAATGTGTTTTATTTTCAGGTGAAAGTAGGTGACAAGGAGGTAGATCTGACAAAGGGGTTTATGCTCTATATGACAACAAAAGTGGCTAATCCTGTTTATACTCCAGAAATTAGTGCGAGAACAACTGTGATTGACTTTACTGTTGCTATGAAAGGGCTGGAAGATCAGCTCCTTGGCCGTGTCATCCTCACAGAAAAACAGGTATYCAATAGCCTGCAGTATTTGTATAGAGAGAAGACTTGTTCAGTACCTGCACCAGAAGTGCAAATATATTCAATGTCATCATAGAAATCAAATGCAAGAACAAAAATGTGAATGAAAGTTTAAGGGTTGTGCATTTGCCAAAAGACACAGTGTGGAGCTGTTTTTTAATTGAATGGGGGAACCTAAACATTTATTTTAAGATCTGGCCTTGGAAAGAGAAGAAAGAAAATTATGCATTAAAAATACATCACAGGCATATACATGACATACATAAAACAACTTTATTCCTTCATAATACAGCAAGGGCTTCTTGTTCAGTCAGAAATCTCTTTTATTTCTGGATTCCTTTTTAAACTTAATTTGAATTACATGAAAAAGTGCTTATGAACTCGAACTACTTTTGCCAGCCAGGCTCTAGTGTGCAAGGASATAAAAGATTCTTGAGGAGCCCTGAACGCTGACTTGACTCTGCTCTTACTGAAATTTGCATTGATTATGTGGAAGTTAATATAACGAAGAAAATCCTCTCTCAGGTGAGAGAAAAAAATTAAGGTTTGTATTAGCAGAGCTGCTGCTTTCAGTAAGTAGCTCAGGTAGGCTTGCTGCTGCGAGAGCAGTTCCCTCTCTAAGGGAATTCATTCCTCCTTTGACTTCCCCAAAGCATGTTCTAACCAGTGTTCTTTAGTCGTGCTGTCACTTTCTCCAGACGACACCCTTCCGCTTTGCTCAAATGAGCTTTTACTTAAGTAAGAACAGGAATTAAAGTGCCCTTCCTTCAGTCTGACATTCACAAAAAGAGGCTGGAAAGTCATTGTTATGCACAAACTTTCTGTGAATTGTTCCATGAAAAACAGAAAAAACTGTAACAGTAGGTACTAGGGAAAAAATAGGGTGGGACAAATGCTATGGATACAAAACTTTCAATCTTGACTCCAGTAGATGTTCATTTTTGTAAGCAAAATTGAACAACATCAGCAGAAGTGAATGGGACTRTCCTGACTAACTTGCTGGGGAGGGAGAGATCTAATTCAAGATAGAAATGAAATAGGTTTCTCATGACCTACATGTAAAACTCCTCTTCCCACAYCGAGATACCCTTGCTCTGTGGTTTCTTTTTTTTTTTCCTGGACAGAACTGTTAGAGAATTCGTATTGAATGTATGTAGCAACACCTAGACTGCATTTTGGGTCAAAAATACAGTCAATGAAAAATGTTCTTTCTGTGCCGTACATCAGCTGAAGAGAGCTGATGGATCAGCACTTCTTGCTGCACAGGGACATTTATTAACTTCTTCCCTTTAGCAGATATGAAGCCATCATGGTTGTTCCGTCTCTTCTGTCTCAGTAAGAGACAAACATCGTGGTGTAGATAGGCAGAACCAATGGGATTCTGATAAATTTAGTTCAAAGAAAAGACAGAACATGAGTAGAGATTCTGAAAAACAKGTTTTCTATTACAAAGAGACAACTTTATGATCGGTCAGCTAAGGTAATAGATTAAAGGAACCAAGACATTCTTAAAGATTGCTCTTGTGATCAATGAAATATGATCAAAGAAGTGTTTATTCTTCTCAGCTTTATAGGTTGRTCCTGTAAATATATGAAAAAAAATCAGCATATTTTTGTACTTTGCTAATGAAGTTGCTGCCACTATTTGTGTTCAGAACAGGTATTTTTTTATGTTACAAATATGGTTGTGAAATTCTCTTGCAAACAAAAAACTTGCATCTGGTATATTTGCTAATTTTCTGAAAGATACCTTTTACAGGCTTACGAATAAAATGGGTAAAATGTCTGTTCTTAAACGAAGCACATSCTTACATGGAATTTAGGCATGTAGTTAAATTTATATTTGAGAATTCTTTAGAACTGTTCCTGTTGTGTAACTCTAATCTTTTTTTGCATTAATAGTATAGAAAGAGAAGTAAATGCAGAAAATTTGAAGCTAAATGACTGATGCTTAAGTCAGTCCCCTCTTTGGGGATGCAGTTACTTGTAGCTTCCACAGGACTACATTCTGTAGCCCTAGTGTATATTTCAAACAGGTTTCCAAATGAGAAGTTTGTGAAGGTAAAAAAATTTGTCGGTTCTTTGAAATAYGGGAGAATCTCTCATGTGCCGCATAACTGTACATCGCCTTTTTCTCTAGCTTGACATGTTGACAAGAATGAAAATAAACTGAAGSCATAGGTGTAGACTATTATTAACGACCCTTTTCTTATAGGAAGGTTGACGTGATTGATTAAATAAAGAGCCAGCAAGGGTATCCCTGAGCTGTGTTGGACTGTGCAGTATAGATGCCTCATTTCACTTGGCCTTGTGTTGACTTGTCTGCCTTTGTTCCCTTGTCATTGCCTGTCTTGTAGAAAGGGCACAAAAAAATCCATATGACATCGATAACAATTGTAACATTTCCTATTTTATAAGCAGTAGAGGATTGTATCTTTCAGTCACAGAATTGTAGAAATTAGMAATTGAAAAGGTCATCCAGTCAACTTTGCTCACAATGTGAAATCCATCCATACAATGCATCTTTCAGGCCTTTATCTGATTTAATTTTAAGTACTCAATGTAATGTGGCTTTTATCACTTCCCATTGGAAACTATCTTTAGTGGTTTCTGCATCTTACTGTAAGGAAGCTTTTTCTGGTAATTCTGATGTGTTTTTGTTCGCCAGTATGCTGCATTAATGAAATAAATACAGTATACATATAAATTACTTTAGTGTATTTATTCAGTGTGCTTATAAATTACTTTAGTACAGGAATGTTTAATAAATAATTTCTGTATTTTGTGGAAAAGGCAACAAAGCCCCCAGTCTGACATGCATGAGATTACATGTTTTCTGTGCCTTTATGAGGAATCTTTATTTGAATTAATCTTAAATATTCTAAGGCAAATGTCTTGAATACAGGAACTGGAAGCAGAAAGAATCAAACTGATGGAACAAGTGACATCTAACAAGAGAAAAATGCAGGAGCTTGAAGATAATCTACTCTGCCATCTAACGAGTACGGAAGGCTCGTTGGTTGAAGATGACTCTCTGATAGAAGTCCTAAGGATCACTAAAACAACAGCAGAAGWGGTGAATTTTGAATGCCCTGCAGATACATTTTTAAATTGTAATTTAAAGATTATATGTAGATAGATTTTTGGTCTTGGTTTTTTTTTTCCATTCAGAGCCACTGTACAACATCTGACTTATTTTAAAAAAATGGTAGAAACACTATAATTTTTTTCTTCATAAAATATTGCAAAATTAAACTGCTACCTGGGTACTGTTCTATATTCCAGGCTTATTTTGCAGGTGTAAGTTTGAATCAATTCCCATTCTGACAGGTGTTGGAACACATGAAGACACAATGTCTGTGTTGAAACGCTGACAATGGGAAGCAAAGCTCAACTTAAAATACTATTGTGATCTTAGTCAAGACCTTTTCTTTTTGCTTATGTAGTATAAATCACAAATAATACAACTTAATCTTCATGGTCTTTTCCATTAATTTTAAGGTCAGTGAAAAATTAAACATAGCAATGGAGAYGGAGGTGAAAATCAATACTGCACGTGAGGAGTATCGGCCTGTTGCGGGTCGTGGTAGCATYCTTTATTTCCTAATTGTGGAAATGAGCTTGGTTAATGTCATGTACCAGACATCCTTACGGCAGTTCCTTGGCATTTTTGACTCATCAGTGGAAAGATCTCGGAAATCTCAGATCACAGCAAAAAGGGTAGTTTATATAATTGAGCATCTCACCTATGAAGTCTTCAAGTACACAGTTCGGGGGCTGTATGAAAATCACAGGTTCCTGTTTACGTTGCTTCTGGCACTGAAGATTGACTTGCAGGCCAAGAAAATTTCACACACTGAGTTTGAGACACTGATCAAAGGTAATTTCTCTAAAAATGTTCCTGTTTACATATGTCTGTGAGCTGCCAAATTCAAATTTTGCAGTACTTGCATTAACAATATGTTATATATCCCATGGATCTACTGTTTTTTAACTGGTGAATGAAAGCATATATAGCCCAAGAAGGAATGAAGAGACGAATTTTCCAAAACAAGAGCAATATAGATTATTTTTTATCAAAATAATGCAAAAGAGGGAAAATAGGTCCATTATGTTTTAAGAGAACCCATAGTCTSTACTAACTCTTTTTCAAGTTGCCACATACCTATGTCTGTGAGATTGTAGACAATAAGCAAAAYGTCTCTTGGTGGCTGATGAGCAGCATGTGAATGCATGACTCTGTACCAGAGTTTAGTATCARTACAAAAAAGTGTTACATGTTGTAAAACACTTTTGTATTGCATTGCATTATGCCACCACTGTATGTCACTACTCAGACACAATGACAAAGATAGATTTTAGTAAGGTTTGTAAAATTTGATGGGGGTTGACCTCACTGTCTCCAAGATAAGATAAGTGCAATCTGGTACAAAGATAAGTACAGTCAGGTGCTTGGCATCCAGATGTCTCAGTTTATTTGGCAAACAATGAGTTACTGCTCAGCTGTGGCTSAGCTGTGTTGGAGGTGCAAATGGGCAGGAGGCTGAGTGGTGGTTGAGCTAAGAGGCTGTTGAAGTTGCACAGTCCTGGAAATGAATGCACCACGTGCTTTCTTATTCTTTGGTATAGATGAAGGGAGGCTCTACTAACCATAGATCCCTTCTACATCTGGTCTGAAGAACTGGATTTGAGTATCCTGTTAGGTAGTCACGTTTTATTCCAACTCTACAGATGGAGAAGAAGCAGCACAAAAATTACTGGGATATCAGCTTTGGGAGGAACTGAGACCACTTCTCAAATAGGTCTTTGTTAAATGATTCTTCCATGCAAATTCTAGGTCTCTGTTTACATAAAATGTTACTCCCTAAATTATATAAATAAGTATTTTGTATTACTCAACATTTTTTGGTTTTACAATGTTTGTTTTCCYCTATAATACTTTTCACTTTGCAGGAGGTGCCAGCTTGGATATGAATTCTGTGGAACCAAAACCAAAAAAGTGGATCCTTGACACAACATGGCTCAATCTTGTGCAGTTATCTAGCTTGTACCCTTTCAATCAACTTCTGGTGCAAATTATTAAGAATGAGAAATCTTGGAAAGCTTGGTTTGATGAAGAAGCACCTGAAAAAGCTGTCATTCCTGATGGGTATGACAGCTTACTGGATCAATTCCGTAAACTGCTCCTTGTCCGTAGCTGGTGCCCCGATCACACCGTAGCCCAAGTAAGACRCGCTTTCGTACAATGGCTGTGCCACGACTTCTCCCGTAGAACTGCTAGTTCCAAACTTATGTTCTCTGAATTTGTTGTTACCATAATTATATTTGCTGCGGAGTGAGCTATTTTGAAAAATCAGATATTGAAATGCTCGCAATAAATACGTGTGAACACACTAATTTATTTAATTGCAATGAACTAGGAAGCAGAACATGAAATAAATTGTGTTGGAGCTATAAGAATACCATTCTTTTTGTGTGGCACTTCTAAAGTCGAAGAATGAAATCTGTAAAGCAGTTATATCCTTTTGGTGAATCAAAAGATACATCCCTGTTTTTTTTTCATAGAAGAGGTGGAAAGAGAACAGTTCACTTTTATGACAGGTGCACTAAAATAGCGGATAAACTGTTTACTTACCCTCCATACTGAGGAAGTAATAATTAAGGCTGTCTCGTGGCAAATAACATAAAAGAAACTGTAGTAGACTTTCATTTTCTCCATAGTCTGTGATATTTTGATTTTTCTTCTCTGTGTAGGTGTAAAAGAGATATATGAGCCTATGAGTATCCTCTTTTCACATTTTTTTTGTTCTTTGTTTCTATACTGGAAAGTAGTAGTTTTTCTTTCCTGCATATCTCAGCTTTACATGTTGCATGCTGTGATAGCGTCTGTACTGTATTTTGGGGACACCATTTTTTCATGGACCTCTTTTTCAACAAGGCTCCCTCCATCCTTTTWCATTTTCTGCTCTTCAGCCAGTAAGTAGGAGAGAAGTATGGAAGCTCCATCTGCCACAATTTAAACAAAGCAAAATAATAGAACTGTGACTACTGCTTATTTATCAACACTCTCATTATCTTGCACAACTATTTCTGAGAAAGAATGTCTCTAAACAACAGTTGCAAAAAATGTCATTTTAGTTTTTGAGGAGAGAAGGGATCTTTTTTTGATACTCTCTTTCCCCACTGCGTTTTCCCAAGTATTAGAAATTTTACCTGTCTTCACTAGGACAGAGTTACTATTCACTTAATAGTGAATGACAGGGKTTTTTTTTTCTGCAATTGACATCTTCCTCAGTCCATCTTATTCCTYGGTGTTTTTCTTCATTGTACATGCCTCAGAATGTGTGCTAGTCATTACATAGCCAGGAAATCACATCAGTCAAAAAAGAATTTCATACACTAGGGTAGCTCTAGAAGTTCTTTTAGAAAGTGTCTGTGAAAAGAAAAAAATAGAGGCATAAGGAAGGTTTGACCTTTAAGGATAAAGTCTGAGCTGTGTTTATGTTTTGTAGAAATAGATATTCAGTGTAAGAGACTTGAATTGGATAACCACTGGACAGGAGAATTTGTTTGAAGTTCCAATAAATATATGGAAGATTGTAACTGGGTCAGATGAAAGATCTGTCTAATCCACTATGCTGTAGAGACAGTGTCAACAATACATGCTGAGAGGAGCTAAGAATGGAACTGGTATAGAGAAACTCTTACTTGGATATCCACCAAGTTTTAGCAGGCAGTAATTTAGGAGCAATATCTGGGCTGTCCTCAGAGCTGACAGTGGATCTATTCTGCATGGAATTTTTTTGCAGTTCTTTAAAAAAGCCCATTTAGCATCTTCTAGCAACAATGTTCACAGCATGGCTGTTGTGTGAGCAGAATTCTTTCTGTTCTTTGTTTGAAGTTTGCTGTCTGAGAATTTCAATGGTTGCCTCCTGAGGACTGTAACTTTTGTTATACCAAAGCTGAAAATAGAAGTTTAGAAAGTTATTGCCTTCCAGTGTAGGTATTGGTAAATTCCAGATCACTGATTAATGCTAAGTTAAAAAAAGTAAAGATATATATATATATATATATATATATATATATATATATATATATATTTCGGGTAATCTTGGTTTTTTTCTCAGGCTCGACACTACATTGCAGAATCTCTTGGAGGGAAATATGCAGAAGGAGTTATTCTTGAAATGGAAGCAATGTGGACGGAAAGTGACTGTCGAACACCTTTGACATGCTTTTTATCAGTGGGGTCTGACCCCACTGAAAATATAGAACGTCTTGCCAAATCAAAGGTATCCTCCTAAACTGAGCTTGCTGGAGCTGATACATTTTTAACTGTCCTTTGCACTAGAAATAGAATTTCCACATTTTTTAGAAGTCTGAATAATGATGTTTCTTTTCATTCTAGTGTTCTCTGGAAGTTAATTTTTGACCAGTGGCCAGAATGCATTTCCTAGGAGGTGGAAATGTTACAGTCTTGCTTTTTGCAGTGATTTGATTCCAATGAGACCTCTGTTTTTATCCAGCATACTATGGTAGTCCACTACTTAGGAAGAGCACTGAGCTATGAGAACAAACCAATATTTGTGGTTTACATCGTGTTGCATTCACTGTGGGAGCTGACAGTAATGACAATTACAGGAAAATACAGAAAAAGAATCATAAATATGGAGACAAGAGAAACTAGTTTGAAGCCCCTAACATTCAATCTGTGCACTTGATGGAGATTTTCAACATTTCTTRCAGCACAGCATCACTTTAAAGCACTCTGTGCTCTGTTTTATGGTTCACAATGTAGATGCATGTAAAATCTTCCCAACAAGTTATTTATAGTAGATCTCCATAAATTTTCCTCCTTGTTAGCATGCATCTTCATTTAATGGTGCAGGATTTTAGTATACACTAAGTAAGATATACTTGCAAAAKTGGGCAGCACCCACAAATCTCTTTARCTTATTAATTAGAAAGTGGAGATGCTCCTTCTGTTTGAAAATCAGGACTCTTGGTTGTCTGTCTGTGTTGAAGACRGCTTAAAATATGACCTAAGTCTCGCTTAGTGTTTAAATTTAGGAATCTTAAATCTGAAGTCATCAATCTGATCCTTGTCCACAAAAACTGTGCAGACAGATAGCCAGAAATACACAGATATAGGGAGGGAGAAGAATAGCAGCTGGGTGTTTTTTAGGTTTATTGGAAGCAATGCRTTGGAAGAACAATTGTATTCCTATTCACAAAAAATTCTATTTCCTTTTCCTAAGATACGAGAGAYGTTTTGACTTTGTAGAAGATTTGAAATTAACTGCAGGAATATTTATAGACTACAAGTGGGCAGTATTTTTTAGTCGCTTTTCAAGTTCAAGTAAACATATTAGATGACTGTAGTTGGATTTCTGTTTTCGTGGCATATGGTGTGAATACAAATGGAGCGTCCCCTTTGTGATGGTGTTTTGATTCACCAATCTGCCTCTTCAACCTATGTATGCTGTGAAATGGACTCCTAGATAGGTATGTACGCTGTCTCCAGTAGGAGTTAGTTTCTGTAATCRATAAAGAGAAAGACTGTCTCCTTTCAAAGCAGTTCAGAGCATACAGCTGAAACTTTGACTTGCGTCGAGGAGTTGAGTATTTCTATCCAATTGGCCATGTAAGGGAACAAGGGACACTAATCTCCTAATAGACCCACTTGAATTCAGTCAGTCACTAAAAGTCACTCTTGCAAGCAATGGAGCAAAAYGCTCTCCCATTCGTCAGTGGTAGGTAGAAGGTGCTCTGTGGTAGTGACTGTTAAAATATAGCAGTTTTTGCTGTCAGTCCAAAAGTGTATTGCAGTGGACAGTCTTAATATATTTCCTTGCTTTAAGGAAAGGTGCATAGAATAAATAGAAAGTGAGGTTGCCAGAGAGCTAAAGGGATTGCCTGTTTATTCATACATGGGTTATGAACAAGGCAATGTCAGCTAGGCTGTCATAACCTGAAGTGTCAACTGTAAATGTAAAGTCAACTACACTGTTTAACTCTAAAGTTCTTGTCTAATCCCTTGAAGTAAAGACCTAACCACACAGCATATAGAAACCTTTCAAGTTTACAAAAGCCATCCAAATGCCACRAAACAAACTACAAACACAGATATTTAAAAAAATAATAATGTATATAACAACRTAGAACTTGAGGAGCATTTCAGCAGTTCTCTAGCTTTTAAAAAACCTAYCTAGAAATCATTTACAGTTTTCAGAAACATTTGCAAGGGAGCTTTGTGTTTGCTTTGCGAGTTTGTCAACAAACYGTGCTTAGTTCCTGTCTTTCTTTGGGATTTTTCTGCTTTTTTCCAAACTAAATCTTTAATATAGGTTAGCTGTACCAAGGATCTGATCTTGGTATATATGCAATTCTATACCTCCAAGGTATCCTATTTTTTCAGGGTGGGGAGTGTTGTTGGGTTTTTTTTATTCTTAATGATAAAAAACTTCGAAAATACATTCTGCTCCTAATTTTCAATGATTTCCCTTTTACAGGCATGATTTGCAGTCTTAAAATGGATTGTCAGTACTGATGGTACCTCTAAGTATGGTATTAAGAGTATATATCAATTATCTGTAGTTGATAATGTTCAAATTTGTGTCCAGAATTTATTTTTCACTCTAAAATTTAGTTCAGGTGGGCTTCTCCCAAAGAAATGAGAACAGTATCCGTGACTACTGAGCTATATAACCTTGTTTATAAACCAAACAAGCTGTATCTTAAAACTAGATGCACTTCTACTCCCTTTACTTTCACTTGAAGACGGGGTGAAAATTTAACTTTCAGGATTAAAACAAAGTTTGTTATGGARCCCTTTGACTCCATTAAAATCAGRKTTTTTTTTATTGTAGAGRTAGTTTCTTCTGTTAGAGAATGATGCACAGAACCTTCAACAGAACTGTCAGGGCCACTGTAGTGACTAAAATGCTAGCATTTTCATCTGGATAGCAATGTATTAGGATGACACAGATATSTTGGTATGACTCACTATTGAAAGAAACATTCTGTATGCAGACATTTTGATAGAGTTCTTTCAGAAGRAGTAAAATGAGGACAATTCATAGTGAAGAATATTTTTTCCTTCTCTCRATGTTTCTATAACCTTCAATGATTGTACATTTGAGCAGTAACATTGCTGAGAAGAGCAAATTATGAGTAGATGCTTCGTTAGGGAATAATGTACCAGCTGAATATTTATGCACTCTTATGCAGGGGTAGTGATAGTCTTTTGACTTATAGGAGTGCTAGCTATRCTCAGATGCATCTTGGAAAACGTAAGGATTTTTGTTCCTCCGGCACACAGCCAACTTCACAGGCAGTTCAGCTTTGCTTCTTTTAGCTACAATTTCAGTTTTACTGACCTGAGAGTAGGATTTAACTGCTTTCTTATCTGTGGCATTCTCGTCTCCTTAAATCTTGCCAGGATATGGGGGATCATATACAGCAGCTGTATTTATACTGTTCTGTAAAATCAGGTCAGGGCCCATTCTCTGACCCTAAGGCCAAATGACCCAGCACARTTTGTGTTCATATGCTTAACCTTCTTCTCCTGCAAAAGTAGGGCAGCCTCATCCATGCTGTTCAGGAGTGGATGTCTTCCTTTTTGTTTCACAGTGAGAGAGTCTAAGTAGCTGTACAGGTCAAGATTAACCTTTGTAGCTCAGCCAGCTGAAGACAGGCCCAGATTGATAAGTCTTTATGCAGCATATCGCTCGCAGCAAGAGGGATACTCAGCTGTAGGTCTTGAACATGAAACTGTCCATGAAACAAAGTCTTTTCATCAATTCTTTTGCCCTCGACATGTATACAGAATAATATGCTCAACTGGGTTTGATAATTCTGGTTTTCCCTGGTAGGAGTCAGGCCACCAACCTGAGCCWGACTTACTTAAAAAGAACAAGAGTAGCAAGAACAATAAGCAAGAGAGGATTTGCCTACATGTTATTGACAGACATGTGTGGTCCTGATTGCAGCCTTATTTTTTTCAGTTCACCTTGTGAGAGCTGGTATCATCTTCTGGTTTTCTGAACAACTGGCTTTATTCTCATATGGCTTCTGGAGAAGACTCCATTAAATTCCAGAATTCTTATGTTTGTGTTTATAAGTTTTATCCCTTATGAATCTTAATCTCCTCTAGATCTGCTCAAGTTAGCAGATCACCGAACTAGAATCCTGTGAATCAGTGACTCCACAGCTGCCATTTAGCAATACAGGTTGTTTCCTGAGAAATGCTTGAAAGTGAACCAATSCTTCCTATCCTACCTGTTTCACTGACAATTCTCTTTTAGAAGAAATAGATATGTTCAGACAGCAAAAAGTCACCAGAATTGTTTGGTTTAYTCTGTGCATTAATTATTATCTGAAGCCCTAATATCTGCCCATCTCAAGACAGTCCACATCATAGGAAAAAGAATGGTCAGGCAGCTATGTTGCTGTGTTTATGTCTTGCTTTATTTGGAAAAGTGGCAAAAAGGCAGAAAAAATGTTTCAGGTGTCTTATCCCATAGACTTTGTTAGACCAGCAAAAAAATATTATTTCCAATGGATGTAGTTTTCTTCCAACAGGTGGAAGATAAGAGGAACTTGAAGGCATTCATTGTTTTTTTTTTTCCCACTCTGTTTTAATATAATCAGTCTCCATTGATATTAATGGTTTTCTTTGTGGCAGAATGTCACTACACATGGATCTACAGAAGGAATACATCGTGTATAATCATTCTAAGGAACTACATATAAAATAAACTCTCTTTTTTACTTTTAGAACATTCCATGTCGTGCCATTTCAATGGGTCAGGGCCAGGAAGTCCATGCAAGGCACCTGTTAAATCAGTGCATGCAAGATGGAGGATGGCTCCTTCTACAGAACTGCCACCTTGGCTTGGAGTTTCTTAGTGAATTAATGGACACCATCACAACAAAAGAGTCTATGAGTGAAGATTTCAGAACCTGGATCACTACAGATGCTCACCCAGATTTTCCTATTAATCTTTTACAGTCCTCTATAAAATTTACCAATGAACCTCCTCAAGGTAGGAAGTGATGCCTTTTTTGAGTTTTTGGCCGTGCTTTCCATTCTCTGTTGTTTCATCAGCTAAGTGCAACACTGTGTAATTCAGTCTTGTGATGTGTAAAGCATGGCTTTTTTGGGAAGAAAATGGGTATTGCTTGGTTTTGTAACAGAAATTGATAGTGATTTTGTTGTTTGTGTAGAATCTGTGGACGACAGGACAGTGGTCCTTTCGTAAGATTAATACACTCCATGAGTCTTTTCCTTCTGTCCTGTTCACCCCATCCAAGGATGCAGAGAGGGACTGATCCTGTGTTCTGAGTAAGGAAAAGGGAGGACCCTCTGAACACCCAACYCCATCCAAAGCTGCAGAGTATAGCTGTGGCTGCTGCCTCTTGTTATGCCATCTGGCACTGCTGACCGGAGACTGATCCCAGCATCTTTTCTTTTGTCCTTTAAGTGTTTGTCAGCTGCTACGGAATCACCCCTTAGCCTCTGTCAAGACAGTTCATAACAACTCACAATGGATCTGGATACTGGGCTTTACTTAAGAACTGATGAGATTAGGGCTCTTATGCTATTTGCTACATGCTCGCTCGATCACACTCCCAGCCTTCTCTATTGCATTTATCCTGATTTTCCCATTGGAGMGGTTGCTGCTGGTCCGGGAAGGCTGGGCAGAAAGTAATGTTCATTTCGCTGTGCAGCTACTTGCAGTTACCAGTCTTGGACATTACTGACCTAGGTCCCTGAGCATTTATCTCCATGCATCTCCCTACACTTAGGATCTTTCCCCACTTCCAGGATGTTTMCTCATACTCAGATGTTCATCTCATGTTTCCTGGGCCTCTAAGCCCCCAGTTTTCCTAACCTAGGTAGTCTATGTGCAGAAGCACAATGTGTGATCTGCATCTTCATTGGCAGTTTGGACTCATGTTTCTGTATTAATTGGAGTGCAAGGAAGACATGGATGGAATGACTCCAGTGAGAGCCCACAAACATGCTGAAGGGGTTGGAGAACATGCCGTGTGAGGAGAGGCCAAGATGATTGTTTAACCTTGAGCAGAGAAGGGGTATCTTATCCATGCATATAAATAAATAAATGTGCCCTTTTTTTATATGTATATGTGTTGCCACTGATTTCAGTTGATGATGTCAGTAGGAACTCAGAATTTTTATCCAAGGTCCTCTTTAAACCTTCAGACATTTAAACCTCTTATTTCGGTATTTAACTGCCTTGGAACATTAGTAGGATATCTACAAAATGTTTGATCTTGTGAAATACATCCTATTTCAGCATTTATACTCCATCTCAGGGTAGTCAGTCTGTTGTTAAAAATTTCTTACTTTTCTCCTTTCCCCCTTTTTAATTCAGTGCTCAGCATCTTTTTTTTGCACAGTGGCCCTCTCCTAATCATTCTAATGGTAACAACCTATAGCTCCAAGAGGCTATTTTAGAAGTCAATTTTATAGCAAATTTGCGAGTTGCATGTAGTGACAGAAATACGACCACTGTAACATTTTAAGTCAGGACGAAATGTAAACAGTTTTAGTTTTCTAAGACTGTCCTGCCACATTGGTAGCACAAAGTGATGAGACAATTTTGTTTGGTTTTGGAACTCTCTTATGATTCCCTTTTAATRTTATGAAAAGCTATTTGTTTGACTATTGCTCTACAGGATCTTTGTGAAGTATGAACGAGACAAAAGTACTTTATTGTGTCATAGGAAGTAGGATGACTGGGACAGCCTATTCACTACGCTTGAAATCTGCCCTTCTAGACTTGTGTGAAGCTGATTAGGTGGAAGGTATCATAAGAGGGACCTGATGTCAGTAATTCATGCTCGGGTTGTCTGCCCAAGGCAGATGATGCTTGAGTAGCGCTGCCTGAAAGCATCTGGGARTAGTCGAGCTAATATATTCCATGGAAGCTGAGACTGTATCAGTGTCAATTGCCTAAAGCTGTTCCTGGGATGTGAAATGTCAGTGCTCAAAAAAACCTCCCCAAGTATTACTATTTCCACTATCAATTTAGGTTCTCATCTCACCACCTTGGTGCCTGTAGGCCAGCTGGAGAACCCGTACACAGAATTTTGAGATTTTTATAGGAATCAAATCTACATAAAATTTTCTGAAGTAAAACTAAAATCTCATTTTATAAGTAAATATCAAAACAAATTCATGGATACCCAATTCTCTATTTTATAAGATGTTAGATGTCTTTTTTATTGCCATATAGTTGCTAAATAGTTATGTTTGTATTTCAGTTCTTTCGGGGAACATTTAGAATACAATTACTTAATTTTAATTCCTTCCAGACTCCTGAACTGAATTTGGTGTATTATCAACCTCAAATAAAATGTTATTGAARTTTGTCTGCTATGACCAGCTGGTCAGATAATTGATTCTAAGAGATTATTTGAAGGTGTAAGTACTATGATACTGTAAATTGGAATAGAGAATTATGCTTAATAGAGGTTGGACTTATGGGTTCCATAAATTTTTTTTAGTCATGTATTACATTTTTATATTTATCTTCTAGGTGTGAAAGCTGGCTTAAAACGAACATACTCAGCTGTTACTCAGGATCTACTAGAAGTGAGCAAAATGCCACAGTGGAAACCACTGCTGTATGCTGTAGCATTTCTGCACACAACTGTTCAGGTTTAAAAATATATTTCTTTTCTTCTGTCATAAAGCTATGTTTCATTTATTAATGAACCTTCTTACTAAACGAAAAACRTTTTTAAAGGGAAGTCCCATGTTGGTAAATTGAGACAAATACAATAAGAAAGAAAACAAGATATGTGTATTACTGCAACTGTGTTAGAACTTGAAATTTTGTGCATGTTGGTCCTGTACCTCCAACAAGGATTATATTTCAGAGGAGAAAAAGGACAATCAGCCAGTGATCAATTAGAGTACTCTTCTATTAAAGTCTTGGGTCATGAGTGCGTGATCTGTCTTTCAACTAACTGGACTTTTACTAATATTTTAAATCATAAAAACACATTAAAGAAATTTGCAATTTATGGTTTGGAAAACCATACTCTTAAACTGCTGCATTTACAATGAGAAGGTATAAGGGGCTGAATATAAATCCTTTCTGCTCTGAAACTTGTAGGAGGAAATGAAACTAGATTTTGGGTCTTGACTTTCAGGAGTTCCATTAAAGAAAGTGCTTTATGGATTAACCACAACTTTTCATCATTCTGTTGAAAGATTTTGCAGTATCTTAGTTTATATTTGGAGCCTAGCTAATTTAGCTCTGTGGCATCCATGCACTGATATATTGTGGTCCAGTGGAAGCCTGTGGTATGCTTTTCTTTGTATCACTTTGGTATCACTTCTTTCTTGGTGGAAATTGAAAATTTGTGTTTACTGGACATTGCCCTAACAGCTACATGCTGCCAGCTGAGTGTAAATGATTCACTAAGAAGCAGTTTTTCCKACTTGCATCTGCACCATGCAGAAACAGCAGTGATAGGAATATATCTAGTCCACAGGAGGACCACATGCAGTGATCATGGCTGATGAGTTTGGACACCCTTTCCTCAAAGAGTAGCTTAATTTTTGAAATTCAAAAGCTATAGTTCAGACATTTGCTGCACTTAAAAAAAAGAGAACTTTTTTCYTTTGTGAAGATGTTAATATTCCTAATTTTTGTTTGTATGAAGAGATAATTAATCAAGCATTTGGCCTTGTGTATATTAAATTCTTTGTTTTTAAGTTGGTGAAATAGAGTTCCAGCTGGACCACTGCATTCTTAACGTATTTCATATATTCTTTTGCACTTAAGTTTTCTTCGGAATTACTGTCARTCAGTCTTTTACCCTTAACTATCACTGTTTTACAGGAAAGACGAAAGTTTGGTCCATTGGGCTGGAATATTCCTTATGAATTTAATCAGGTGGACTTCACAGCCAGTGTGCAATTCGTTCAGAACCATTTGAACGATGTGGATGTTAAGCAGGGAGTGAACTGGAGCTGCGTTCGCTACATGCTTGGAGAGGTGCAGTACGGCGGCCGCGTAACTGATGACCTCGACAAGGCACTGCTCAATACGTATGCGAGAGTGTGGTTTGGAGAGCACATGTTCAGTGAAAAATTTTCTTTCTACAAAGGCTATATTATTCCAAAAGGGAATACCGTTGAAGACTATCTCCAGTACATAGAGCAATTGCCGGCGATTGATACRCCAGAGGTAAAATATTTTAATACATAAAAGGGAGATTTTGTCAGATAAATAACTTAACAGGGTGTATTTTTCAGAACCATGTATGCATAGGTTAAGACAAGCAGGCAGACCATTTTAGTGGGTACTCAGTGTAGAACTGCTGACCAGGAGGAGGTGGATGAGGCCTTCTTCAGACAATTGGAAGAAGTCTCCTATTCACAGGCCCTRGTCCTCATGGAGGACTTTAAACAACCCTAATTATCTGCTGGAAAGTTGATACGGCAGGCTTCAAGCACTCTTATCAATATGTATAAAAACCTGTTGGAATGCTGTAAAGATGGATCTAGAGTCTTTCCGGTAATACCCAATGAAAGGACAAGAGGCAATGGACATAAAATAAACAACAGRAAATTCCATCTGAGAACAAGAGAACACTTTTTTAAGTGAAGGTTGTCAAACACTGGAATAGTTTGCCCAGAGATGTGGACACTCGGTCTTTGTAGACATTGAAATCCCAACTGAACACTGTCCTGGACAGCCTGCTCTAACTGCCCTGCTTGACCAGGTGGTTTGGATTAGAGGACCYTCAGAGGTCCCTTCCAAACCACTCTATTTTGTGGTTTCACAATTCTGTATGGGATTGAGCAGACATGCAATCTGAGAAATAATGAAAGCAGAAAAGCCCTATGGTCCCCTTTTGGCAAGCTATAAATGGAATTTTATTTAATTTTGACAACATAGAAGTATGGATGTTGCCATGAAGTGATGGGGTAGGGTGCAGGGTAGCTCCTGGTTGCAACCACTTTTACATGACCCAATATGTGCATACCACAGTGGTCACAGTGATTGGAGGATGGTGACTTCTGCTCCTTCTAGGACAGACACACATGATGATATTAGTTAAAATTGAAACAGAAGAGAATACTCTGGAAAATTGAAACAGAAGTGAATGGTCTGGACTTCTGTCTCGTTTCTATTAAGTTGATAAATGCCATTGGAAATAAGTTCTATTAAAATTAAATAGATGAAACGGAASAGAAAAAACTGGTTTTCAGTTACTGATAATGTGCTGCCTGAGAAGGCGAGGAGTTTCCAAGGTCATAAAATCAGCTTGAAAAGTTCTGAATCTCTGGAGATAGTGAAAGCAGAATGCAAAAGTATTTGTGCCATCAATGATGCACCTTTTCCAAGTGAGAGTAAATGCGGACATGATAATGCACCAGTGAGATCCATTTGAACCCAGCTCATGAAGTGGTTCCTATCAGTGTAAGAACCTAAGCTCTATCARATTTCAGGTGCTACTTTCATTGATCTGCTCTTTTAAGCACTTGGGAACCTATCTCACAATGCTGCAATGTATTTTAAAGTGTTTTGATCCCTGTAAAAAATCTGTATGTATGGTTTGAGGTAGGGCAATTTTACCTTTGGCTTTTATGTAAATTGGAGCAAGTCTAGGAATGCAAACATCTTTTTGTCCTTCACATTTTCACTCGTTAGGAAGAAAGCTATGACTTTCTTCTGTCATTCCAAAATCTGTCAAAATTGCTCAAGAAAACTTTTAACCTTTTAATCTCTCAATCTTCTTTGTTTCACAAAGGATATTGGTAGTCAAAACAGGGTATCTTTGTTTCCTTCCCTTTGCATTTTTGGTTAAGAAAGACTGAATGAGTCTACTTGCTGTGTCCTTGCTCTTTGATGAAATTTCATCCTCTGAGCAGAATGAACGCTGTCTTCTGAGGAGGGCAATTGAACTCTGTGTTGGGTTTGCATGGAAATATTTCAGTAGTGGGGGGGCTACAGCACTGGCTTCTGTGAGAATCTGTCGGAAGTTTCCCGCATGTCTGACAGGGCCAAAGCCAACCAGCTCCAAGGTGGACCCACTGCTGGCCAGGGCTGAGCCCATCAGTGATGGTGGCAGTGCCTCTGGGATAATGTATTTACAAAGGTTAGAAATCTGCATRTGAACCTTTAGCCAGAGAGAAGAGTGAGAATATGTGAGAGAAACAGCTCTGCAATCACCAAGATCAGTGAAGGAGGGGCAGAAGGTGTTCCAGGTGCTGGAGCAGAGATTYCCCTGCAGCCCATGGTGCAGACCATGGTGAGGCAGCTGTGCCCCTGCAGCCCATGGAGGTCCATGGTGGAGCARAGATCCACCTGCAGCTTCTGGAGGATCCCATGCTGGAGCAGGTGGATACCTGAAGGAGGCTATGACCCCGTCGGAAGTCTGTGCTGGAACAGGTTMCTGCAGGACCTGTGACCCCAAGGAGGGAGGAGCCCATGCTGAAGCAGATTTGCTGGCAGAACTTGTGACCCCACRGGTGACCCATGCTGAAGCAGCCTGTTCCTGAAGAACTATACCCTGTGGAAAGGACTCACACTAGAGCAGTTCAGGAAGAACTGCAGCCCATGAGAAGGACTCACACTGAAGAAGTTCGTGGAGGACTGTCTTATGTGGGAGGGACTCCACGCTGGAGCAGATGAAGAGTGTGAGGAGTCCTACTCCTGAGGAGGAAGGAGTCAGAGAGAGTATGTGATGAACTGACCACAAACGCTGTTCTCCATTTCCCATCTCCCTATGCTGYTGTGGGAGGGAGGAAGTAGAGAATTTGGAAATGAAGTTAATTCTGGGAAGAAGGGAGGGATGGAGAGAAGGTGTTTTTAGGATTTGTTTTTATTTCTCATCATCCTACTCTGATTTGATTGGTAATAAATTCAATTAATTTCCCCAAGTCAAGTCTGTTTTGCCTGTGATGGTAACTGATGATTGATCTCTCCCTGTCTTTATCTCAAACCATGGACCTTTTGTTATAGTTTCTCTCCCCTATCACCTTAAGGAGGGGATTGTAGAGGAGTGATTTCAGAGGAATGTATAGCTTTAGCAATTGGTTTTGAGGATTTATAAGGCTAAAAACACCTGAAAGACAGAATCCAACATCCTCTTTTTAGTCAAAATTCCCAGAGATTTTGGATTAAAAGGAATGAGAGATTTGGCTCCTTGATTAATATACAGGACATTCAGAACACTGGCCCACCCACTGGTTTCTTTGTTCTTTTTTCTTCAYACATCGCTTGCATAAAGCCATAGGGCCAGAGTTGTCTCCCATATAAGAGCCCAGKCCTTGTAAACTCCAATGTTTAAGTTAGTCCTTGGACTAGCACTCCAATTTACATTCACCGATATAGCAGATATTCTTCRTGGTTCTAACTTGGGCTATAACGTTGCCATTGCTAAAGCAAAACCAAACAAATAAGCCCTTACTGTGCAAGAGTGAAAGCACAAATGAATGTATCTTCAAATGTGTATTTCCTTCCATATAGAATATGAGTGTAATAAAGTGCATTGGTATTTTCACTTTTTACAGCTCTAAATATTCAGTTTGAGTAAATCACTATGTGCAAAACATTAAGTCCTATCTGGAATCTAATTGCATGCTGTTACAGTCCCACCTTCTCTCAAACGCGGTATTAGGGCTGTACTGTGTTCTTTGTGCTGTTATAAGGATAAGATTATACACCAACTGGCGTAAATCAGTGCAGCRTTGCTGGCTTTGGCACCGCTGCAACCACTTATGTCCCTTGTCTCTGAGCTTCTAGATTTGCAAGTATAACAGTATAAATCGGCCTTTTTTATTCTGTCCTCAGAGTATGCAAATACTGGTTTCTGGAAGCGTCTTCTTGTAATATACCAATTCCAATGTAAAATATGAAAACTGAATAAAAGAAAAAATGTGAAAAATGAGAAACAGAAGATTGCTTGACTTTTTTGCTCAGTTGGAGGGCAAGCCTTCCTCATTGTCGGATCAGTGGTTCAGAGTTTTTAAGAGATATGTARTAGCTATAATTAAATGAGGGCTTGTGAAATAAGTCACAGTACATACAATTCCCTTTGGAGAAGACTTGCAATTGTCAATCTGACAATTATAGACTTACTGATATTTCAGTGGAAGTTTCTGAAAAAGCTATTATCATTCAGACAAAGGGCAGCTTTGCAGTAATTCTGTGCTAGCTGTATCTTAAAATAATTCAGTTTCAGAAGGAGAAGTAAGGAGGGGGAAACTTTAACCAAAAATAGCTAAACCATAAAATATCCTAAATATATCACCATCTTTAGGTACTTCGAATATGGACAGTATTTTATTCACCATGCTACATGTCTTGTAAGTCCAAGAGACTGAGTARAACAAAATATATTAGAAATGTTAACTGGTCTGATTATTAGGGGCATCTACTTGAGCTGGTACGACAGCAATAGACCCAGCAATAGACCCAGAAATTCTCTGGAATTTCTTCTGTTCAACCACAAAGAACTAGTGGTAAGGGGTCAGTGTCCACATATGACATGTTTCCAACAAGCTGTGGTCTGAACCTACGGAAGGGAATCTGTTCTTACCCCTGATAACACTCCACAGCATGATCCAAGTGAAGATAATCAGATGAGTTAAAAAACCCCTACTGATATGAATGAAAATACTATTGTATATGCAGCCTACGTTAATGTTTACGTGTAATTTGGGCTTGGTCCTTGGCCAGTTAAATGGGTGTATTTCCACTGACCTGTTCATMTCTATTGTTTTAGAGAGCTGAGAATTTTCTTCCTTGTTTATCCATTTTCATGCATTCTTTCATGTATGTACTTTTAGAAAAAGCACATTTTTTGCCCTGTTTTTTAACTTTTTACTTTAAGGTATTTGGACTTCACCCTAATGCAGATATAACTTACCAGACCAACCTGGCTAATGAAACATTAAGTACCATAGTGAGCATCCAGCCCAAAGACAGCAGCACTGGAGGAGGGGAAACCCGGGAAGCAGTGGTGCAGCGTCTTGCTGATGAGATGCTAGAGAAGTTACCTCCAGATTATAACCTTCATGAGGTATGTGCTACTTTATAAAACAGATGTTTTATGTATGCATGTATGTATGTTTCTGTTTTATGAGTTTTATTGTGCTTCTTAAATTAAACTGGCATGTGTTTTAAAAGGCTCTTAAAATTATGCATGGTGTTTTATAAGTCTGCTTTGGTTTATTATCTAAAACATTCCTATATCAGAAGCATACATTTCAAATGCCAGAGTCTACTTAATTAGTCACCTTAACTCAGAAGAGCCAYTAAAGGCTTCAGAAACTTCTTGCCTTCCTTAGTATCTTAGAGAAGGAGCCCAGTGCCTCTTTCTGAAGGACTGGTGAGCCTATAGTGGGTACAGCATTCACTACTCCCATTATGACACAAACCATGATGAAGAATGAATTTCATCACTGACCTCTTCACGCTCCAAAATTTTTGGAGTTTGAGCCATAAGAGCCATTTGTCAATCTTTTCTTGCCTTTTAAATTAACAGCCACATTAAATGGAAAAATCCAGCATAAAGACTCTTGCATCAGTTTATAAGTAGGATCTGCTGTCTTGCCAAGTGTTTMATGAACAGTAACTGTTGAAACCCCCTCATTTCCATGATCTTATTCTTTACAATTCTGTTTTGCATTGATAGTGCYTTTTTTCCCCTGGTGGTAGTTCAAGCTTGTAAAATGCTCAGTATTTATTGCAACTTGTTATATATGCTTTATTTTCTTCTCTGGACAACTTAGAATGTCCACCTAAATAACAACCAATAGTCTTGGGGCCCTGGCAGTATTTCCTGTCTTCTCTTCTACTATTAATCTCAGATTTAATATGTCTTGTATAAATAGCCACTTCTGTACTGTCATAATTCAGCTCAGAACTTCTCTTTTCATTCCCCTGGTGTCAAGCCACTTACAGTCTGCAACTTTTTTTGGTCAGGTCTCCTAACATCTATCCCCATATTGTTCTTTCTCCATCTGTCCCTGCTTGTGTCTCTCCTTTTTGTCACCTTCKTATAGAGTGATTCTCAGTGATAGTATATAAATAATTTATTTGTAGAATTTGATTAAGAATGGAGCCAGTTTTCTAGTTTTCATATTGTTATTTAATAGTAAATAAATATTAGAGATAGCAAATTAAATGAAATATAGTAAGTGTAATAATGATACTTAGTTACTAATTTAATAAATGTAATAATTTGCACCTTGGATCTACAGCTATGGTTTACACCTTAAATTGTTCTCAACCCTCTTCCCTCATCCTTCCAATCAGAGTAAAGCTTTCTTATGGAACTAGATTCTTCTAGTTTCATTCAACYCCTTAATTTTTTTTTTCAATTTACAGTAGCAGTAAAACACTGAATGCCTGGATAGCATCCATGCTTTTGCCATATTTGCAATATGTGTATTGGGCTAATTTTTTACAATATATTTGCTAAATCCTCCAAAGGAGTATTTCTTCATTCCCTTGTTAAGCTGCCAACTTTTTTCCTCCTGAAGAATTTGTAATACTTAGAAAACATCAATAGTACTTACTGCACTTTATATTGTAACCAAAGGGTAGTCTTAACCTCAGGTTTTACCTCTGGGAAATCTGTGCAGTGCCTTTTGGTAAAGTAAAATGCACACACACTTGTTTAATCCAAAATGGTTTGAACAAATACTGTTTTTCTCTGGAATTTCTTCTGTTTAATCTTAGTCTCATTCACTCTCATTCCTTCTTGCTTTACTCACTCAGGTTATGCCCACAAACCACATATAGAGGAGGCCTCCCCTGTTCAGTCACTTCCTCAAGTGTCTTAGCTTTGGAAACAACCAGTTATGGAGCATGGAGCTGWAGTTAAGGGCAAAGAGTCTGAAATGTTTATTTTGGACATCCCACTCTTCACTTTTAACTTCTATCTCTCTATTTTACTGCTGTATTTGGGTAYAATACATACTTTTCCATGTGACTGTATTAAAAAAAAAATCATCAGCAATTGTTTTCATTGCTCTTTCACTCTCATCATCAAGTAGTATGACAAACCATTATCTTTTTTCATGATCTGCCAATCATACATRTGGGGTTTTATTTTCTTGTAAGCAATCATCATTACAATGATGCTCACAATTAGCGTTTCTTTGCTTCTGTACCGCAAATCTTACATCTTATGTGATCTTCAAAGGAAACTTCTTTTGCTTCAATTCTCTTGACAGCTGTTCTCTTATGATTCAACTATAGAGATTTGAGTTTGTACAGAGGATGTGCTGTTGGATATACTTTTTCCTTCTGTATTTCTTGTAGATGCATTCTGAGCTCTGTAAGCATAGATACCACCTCTACCTGGTGATATCTAGTTTTCTCAGGCTCTGTACACCTTGATCTGTGAATTATACTTCACTTTGATAAATCATACCACCCTGTTTACATGCTTTTTCTTCAGTCTGCATTACTGATGGATGACACGGTACTTTTCCACAGAAACRTCCAAAATTTAGGCTTTGTTTCTGTAACATGGTAGTCATTCCTTTGCTCTGACTATCTACAGAACATCCTCTGTTCGTTTTTCAAGAGTTTATTATTGGTGATAATGCATTCCTCTGTATATCTCTTTGGCTGTTCCAGCTGCACTACAACTTCGGATTTTACTTCTGCAGTGTTATGAGATCTGCCGTTTTTTCTTCTGGTTCCTGATTTTTCAATATTTCTTTCTTCTGTTCGCCTAGTGAATTTACCCTCTCTCTCATTCTCTACATCTTAGAACTTAATTTTGTTTTTACAAATCCTTTCTTYGTTGTAGGGGAATTTCCCTTTTCTGCCATTAGTGCCCAGTTCCACATCTTTTGTGTTGCTTATGTGCCAGGAGTGTGGCCACCTCTACAYGATAAGCAAAAAAATCTATATCAAATGTGTTTCTCATCTGAACTATCACTCCGTTATTCTGGAACCTGTTAGAAAGCTTGGATATGGCTGAAATGAGCTGAAAAGAAAGGTTAATTTTTTAATGAATRTTTGCATAAACTGAAAAAAAACCACCCAAACCCAAATGTCTAAAATACCAAAATAAAAAAAAATAGTATTATGCTCACTAGCATATAACCAAGAATTTCATTAATCAGAGCAGAAAAGAAGGGAGAGTTTAGGTATTCTCTGAGGGAAGAAGCAACAGAATTTGGCAGAAGCTACAATATGGCAAATGAGATCATGCTTGCAAGTATAAGGAGTGAGATGGATTATCTAATTCCTGTGATGTCTGGGAAAAAAAGGGAATGAGATGAGTTCTGTTGCTTGTCAATTTAAGTCAACATTTGGTCATTCAGGACATTATTACATACTAGATCAGTTTAACAATTCTGAAACAAATAAAACCAATATCGTAAATTGTAAGAGACTGAGAGAATGTGTCAGAAAAAGAGTTTATATGCATGCCTCGTTGGAAAAGGGCAGTAAAAAAAGAAACGTTCATTAGTCCTAGCAGTGCAGCTTGGGTTTGCTTTTAGAATAATTCTGTGCTCCAGTAATGCCATCATCTGTTGGTCTTTGAAAATCTGGGTATAGAGATACGATCAGTGAAGAAAAGGAACAAAAAATTTAGGAAACAATGAAGGTAATTAAAAGCAAATTCTCTTCAGGGAAAGTGGCAGGTGCCTTTGCTACCTTTGATCAGTTCTTGTGGCTCCCTTTGGAAARTGTGGAGTGAACTTGCGCAGAGCTCCAACCCCAACAGACTGGCTTAGGGACAGATGGTACCGAAACCAATTATTTGCTGACATTCAGAGCTCCGGATTGTATTTTCTCTTGATACATTGTGAATCCAGAGAAAATTCAGGCTGTCACAGAGAGGCCTTCATTATTAGCCTTTGGCAATGACGTCAGTATCAACAACTTTGAAAACAGGGCAATCATTTTACCCTGTGATATATGCTGCTTCATTTATTRTTGTTTTCTTGGAATGCTTCTCACCAGTCAAGTAACTTACCCAAAAGACTAGAAAAAAAAAAACGAGTCACCTTTGCATGCTTTCTCAGCCTGTGGTTTGACACAGGTGATGGAAAAGCAAAATAAACCTTCCTCCTGACCTAAAACTGTCCTCATTTTTCTCTGAGTAAGAATTCTGCTTTCAKGACCCCTTTTGCTTCTGGGTCTCGCCTCACAGGTAACAGAGAGATTAGTGGTAAAATGATTAGGTCCAGTCAGTCCATGTGAGTGAAGGCAGATGCGAGAATAAATGTCAGCYTGTCACATGGAGAAGTTTACAATGAAAATGATCCTTGCAGCTTGAAAAACAGCCTTCTAGGGAATAGCAAGTAGCAGTGGGTTTTTTCCTTAAGTATTTTTTGTGGTATTGATTTAGCTGTAATTCCTCTAAGGCTGTGGCTACATTAGCAAGTAYTGCATGGAAATCGGAGTTTGTCTGAGGACCCTGGGCCTTCTTTWGGTGCTTTATTGGGGAATTTGCCTTGGTCCAACTCTAGTCTGGGCCTGTAGGCTAAACCCATTAACAGCTGAAGTACCTTGGAGTCCCTGAAGCACACCTTTTGGGTTACTTTAATTGAAGCTAAGCCCTTTGTGTGCCTGGAGTCTAGTTTTCAGTGCAGGTTTTTTGCTACCAAAAAAAAAAAAAAAAAAGAGAAAAAAGAAATTCAGAGTCTGAACTCAAACACTAACATGGATGTTTCTGCAATGTGTCTCTTGTTTGCTTACCAACACTATCAGATATGGTGGTCATCCAGCTCTAGAGCTTCCTCTATTTTCTACATACTTCRCTGTCTGCTTCCTTGTGTACAACAAGGAAGGCGTCCTTGGCACCACTTGAAAAGGGCTTTCGCTTGTCCATCTACAGAATGATGGGACTTCCCATTTCTGCTGAAAAAGAATGTATGAAATAACTAAGTCTAATTGAAAATAATAGCATTTACTGAAATCCATAGGCAGTCACTACTACAGTAACKCGATCAATGATCATGGCATGAATGCAGCAGCTACTTTTCTCCTGATACTCCTATRAAGTATGTGGTGTCAAAGAAACTGGTGGCCTGAGGACAGCTAAGAAATGTGCATAAAGCAATCTGACACAGTAGAGATATGCACTGCAAAATCGTGTAGACATAACTATTAAGATTATTATTTTAGTAGCTCCTTTCTTAAATCACATTGTTTTATGTTAGATGATAGCTGTTTGCATAATGAAAAGGCGATGTTGTAAGTGGGCTTTATGGAATTAGTATATTAATCTCAGAAAGACTATTTTGGTTAATGAGTTTTGTCTTTTGAGTTTTTTTTTTTTTTTTTTCTGTGAGTCGGTATCCATCTCTTTATGTCATAATAAATACAGGACTGGAAGTAAGTCGTCTGACTGCTTGATAAGAATTCTAATACAAAACTAGTTAATCATACCTCAGAGCTTGTATCTAAAATGAGTYTTAGCAGTAAGATTTCCAAGAAATGTAATATGTAATACCCAGTAAATCTCACCACAGATCAGGATTGATTTGTATACAATAAGGTAAGAAGTATGTAATTTTTTTTCAGTTTTGATATCTTGGTTATGTTTGGTGCTCCAGACTGAGTGCTGTGAACATATCTAGGYTGGATTAGCAAATTTCTGCATTTGTGGTTGGCTCCACTATTCAAAACATTATAGGTATTTTTGTAGGTACATGGARGTAAATCAGAAGAATGTGTAAATTCTGAAAAATTGTACAATTATCAGCAAAGTAATATTTTAGAATCTTTATTTGATATCCTCTTGGTAGATTTATAAATATTAATATTTTYGAAAATAACCCCTTTAAAAACATCTTCCATACAATTTTTCCTCAAATGGGAGAAATTCTTTCTCTAAATGATCCCCAAAGGAAACACATGCTTTGTAGCTCAGAAAAAAAAAAAAAAGGTGTGTTTCTTATTTAAAGGATAAAATGCATAGACAATATTCTGTATAATTCCTTTCTTATTAGTGGCATGCACTAGACTTCTAAGTATTCTGAAAAAAATAGATCAAATGTTTTTKCTTTTTGTCAAGAGGGAGAATTACCAATTCCTGTTAATTTTTCAGAAGGCAGAAGTTTTCCCTGGATTTTGTATGAAAACAATCGGAATACTTCATTGTGTGGATTACCCAAAAAGTTTATTGTCTTGGCTCTAGTCTTGTAATAGCTGATTTTAGTATTTTTTTCTCTTTCACAGGCAGAACGCATTAACTCAGTCTGTAAAATGTACTGTCACACTGCAAAGCATTAGCATAATTGGCTGGCACCTATTTCTTGGACATTCTGTCTGACAAACCCATGGGTCCTTGTGATTAAAATATGATGTATAACCTTGCTGATAGCTGTCTCCCAAGGAKAGTAGCCTAGAAAGTTGAGAAAGAGTATTTTGTTGGACTTAGAGTTGAAACTTAAGAATTGGAAATTGTCGAAGCATTTGAATATTTACACTAGTGATTATAACTACTCAACTGCTATATGATATTYGTCTTGCAGAAATTTGCTATTCAGTGTAATAATGAAATCTTTAGTAATGTTTATTATTTGTATAAAATGTCTAGTATACATACCAATGTATACAGTGAGATCTATGAGCCTTTGGCTTTCTGAAAGTGGGGAAAAATACTCGTCAGTCTGAAAAACAAGAATTCTGGTACTGTGTGAGRTATAGGCACCGTAGTTTTTGCAGGTGCCATTAAACCCTCTCTCATGCACTGCTGTATACTGTGATCTTTGATATACATGGAACATGCAGTGCCTCTCTGGAGCACATTCTATACATATCGTATGCCAAGGCGAGACAGGGAATGCTATTGCTACTGTTACTATCACATGTCCTCAGCTAACATAGACAACTGATTCCATCTTGARAATATTCTCTGTTGAATTGGAGAGGAGCTGTTATCCTTAAAAACTAAAAAGGCCAAAGGCTTCTAATTGCAAAATGGTGCACATAATGGTGTAACAGATTTCTGTGGCATCTGTATTATTTCTGGCAATCTTGCCTCTCTAGTAACGTATCCATGAACATCTTGTCTTATGAACGAGTCACATGCTACTGAAAGTAGCAGCTTTTACATATCGTTGTGCTTGTTAAGTGGAACTCCRTTTGTTGCATTATTTCAGCTCAGCAGGGCAAGAAAAGGTGAAAAAGTTCACCTAGCACGATTTGGAAATATTAAGAAGTTACCGTCAAATGTGCTTTTGTATAGCATGTGGGGTTTTTTCATTTTAAGATCTAAGACCCTGCAGCCTAACAAGGACAGAAGGAACTGCTGTGTCCCTTCAAAAAGAGGGAACTTTCCCTTCTTAGAATGATGGAGAAGCTCATTTTGGTAAGCTAATGAGTCACAGTGTGCTAAATCTTACAGTTGGCACAGGACTTGAATGGCCATCTGTTACTAAAAAGTTTCTTTTCTGAAAATATTTTTGCTTTCAAAAATTATTGCATGGGAAACAGGGGATTAGATTTTATAATCATTGCACTATTCTTTTTTAGGTGAAAGCCCAGCTTCAAAAGATGGGAACTATTCAACCCATGAACATATTTCTCCGTCAAGAAATTGACCGCATGCAACAAGTTATATCCAGAGTTCGAACTACACTGACTGATCTCAAATTGGCTATTGATGGTAAGTTACAATATTAAAAAACGTAATTAAGGTGCAATATTTATTRCTAGCAGTTGCTTATACTATATAACTAAACAAATATTTCCTCTCCTTTCYTTCTGTTCTCTTTTGTTCCCCTGCCCCCAGTTTTTCTCTTTTTGTCTCTTTGTCATGTGACCACTAATCCTAGTCCTTAAAACCTCCTGATTGCGCCTCTAAGGACACTCCACCTAAATTTATTCTGTGTGTATGTGCTCCAGTATTGCAGTTCATGTCCCTCAGCWCTACTTCACTTCTGTGATTCTCTCTAGGATCCCTACAGAGCTCAGAGGAGCTGAATTGCRTGATTAGGTCCACAGGTCGTGTACCAGAGTCATTTATGAAATTAAGCTGAGACATAATGATATAGAGCAAGGTAGAAGTGTTGCTGCTAAGTAATTGAGAGACAGGGCACTCAGGAGGCAAGGTGATAAAGACTGTAATTTAAGGTGAAATTTTAAATTTTTGTGAAACTGGTTATACCAAATGGCATGTCTCTAAATGGGAGCTGAAGTGAGTGGCAGTGTCAGTCAAAAGAGAGAGAGAGAGGGTTCTTCTTTTAGCCATCACAGGAGGCAGGCAAAAAAACTCTCTCTCTCAGAGAAAGGAGTATTTGGCTGAGAGTGAGCAGTGGTGAATGAAGCTAAAATAAACAATGAGTAGAGGCAACTAGAAGGAGAAGGAAAATCTGATCAGAAAAGGAGTGAGGAAAAAGAAGGGATAATGATGTTACCATCTGCTTTTTGTTTTCATTTCCTATTTTGCTCATCTGCAAGAGTTGAAATATCCAGGAGGGAAAGTATACTGTTGCTCAGCCAAGCTTCTTGAATTAACAATAAATTAAAATTAGGCGGGAATGGGTTGGTTCCACTGGTTAAGCTCTCACCCAAGTCAGTTGTTCTCTAGCAGAGAGACAGAAAATGTCTGAGACAGCAAACTGTTCTCTCAGRGAGCAGGTCAGAATACCTCAAAACTAGCCCCTTCTGAGATAGCTGATTGCATTATTGTAATCTGTCTTACTGGTATTTTCCAGTCTTTTGACAATGCCTTTCATGAGGGGACACTTTCTTGAATTTGTATTTTTGTTACATAAGAATCAACAGGGATTTTTTCCTATCATTTTCATGATACACTAAGACAACAATACATCCTTCAGAAGCCTCATGCCTATAATCTGAATCTAGGAAAGAGGTTCATAAATGTCCCCAAGGCTAATAAGCTTTCATATCCTGTAATAACATATGCAAAGATCAAGCTGGAAGAAACAATTGTCCTCTCTTTCTGGGATGAAGGTTCCCTTTTATATGTSAATAGAGTCCCTTTTCAAGTAAATAAAAATAGTATTTTCCATCCAAGAAAGTGTTAATCTTTCCTTGATTGTGACAGATACATTTAATTTTTCAATATGTATAGTATTCTGCAAAGGGGTGGATGAGTAACATAATTTATTTGCACTTCACATTCAGTTCCACTGTGGGCACAGTCCTCTGCCAGATGTTTAATCAAGTTAATGCTGTAACTTTCATGCAATTCTCTAAAACATAATTTTCTTACGGACAGGCAAGTTAAATATAGTGAAAAATTGCTCTGAAAACAAAATTGGATGTATAGTTAACAATAACAATTAATGGCTTCTGGCATGTTCATGATATATCAAGTGCACATGGTAGACTGTTAATTAGGGGATGGAAAGAACATTTAAGCCCTCTACCTCRGCAAAAGGGAAAACCCTAGACTGTCTCATACTAGATTCTCCCACAAAACTAGCCAGCTGCAATCTCAGATCTTCTGGGGTGCTTCTTTTTCTTTACAATGAGGTAAACTGATCTGCATGTTCAAACAGGTCATGTGATTTTTGACATCTGCCGTGTCATGTATCTGGCTTTGGCTTAATGAACCTGTTAAGGCCCAAGCACCCACTTTTAGCAGACCAAAACTTTTAAATAAATTTTGTGTTTAAGAGTATAGTGCATCTTTAGGTTGTGTCATGTAGTTTTGTGAAAGAAGTCTGGATATCTGATGGTACAGCTTGGATGTGAATAGATGGACTTTGTCATTTTGATGCTGCTCACCAAGCTACATTTGAGGCAAGGTAAAGCCCTCCTCAGGGAGAGCCCATGTGCAGCTGAACATGAGGGATGTAGAAGGAATTAGCAGAGACAGTTTTGTCCCTCTATCCAGAGGGCAGATTAAGCAGTGTTCAGCTTTTGGGAGGGATGAGGATGCTCAGCATGTGTCCAACATGTTTGTTGGCAAACATGCCCCAGAAGCTTGCATCTCCACCAATAAACTTTGCTGCCCTGAGGGATACTTTTTCTGGATCAAATTGTAGTAATTAGATTGTAGCTGCACTTTGTACTCTCGCTTATGTCCCAACCATTACTTATGCTTTAATTACTTATTGATCGCCCAGAGTTTATTTCACAGTTGGCATAATACAGAGCTTCACCACAAATCAGAACACAGGTCACTCAAGAGGATGGTTGTCTCGAGTGACCTAAATAGAAGCTGTGTTCCTAGCAGAGGAATCTTTTCAGAGACAAGAGCAGTAAGACATGGGACTTGCACCTAAAGGACACATCCTAATGGGTTATGAACAGCAGATCTTGAGCCCCCGTCAGAAGGTGACCATATTCTTTGTAGGGCAGTGTATGASCTGTAGAGTTCCTGTGTACAGAATACTAATCCTCTGGTACAGAATACTAATCTCCTACTGTTTGTTGTAGAGCGGGTACTTCAAACCCCCTCTCCCACTAGTGAAGACAGTGTCTCTAAATGCAGGAAAATCTAATGACCCATCCTGTTATTCCTGGCCTCTCAGAGTTTGTTTGAGTTGAGGTTGTTCGAATGTGGCCTACCTGTGAGATTTTGTGGGGTTCTTTTTATTTCTCCATGCACTGAATAAGACTGGTAAGCATTTTGATGGCATTTTGATGAATAAAGTGAGGAGATTCTGTGGGAGTGTTTCTYGTGAATGAAGTGGAGCATACTTGTAGTAGCACTCAAAGTGGGTATTGAATCCTTGGCAATGGAAATAAGTACAGCTTTTAGTTTGGTTTTAATCCTGATTCTTTTTAACCCACTCAACATTCTGTTTAAGGGCTTCTTGTGAAGGAAACAAATGCTTAACTCATTTACTTATATCTAGATTCTACTTTGGTCATAARACTGCATCCACTTGGCACCGGTTTCTGGTACCTTACAGCTTTGTGTTTTCAAACTAATCTTTTGGAACTGCCTACCTCATGAACAAGTGAAGACCATCTGAGAAAATTTGGATTTTTTTATCCTTTTATGTTATATATGTGCCACATGATCACAGAACTCCCACTGCTATATGTACAGTACTTGCRGAGTTAGGAGAGAGAAATTTTCATTTCCTGAAAATACAGCAGTTCTATTGCAATGTAGTTCTACGCATTTTACAGGAATCATGTAGAATTTTTATGTCACYTACACAAATTCATGTGTTAAGCCCAAGGTAAAGATTCACTACTTATTTCCAACTCAGAATACCATGAACTTGAAAGTAGTGTTTGCATCATGATGCTGCAAGGAATTTCTATTCATTGTATGTAGTACTTTAAAAGAGGGATATAAATGAAGTCCAAAAGAGTCAAAAGGGGTAGCTTACTAAAGGTAATTTATTTTAACCTATGTGGTGAGAAACTGAAGCTCAGGAAACTAGTCTTGCCAGAGTGCAYAGGAAAGGTAATTTCCCATGAAAGGAAGAAGTATGGACTCATTCTCACTGTGTGGCTAAGTTCTATTTTGACTTGTAATGGTTTAAGACTGCTAACACTAATACAGTTTTAGTTTGGCTTGCTGACAATGGTAATACACTTTTGGACTGAAAGATCTCGGGCTCTTGCCTTGCTAAGTCTTACAGTGTGAGGCTTGTAGGAATCACCACTTTTGGATGAGGACTTTACTTGAAACTGATTAAGAGCACTCAGTGAAGACATTAATGGAATGTAGCAATGGGGAGATCATTTCAGGAACGGAGAGGATGACTCTAACATTTCTTGTGGTGTAGTTACTCTTGGCTCAGCAGCTCTCATCCATTATTTGCTTCTCATCCTCGTAAGAATGCCAGAATGCCTCTTGTCTTTCACAGTGTGACATATARTTTCTGAACTTCTTAATAGGTGTTGCATATGCTTTCCATGGTGCTGGCCAGGACAACTGTTTAGAAACATCCACTGCACATTAAGGACAAACTGCAGAATATAGTTTATCTGCCTGTTCTATTATCCTAGCTCAGGGTAGTGATTYGTATTACTTTTTTTGTAGAGTTGTGTGTGGATTTTTATCTTCAAATTATTGGTTTAAAATTTTTATTTTCAGTCCTTTGGTGGGTGCAACCAAGAGCATTTAGTACTGGAGCTGGTAAATTTTCAGAACAATTTGCAARGTTACTTTCAAATTGCCTTCTTTCTGACTGAAGGATTTAGCTATTGAAGAGAATCTAGGATTTGTGTGTTCTGCTATGTGAAAAAAAGCATACTACTCAAGTTTCTCAGTTCCTCTCATCTCTCCTGAGTTGAARAATTAAATCAGAGGATTCTGCACCAGAAAAGGAAGGTGAGAAACAAAGAGAAAACAGAACTGGGGCAAAGGTTAGGTGCAGCTGGAGAGAATACCAGCCTACAAGTAAAACRTGGAGAGAGTGTTGTGCATTGCAGGTCTCAGCTGCCTGCTTTACTCTTCCTGTTCTGGAGACCCAGAGAAAAAGAAGATAATAAACTGTTGRGGGGCCTTGGGATTAAAACAGCATCATGGAGTTAAATGAGCTTCTGAGAACTTCCTGGGAAGCACCTCCAAATCCTGAAGTGCCCAAGTGCTGCAAGTGAAGAAAGAGGAAAATCCCRAAAGAACTGCCTGAAGCAAAGAAGCTAACTTCTATCAGCCCAGCAGTGGTGGTCACAGAGATAGCAGAACCATGCTAATCCTTGCAAAAAAAAAAAAAAAAAAAGTTTTAGGTACAGGAAAACATACATTAGCTTTTATACCTTGTACCTTTGGGTGGAATAATAAAAAAAGCCTTGGAGAAAACAGAGGCAAGTGTTAGCTGTTGCCATAAGGCAGAAAGAGAGGAAAACGTAGGAAGTTATGAACAAGTTGGTATTTTCTTTTCGAGATGTTCAGCAAAGAAGAGGGAGTTGGAGTTTGGTGRTGGAGGCAAGGTGTGACTGCTTCAAGAACAAAGCCTGTTGTTTGRGAGGTAAATTCAAGTGGGGATTACAGGCTGAAAAGGTCAGCTTCTGGAGCTGCAGCTGGGACAGTCAATAATGGATTGATGCTTTCACTGAGCTTTTTTCTCTATGTCCTGTTCAGGCTAGCTTAACAGACTCATTGTCTAACAAGTATTGTCCTCCAGGGGTAGTCTCCAATTTTATTATAATGGTATCAGCTATTGGCCAACTGTACTTGACAGAGAAACTCGCTTTTTCTCATCTCATTTATATCCTACATAATTATTCTCGTTACTTTTGATTTACATCTRTGCCTGTGGGAAGAGAATCAGTCAGTGGACTGAGGCTTTTTTTGGTTCATGCTGGAATTTAAGATCCTTCCTYTGTTCCTAAGTTTAGCTACTCATTGAAATGAGATATGTAAGCTTTCCAGTCCAGATAAACACTTTAATAAATGTGAAATTCAAAACAGATCCAAATTTTACAAATTCCAGTTTTCAGGTTCATCTTGTGGGAGGCRTGGTAATGAAAAGTGGCAACTCCAAGAAATGATACAAGCTCCTGATACAGTCCATTCAAAGCATTATATCTATTGAATGAATCACCCTAAACCCAGATCCATTTAAAACAACAGACTATTTACTTTAATTATCAATAAAAGCTAGTTATTCTCAGAATGGAGAAGCTTTATTTGGGTTATTAGCCACTCAGCAATTGGATAGATTTAGATGTGGTTTAGAAGGGAGACGGTTTAAATTTAGTGCAATGAAAAAGGGGAATTCTAATTTCCAAACTGTGTATACTGTGCAAACAGTATGGTCACAGTACATATTACTTTTGAAGTATGGAAATGCCCTAATGTCTGTAACTGACCTGACCCTTCATCAGTCATTTTCAGATAGGCTTTATTCCATTCAAGAAAGGGAATATCATGGASTAACCCCCAAAATAACCCAGTTATAAACAGTTGTCCTGTCTGAGTCACAGAACATTCGAGCCTGTCATGTTAAGTTCATGGRACATTCAGTCTCTTCGTATAGTACAGTGCTCTGAGCTTCTCAGAAGTTAAATATGAGAAGCCTATGGTGTTGTACTACTCATTCAATTTATCAAAGATAGTTTTTCAAACACCTGTATCACCTTTGTCCAGAAAGATGGCATGATTTTTCTTCTATGCTACTGATTTTACTTCTGACAATTATTTTATTTTGTTAATTATTTTTATTTCTGTCAGAGTGTTTTAGCTGCAGGAATGCATCCCAGCACCCACATATGTCATTTAGTGCTGAAATTCAAGCACTGTATGCCTACTGCCAGAGATGACACCCACTCACTAGGAATATTTATGCGGCTATATGGGCATGGCCAGAGCTGTGAACATACCTCGTTCTCAAGAACACTCTGGCTTAGTGTTCTCAACAGCTGCTCTGAGTCATAGCAGGCAGACATCCTAAGGGATTTCACAATGCTTCAGGGCAGAGACTGGTTGTATCTCCCTATTTGAAAAGCTCCAGCCTGCCCAGAATAGAGAAGGAAAGGAGAAAGTTGAACGTATCAGCCTGAAAACAAGGAATAACCAGAGATGAAAGAGTTCTTTCTTTCTCAGTTCAATGGTAATGATCCCCAGGGCTAAAACAGGATGCTCCTCCCTTGTTTTGTGCCCTCACTACAGTTGCTCTGAAGTTGAAACCAACATGCACTGCAAGACTATTTTCTTTACACTTTTTCTGTCTCCCAAGGGTGAATAAAGTGTACGGTGTAATATTATGTTTTTCTAAGCGAAATGGAGAAGACATGGAGTGGCTTTTTTCTTAAATGTTGGTTCTCTTGGTTATACACTAGAGAAGAATAATACCCAAAGGGTAGGTTTATTAATTGTGTTATAAAAGTCTCTTAGCTACCCCAAAATGTGATTCTGATCCCGACTATGAAGCAATTGCAGAGAATGCAGGATATTTTTAATATTTACAGTTTTGTAAAAGTTAATGGTTTTCTCAAAGAATTTGTTGCACTAAAGGAGTTGCATATAAATGGGAACAGTTCATTATCTGCTAGAAGAAATTGGACCCTATTTGTCATATATATCTTTTAGAAAGCACCAGATTTGCACACACTATTAGAGGAGTGTTTAGGTTGTAGCACTGTATTCTTCRAAATGAAGCTGGTGTTTGGTTTCTGGATACTCTTTTCCTTCCCGTCAGCTGAAGCCCTGCCAGTGTCAGTGGAAGGAAGGGATTTGAAATGCTTGCTTATTACAGGCCACATTTCGTTATGGGTGTGTTTGGGTGGACCCTTGCAGTTCTTGCTTGCAGCCACCCAGGCCACTTCCCTTTTCTTTACATGTTCTGTGGTGGAAGCCACCTAATTCTATTTGGTATCTCATGTAATTCTTGTGGCAATTGCAACAGTTGTGTGTGTGATGATACACCGAACTTTGGCATTACAAGAATATTTAATCAAAGTTGGGGCTACCAGACCAGTTTCAATAATAGAATAATAGAACCAGTTCCTGGAACAGAGAAGTCATCCTGAGGCATGGCTGTGTGCCAGATGATAGTACCACTGAGAGTACAGACTGATAAGGTTTAGGAACTTCTAGCATACGGAATGGTGTCACTGAAAAATCACTGTCTTGGTAAATGCCAACATTTTAATGGAGAGAACAGTACTATGCATGGAATATGTGAGTACGCACTGCCACTACCAAAAAAAAAAAAAAATCTTGCCTCTAGCTTTATTCTACCTACCGCTTTCCCATTGAGAATCTTGATAATGGAAATGTACAAAGTTATCATTAATAATAGTGAATTTCATGAATATAATCACTGCTGGTACATGCTTAGGATATAGATGAGTTACACAGTGTATCTCTACCATTGATCATGCATGTAGGATCCATTAAAATTTATAAAAAAGTTTTCAATGATTAATCACATTCCAAACACACTGTGAATATAATGAATATAAATAACGTGTATGAGGGAGAAGGAGTTGTTTAAGAAACGTATCTTTGTTTCTGATCAAAACAAGAGAAGAAATATCATTTATCTTATCGCCTTTAGCTTTGAATCAAGTCTTACAATTTTGAACAAATTAACTGCAAACTGATAAGATTGCAGTGCTACAGGTGTGCAATTAAGGCACAACAAAAGAGGGTTTATTAGACTCAGAATGTCATTTGGAAGTTTTAATTGCCTTTGCAAGCTGGGGGAAAGTTCRTTCTGAATGTTTTACTTATCTTCCAGGAACCATAATTATGTCGGAAGAATTGCAAGATGCTTTAGATAATATTTATGATGCTAGAATTCCAAAACTGTGGTTCAGGATTTCCTGGGAGTCAACTWCTTTAGGATTTTGGTTTACTGAGCTTCTTGAGAGAAACCAGCAGTTCAGCAGTTGGCTGCAAGATGGCCRTCCAAACCAGTTCTGGATGACAGGATTCTTTAATCCACAGGTAAGATTGCCAGGTTGACCTTTATAACTTCTGAGTAACAGTAAAATTAGACCTTGAGGGAACTTCAAGCTGACTTAATATCGACTATATGAAGTGCAATCTAAATTAATGTTTTAGCATAAATGTAGGATAAATTCTCTTCAACATCTACTGAAGAAATTTTTGCTCGACCAAAATAATGCTACTGAAATAACGAAATGCATCTTTTGGCTGCTTTAATTATAGTGAGGAAATTGGGTTAGTACATATTTTCACATTCCAACTTAATATTTGKTTTTTTACCTCCTCGGTTACAGTAATCTGTTTTTTATTTATTGCATGAAAATCCCTCTGAGTACAAAACAAGGTAAGTTCCAGAACTTTGACACGRGAGGAAGAGATTTGGACTTGGTTCTCAATCCTTGCAAATCAGTTCCTTGAAATGGAAGGTTTGTTATTTATACYACCCTAGAATTGTGCCAGACATGGTCTGCAGAGGCATATAAAAAATACAGCCTCTCGTCTGCGCCATCTAAAATAAAAACCTGGCATGAAATGAAACACAAAAAAGGGAACAGCTGAGAGCAGAGTTAAAAGAAGTAAAGTATACATACCTAGGTGATGTGTAGTTTCTTTGCAGAGCTATCCACATTCATTAAAGCTTTTTATGATTCACAGATGTTTGTGGGAAGTGTGAGTTGTGGAAATGAGTCATTGTGAGAGTATCCAGCCAACAGGTTTCTATGAAGCCTTAGGAAAAAGCTATTTTAAAGATCTATTTTAATCTCAGTACTTGTTAGCAATGCAAAAGCTAGCTGAAACAGCTGCCTGGAATAGAGAAAGCAACAGTGGCAAATATTCTCTGGGACTACTGCTGGGAAATATCCATCTATCATCTATCCTGTGTGTCAGCTGTCTGCTGGTACGACTTTATAGCATGGAAGTGTGTTCACAGAACCCCTGAGCAAAGCGTTCTCAAGTATGAGGGAGARGAGTAGGAGTTCTAATAAAATGATTATGCTTTCATACTTGCTTTGCTAGCAACAAACTGRTAGCAGCATTCTAAAACACTTCAAAGCAACTTTTGCAATGATCAGGCTGGATGCAACCCTAACAGGCTTTTGTGTTTGTTGGTACTGCAAATGAGCAAGAGCTGATAGAGATTTTGAATTGGGCATTTTTGCTGACATTTTTGTGCTCTGGGGTTGTGTCAGTTCTGAAATCTTGCCAGCCCAAATTGAGCATCCTACATTTTTTTGGATCCATGTAGCTGGATTTCTCAACAGAGCTGCCAAATAATCAGTGTAAAATGTCCCCAAACAAATTGTGATTTAATAGACCATAGTAAATGAGAAAGCCTCTAGAAATACAAAAATTACACACTTCATAACCCCTAGTTCTATAAGTCCCTAAATACATACTGTGCAGAGATTAAAACATTTATTTGTGCTGACAATCACAAGCTTAAGAATCAGATGGGTATTGTTCTACTCTCCATTTTCTCTAACTTGGGCTGTGGGAGTGGCTCATTCTAAAAGCAATTCACCTGAGCAAAGGCTCATTTTCTATTTAATTAACTATTATTTTGTTAATAGTCATATTGCTGTGTTTAAAATCAGTATTTCATATGCTAGGAAAATTGATTTTCGTCTCCTCAACAAGCCAAGGTGATGAGTTGTTAGTGCTGCAGATCTAATGGCTTGTTTGTAATACCTGAGGAGTTGTCAGAAAAATCCTTTCATTTGTGAGATGAAATGCAGCTCCTAAGTCATTTGCCTACTTGCATGTAYCTCACTGTTTGCTTTATAGCCAATGGATAAATGCCCCAGATAACACAAGGCAATAAAGTAGATTTATAGCATTGGGAAAATGAGGCATTCTGGCAATAAAAAATAATATAGGACCTGACTCTGCCTTYTCTTGGACTGTTTATACACTAGGATAAATTCAGTAATTTCACAGAAGTTAATCTTTATTTTTAGTGATACAAATGATGGCTGGCTCAGACTTCAATGTAAAAGAAACCTGATTCCCTCTGTGTGTCTGCATCGGGCCGAGATAACTGGGGTGAACAAAACAAGAAATGCCATGAATTTTCTTCCCTTCTGGAAGTTAATCTGATGTTACTGGATTTTTTCATCAAAAACTTGACACTAGGCATTTCTCATTTCTACCTCCCAATTTCCATATTGTGGCTGACACTGTTTTRTTGTTTCCTTGTTTGGATCTCTGTATCCAGTTTCTGACACATCCTATATATAGATTTTAAACACTGTGAGGCRAAACTGTCCTTCTGGTTGTATAGTACTCAGCATAATGAATCCTCAGCCTACTTCTACGACCCTTAGATGCCAGAGCAATGTGAATACTAATCAGAATATGAAGTACAATGCCTCCATTCCTCAGTGCCCTMTTAGTTCTAGCAAAGCTGCCATAATTTGCTCAGTATTTGCAAAGTAAGTGACAAACAAGGAACCTCCTAAGTAAGGTAAAGGAGAGAATATGATTGTGAAAGCAACAGACTTAGCTGATTTCCATATTTCTTGTCATAGTTTCCATGGGTGCCTGCTTCTCCCTCACTAGCAGGTTCAGAGTTAGTTTGCACGAGTTGTTAGAAGGCAAAGGGACACAGTTTAGCAGTCTTGAGTGAGCTGGACAGGGAGAAATTCAGGAAAAGGCAAATACACATATACAAAAAAGATGACCAAAACCCTAACCAACCAACCAAGCAAAATGAACCAAGTAAAACTGAAAAAAAGGCAAGGATTAACAGAAACCAAAACAAATATCATGGCAAGTGGTTCATTATGTCCCTGACAGAGGGTTTTGGGGTGAGCCAAGCCCTCAGCTGTACAGTGGCACCTCAAGCCACTTGATTCTGTCTTGCTCTTTGTTGTGCCATTCGCTCACTCTGGGGCACCCAGCTGGGCCTCCTGCTCACAGCTGCAGCTTTCAAACGCTGTCTAGGATTCATTCAAATGAGCAGATAAGCATTAAAAGTCCCACTGCAGACAGTGTATAGGTCCTGCCATCTCTGTAGGAATAATCTGCCATCTAAACCTTATCCCTGAAGACRACTCACAGCTCTGAGCTTACTTTTGTTCCAGTGTTTCCATGGTGCCTTTGAACTGATTCCCTTAATACAGTCATTGCTCTGTCCTCTTCAGGCTCTTCTTTTTTTAATATTTTGGTTTATCTGGGATCCAGTAGCCCTCTGGGGCCTTCTGRCAGTGAACACTTCATGTATTTTAAACTATTGGTTCTAGCATATTTCTACAAATTAAAATTCCTCAAATTACTACAAGGTTTCTGCTTTCATTTAATGGCATTTCTGATAGGAGAACTTGGCCTTTAATCCTGTCTCCCTCAGCTATACGCTGGAGTTCTCAACTACTTCAAACGCAATTACAATTATCTGTGCTATCACGAAACCTCTTTAAAACAGTTGTCCTGGRGTCTCTGGGAATATATTAATGAGAAGCAACCAATGTAAGTTAACAGAAACATTTGAGTTCATGAAAGTCATCTCACGTTCTCTTAGCTTAAAGGGTATTGCGTGGCTACCAAGAGCTTGGAGCAGTCCAGTCCCAGCAGCCAGAGACTGGCCCCTGTGTTCAGCGGACAGTTTGCCAATGTTTCCACATCTGACTTCTTTCCATTCATTTGGCCCTAATGGTAGCTCAGCATAACATCCTGCACTGTGAATATTGAGGAAAAAAGAAAAACTTTTTCAATTCCCTCACTGCTTCTGAGTTCTTCCTAATTGTGCTGTTGGTTCGCTAATTCCCACGTGTGTTCCTCATGTGGCTCTCTATCCCCCCTTCTCTGTCTCCAGATGCTTTCATTCCCTGTTCTGAAAAACGTTGTGAAACTTATTCTTTCCTAGTTGTCCTTTTCATTGCTCTTGCATATTCAATTTTGTGTTTTATTCTTTCCCCTCCTCGCTACACAAGTGGGTTTTCACAAGGTAAAATAAGATGCACATCTACAGCATGACCACTGGAAGAGCAAAGGAGTCTGCCCTCCCATATCTAAGGACTAAGGCACTTCCCATGTACTGCACCGCACTTCCCCATGGACAGCTGTAGCAGGGAAGCTAACCAGCATCTTCAGCCTGGATCCTCTTTTGATAGSTTATAACCATATCATGAGATTGTAGCTCTTTAGAACAAAGAGTTAGTATCATCCTGCGCTGCTGAAGTGCTCTGGGCTTATCTTGCTGTTGTCTAAACCAGAATGTTATTCTGGTGTAGTATATAGAATATAGTATATAAAGACCTCTCACTGAGCAAAGTGTCAGAGACATTTCAGTATTTAATTGCATGATTCTGGTTGGTACTTCCTTTGTGTTCTCTAAAATGCTTATTTGTTGACTGGAAAGCATTTTTTACAATGGTGGTATAAGAAAAGATGAGGAATATAGCCAGTGTTAGAGAAATCAGAAATTACCTGTGTTTGGAATCTCTCAAAACACATTAATCTGGCAGCCTTATAAACCTGTCTCCGTCTGGTTGGTTGTAAAACAGGCATGTGAGGTGAGTTATACAGGCATTTCTGATATGYTAAATAAGCCTGCTTGGTGGCTTCTTAGCACCAACATGTGCACATCAGACATGAAATTCTGTGGGATGAGGTTTATACAGCTGATGTCACATAGGAAAAAAAAAAATTGTAAATGGCTTAAATTTTTTAAAAGCTCTTTATGTCATATTCCTGTATGTCTCCCTAGGGATTCCTAACAGCCATGAGGCAAGAGACAACTCGCATGAATTTAGCAAAAGGGTGGGAACTCGACAGTGTTGTTTTATACAGTGAAGTGACCAAGATGATGAAAGAAGATGTTGTTGGGCCTCCTCCTGCTGACGTCGGTGGGGTTTACATACACGGCCTGTTCCTCGAAGGGGCAGGCTGGGACCGCAGGAACRGTAAACTGATTGAGTCAGCACCAAAGGTAAGGATCAAGTGAGTGTAACTGGCTGTGGCATAATGTACGTGCTCAGGGAACACCAGCAAGTATGCTGAGTGCCTCCAGCAGTGGTTTCACAACAGGTTTTAAGACGATAAACAACACTAGCAGTGCTGGGAAGAGGACAGACTGTTTACCCACTAGAAGTGAAGAAAAAGACTTTTCTGTCAGAAAATGAATTTAGGATGCACAGCACTAGAGCAGACCAGATGCTGGGCTTCTTGGCTTCAGGGGCCCTAGCAGCACAGTTGTGTTTGAATAAAACAGTGCAGCCCATAGTCAGTCTTCTTTTGACTGACTAAGTGTGACCTTATTAAAGCTTCCAAAACCCTGGACTGGGTTTGATATGGAGGTCAGTGTTTGGCTGAATAGAAATTCCTAGTGTTTGTTTTTTAATATGAGGAAGAGTCTTAGTTCTGGGCTTATGCTCAGTTATCCATGCATGGAGTTACATTTCGCTGATGTGACTAAGCAGATTTAAAATCTACCTATGGAGTAATGATTAGATACTGTAATCRTGGTCCAGGGAAAATTGATATTTTCTGCACTGGTACACTTTTTCCAAACCAGTGCTAACTGTCCTGACATTGAAAGTGAGGTAATTCCTGTCCATTGGTAAAACACTTCTGTGTCTGACTGAGAGCAAATTTTCCAAACCAAACCTTACCAGTTGTAACTTTTGTTGCCTGGGTTGGCAAAAGACGCCTTCAAACATGGAGTTTACTCAAGTGCTCTGGAGCTTTCAGCAAGGTTCCATCTTGCTCTTGGATTTGGGTCTGTTTTGTCCCCTGAAAATCAATACTTTWTATTGCTGGAAGACCTGAGGGGATCTAGTTTGGATAAACACCCAAGAAGCACCTTGGATGAACACCTAGAAGCTCCACTGTCAGCAGTGCAGAGTGCTAATTGTAGCTTGGTCTTTGTAGCTCCAGTCTTSCCAGTCAGAAAAAAGGAGGTGGGTTAAAAATGGGAAACATCAGTGAAAGGGGCAAAGGACAGGAAAAAGACAATGGTTGCTCTCCCTCCTAGAACCACTCAATCATTTTTCCATCTACCTCATGGCATGCAGTTTTCCAGGTTTCTGCTGCTTTCCTTTCCTTCCATCAGGCTTCCTGATGGCTGGAGTCCCTGAGCTGCCATGGGCTTAGTGTCACTGCAGTAGTTGGTGTAGGACTTGTGTTCTTGTGTCTACCTCTGCTGAGGTGCTGGTGCTTTTGCTGAAGGCCATCACCRAATCTAGTTCTAGTGTTTAGAATTCAGGCATCCTATCCTGCTTCTCTGTGCTGAGCCCTGTGTGTATCTTTTAACGTTCTCAGGTGCTGTTCACAAGTCTTCCTGTAGTCCACGTGTACGCTGTTAGCRCGACAGCACTAAGTGACCCAAAGAAGCTGCAAGGAAATGTGTACTCCTGCCCTGTCTACAAAAGGCCTCGGAGAACGGATCTGACATACATTTTCTCTTTATATCTGAAAACAGTGCAGAATCCTGATCATTGGACTTTGAGGGGGGTTGCACTGCTCTGCAGTTCAAAATAAGGACAGACAGCTATGGAAAAAAGAACCACCCAGTAGGATTAAGCTGCAGCCAGTGTGACTTGCTTTGTTATTGTCAAAGCGGTGGCTACCTTCTCACAGGGGTGTGGCAATTGGCAGGTAATACATAGAGATTATGTTAGTTACACATAGATCAGTTTACTCTGTTCACAGCAGAAATACTAAATGTATTTATCATAGGAATATCAGAGGGAAAACAGCTACAGRTGTAAATTTGGCAACTGTTATAAAGCAAGTGAGAATATAATCAACTAACTTGCTCATAAAAGAAGCACTACATAAAAAARTGCTTATGATAATGACAACTGCTCTGGCGTTTTATGGTGGTTCTTTTGTAGATGTTATCTTTCTCATTAATACAAGAATTTTTCGTAATATAAGATAATTATTTTTAAATTCAACTTTGTAGTTAAAATCTTATCATCCATAGCATTATTAAAGCTGTAATGACAAGATAATTAAATGCATGGTAAAGCTTTATGTTTATCTGCATATATTTCAATGCACAGTTACTTTGATTTTGCATTTGTAAACTTGCTGGGTGGTTTTACTAATGGCTGCTACCATTTTCTTGAACCATCASTTGTTCATGTAAACAATCACGGAAGCCGTACAAACAGGAATGTTTATCTTTGCTCAAGAAGTGGCCTTTCCCTTTTAAACTCATTTCTTAACCTATATCCACTTATAAGGAAGGTTTGAACATGCCCCATTATTATTAACAAGAAAAAAGGTTTTAAAGTTTTCTYGGAGTAAACACATCTGAACACCAGTTTGGCTCTATTAGTATTCGTTCCATTTGCATTAGTGCCTGAATCCTGCAAACTCAAACCTCTTAACTGCTTTTTGTCTGTATTTTGCATCAATTTAGGTAACAACAACAACAAAAAAGAAGATGACACACAGGCCATTTCTGGGAGTAGATTAACCTGAAAAGGTTGAAGTAATTTTCTGTTAACCATGACTGCTGTCTACCTTGTAACTGAAGGATGATTGATACTTCTCTTCTAATAGACAGACAGCTATTGGCAGAAAATGTGTTTGGCTTTTTTCACTAGCTTAAATTCAAAGCAAAAGAAATTGTTGCTGGATGTTATGAAAGAAGGACTTGCAGCCAGAACTTTGTTAATATTTTGATTTCTCCTTGTAAACACTTTCAATTTGTGTATAGCAAATGTCTAAGAAAGTAGTTCATCGCTTCCCATAACCACTTTTACTCTGCAGTTAGCAATTGCAGGGCTCTTTCCATGAGGAAGTTTGATATTCACACTCACACCCACAACTAAGTACAGAGTGCCAGCTTTCTTCTTGGAAAACAGAGCAGACAGGGACAGGGTCCCTTTTTTCCACTGAGCGAGGAGCAACAGTGCTGGCAAGATTATTTTTTCAAGTGAAACCAACTGTTCAAAAAACATACACCTGACCTCCCTGCAGTGCAGCTGTATGTCAACCAATTTCATTGAGAATTTTGTTTCTGAGAAGGCTGAAGGATTTGGCTTCACGATCATTGATCTTGGAAATTATGAAAAAGATAGGAGAGACTTCAAGCAGCAAAAGGCTGTGCTGTTATGATAGAAATTGARGTTGCAAACCATAGTGTTCTCCCCATCCCCTACCTGTATGAGGGGATATGGAGTAATTTAACTTTGATCTCTTGGTACATGTAAAATTCAGGTCAGTAACACTGATAATAATTTAAAATAAAAAGCATACATTGAAATACTTTGCACACCTGAAGAACTCACTGCTTGCTATGAAAAMAAATCATCCACTGACCAGTTGAAGTTAGAAGTAAACATTAAAAAATATATATTTGATAGAGGTTATATCTACATGATAAGCTCCATGGAAACTGCATTACTTCCTCTGTTTGTCAAGTAAAGTGAGAAAATTAAATGCTATATGAAGAAAATCTATAAGCAATGATGTTCTAGCACTTAGTGTTCTGCTGTTTAAAAATGTAAAGAAATAGCTTATTTGAACATCAACATTTTCATTTCAATAACTAAACCCTGTTTGTCAGTTTAGGAAAATGCCAAATCTTGCAGAACAGAATGCAGGCCATATTACTGAAGAGCCAGAAAGATCATAGAGTATTTCGCTGAAGATAGCTACAGTTTTGTACACCACTGGAAAAAGAATTTAAAGTCACTTCATTCCAGAAAGGCTTCTTATATCTGGTAAAAAACACCAAACAAAACCTCCAATCTATCCTATATGCAAAMCCTTTTTTTTTCTTTTTGCATGTAATTACAGTAGAGTGGAGAACAATTTACTCTTGACAGAAGTGCGTTCCTCTCCCTGTCTCCCTCTTTTGCTCTATCCTGCCCTTCCATTCAGTGGAGTTGCTGCTCCCAATCTGACAACATTAATTTGATTTGAAATGTCACTGACAGAGTATAACATTGACCCTCCCCAACCAGTGTTCCCTGCTTGCTATTGCTAAAGCTGTTTCACTTCAAATGGGATGTACACCAGACTAAATGAAAGAACTGGCAGGCAGAATACTTGAAATCAAACTAATTATATTTAAATGATAGCTTAACAATTAGCTGGAAGTCCTCAAACAATGTATATAGATAACCAAGCTATGCTCTTCTGTTAAAATGAAWCCGAAATATTAAATACAATCATACAGCTTTTGGCAATATTATACAAGTTTCATACAGATAGTAATGACTAACATTGCTTTAGATAAGTGCTTTGAAGGCAACTCCATTTAAGAAATGAAGAGAGCAATACAGTCCTGCACCCCATGTCAGCRTAGCAGTCATGTTTACAAACATATCTGATGTCAGGGCACTGGCTCCTGAGTGTTGCAAATAAACAGCATTCCATAGTCCAAAGGGTGTCTGTCTCATAATCCCTGAGGCTGTGACTGGTCGATAATGATGATGATAGGAAAAAAAGAACTGGGTTATGGATTGGCCCTGTACATCTGTGACTTTGTAGAATAGATTTTAATTGCAGTGAAGAACAGAAAAAGCACAGAGAGTGGAAAACAAAACAATTCCCTTGTCTCGTCAGTTATACTCATAAGCCCTATGATCCTCTGTAAAGAATAGTAGTTTTTTTTAAAAATCTCAAGGAAACTGTAGTTACAATATTCTAATTTTTCTCTCTATTTATCCAGAACCCATGCATTCATCTTATTCCACTTTCACTGCTTCATATCATTGCCTTTCTCACAATCTCATCTTTCCAAAACATGAATATGATATCTCTTTTTCCTCCTGCTATTCCATATTTAATGTGTCTTCTTTTTTATTCTTACTCCATAAGTGCACAAAACACATTGCTTACTTACATCAAACCTTTCTGTTCCAGAGCTCTGGAAATAACCTGTAGTCATTTCAGGAGCTTCTCTTTTCCACTAAGAAAAAACACAGTTTACTCAAAACCCTATAATTCCTTCCACCTTTTTTCACACCTTGGGTAAAGCAGGAATATGCTCTTCCTGCCTTTTCTGTAAGGGCCCTTAAATGATAATATTTGTACAGCTAAGAGACATTTTCCATAGTTCTTCCTTTTGCTAATATGAAGTAATAGCTTTGTTACTGTTTTTCAATTAGATGAGTTGGTGTAAGATAATGGAAATAAATTTTATACTGTTGTACATAAAATGATGAGAGTGATTAGGCTGTAAAGTGACTGCTATATCAATCTTGGAAATGCAGCAGATTCCCATCTCCCTTTGACATTGTGAGTTCCATTTGGGTTAACGATGGCTATCGGCACACGCCGTGACAGAGGGGGAGCCCCTTCATTGAGTTTGCATGGCTTGACTTTTGTSAGGAAGACAACACTACAGACATCTGTGTGGATGGCAAAACAACACCAACACGTTTTGTGATATAGCACAAATTCACACATTTTTCTAAAGCTGAGTGAGTACATACTGTGTTCTCTCTTGTTCAGTGAGGACAGTATGGTGTGTTTGCTCTTGACTCCTTATGCTGATTGCTTCAAGTCTAGCAAAGGGACGTCATCATCACCTCCTCCTCCTTCTTTTCTTTCCTGCTTAAGAACGACTTCTGGTATAGTCACTCCTATTTCAGTTGACTGGGAAGCACCTTTTGTTGCACTATTCTTGTCTTTCTTTACCTTAGTGATCACTTCTGTGTAAGAGATTTCTTCAGTGAAAGGCTCTGCTGCTGGGAGCTCAGAGGCGATGTGCACGTTGGCTYCCTGGATCCCCTCCTGACCTTCGGCTCCTGTTCGTTCTTTGGTTTTTTTATGGATCTTGAATGTCTCCTTTGTTGGGGCAGCTTGTGAAATGGTTTTCTTGATCCTTATCCCAGATTGTTTCAGTCTCTCTCCTGACTGCCTGATCCTCTCTCTCCTCTCAGGGGTCACTATCCTAGTTTGAAGCCTGTTTACCTTCTTGCCAAAATTTTGTCTTGTCTTTTGGATATTTTCCCTTGAAAATGCCTTTTTGATGTCATCGATGCGCCTCATGCCTGATTTCTTGAACTTGGTTGCTTTGCTTTCTTCAATATAATATTCTTCATCTGAAGAGAGATCATCAGGTGGGAAGAAATCGTCCTCTAGAGTTTCACCTGCTGTCATCTCCTTGATAACGGAGAGAGATGAAGGACACTCAGTTTCCTCCTGTGAATGAAAGCAGAGAGTCATCTTCCAGCAAATGTGTTTCAAAAGGATGGTGATTCAAGCACTTTTTTTTGGTTGGCTTGCAGTTAATTAGTGCTAACTAAAATACAATATTGTAACAAAATAAGGTAGGCTGGTACCATCGTACTTGATCTATGCCTAATAAAAATGGCAAAAGAAACCTTTGCCCAGTTCTGTAAAGACATTATCTGCCCGAGTAATGATTTCCTTTGACTTTGGTTCTACCTGAAATTAATTAATTCAATGGTCCTAGGAGTACCGGCCTCTAGTGGTTTTCAGAGCAGCCTTGTCTACTTTCTTTTTTTTTTTTTGGCTTATCTGCTTCTGTGGATCAGACCTAGATCCATTATTCCCACCAATAACAGCAAACACACTGTAGACAAAAGAGGCTCTTGTGCTTGTGTCAGCTGTGCACTCTCCAAGCGAATGCCTCAATTATATGAGTAGCTTCAATCTACTATTATACCAAGACAATTGTGCATTTTTGACTATTGGGAACTTAGTAAACATTTCTCTTGCTGCCCAGAAGGGGATGAACCCCAGCATATTAACTTATATGTGCTGACTGCACAAGGGGACAAAGTCAGTAAGCAGGGAGATGTTATTTGGTAAACCCAGTGCCATACAATTCACTCAGCACCTGCACCATTGCTGAGGTGAACTTGACTTGTTCCATCTGGAAGTGTATGATATTCCCAAGCAAGCACCTCTGTCTCCTGTGGTGAGTTTGGTGGCCTGTAGGAGTATGCGGAATTACGTATTTATATCATACATCTGATGTGTATCAGCTACATGCTTGGAAGTGGTCACTATCCTAGGTATCTTAGCCCTAGGAATTCATACAGCCWTTCCAAGGAAAAATTGCTAGAGGCTCAAAGCTCAAAGACATGAAAGATTTTTAAAAGCTGCCCACAGTAAACAAAAAGTTTACTAAGAATCAGTTAGTGGTTAAGGACACCAGAAAAGGGGGAAAAAAAAGGGAAAAAACATGCATATGCATATTCTGTTCTCCCAGGAGGAGCAGGCCTTTGGGATGCAGAGAGGTACAACAGCTGTATTAAACTTCTCTAAGCTGCTTCCCATCAGTACTAACTAACTACTTCAGCTAGTTTCTGAGGCTTGACAGTGTCAGGACTCTACCCTTAGTATTATCATCTTAATGCGGACAATAGGAGAGATACTGAAGTTGTGAACCCATGAATAGCAAGTCAGGCTAACTGAATATTTTGTTATGAACTTGTTTCCAGCCAAAAAGATGTCTGTCATKTTTCACAGTGACTCATTAGTTGTGAGTCATGTTATTTTACTGAGTACTAGCAATACATAACATACATTGAGCTATTTGACAGATAAAGCCCACTTAAGAGTCTGTCATCATGCCTTGGCTTCAATAAAAACCCTCTAGTAAAATAGTTGTTACTGCTTAGCAAAAATAGGGACAAATTATGTTACATTGATTACAGCAAAATGATATTCAACTCGTGTCAAAATCAGCAGGAACAAAACTACAATGCTTTGCTAATAATCATCTCCGTTAACACGTGCAAATTAACATTAATTATATAAGGACCTCTCTATATAAACATAATCTCTTTTTTTTCCTGAAAATTAACTAAAACACAGCTGGATAATAATTCCTCAAAGTTTTTAAATTATACCCCACTCCTTCAGCTGAAATGGTAACAAAAATATTTCCAGAATGAATATTCTGAAATTTCAGTACATACAGAGATGAATACAATATGGGGAGAGGAGTGTGCCTTTCATATGAAGATTACTTTTTAAAAGGAGGGAAGGCAGAGAGACTAATTTCTCTGCAATATTTAAGCTGTGTTCCTTTGGAAGAAGAACAAATTTGTCTGTACTTTTTGTTAGTTGCCAGATTTGAATTGTATTTACCTTTAGTCTATTAGCTAAAGAAGAGAGCACTTTAGCTTTCATACACACGTTAGAATTAAAAGATATGGACGATAACATGTGAGATGAAGACCTTGTAGATGAGAAACTAGAGCTGCAGATACTGAGAAACATTTTCATTCTCCTACAGACTCTCAGAATGAACTTTGCCAAATCTTTGATTTTTTTCCTTTTCCTTGGTTTCTGCACACATCTTGCAGAATCAAATGTAGCAAGGCAAAACATTAGTGTGAGCTTCTATCTCCTCTCAAGATTTCTGGATGTTACTGAAGTGAAAAGTATTAGTGAACCTGTCCAGCATGTTAGGGATGTTTCAGAATAAAAATACAGTGATTTAGACTCAGTAGGTGAGCTTTTTCATCTGCTTCCTTTCATTCTCCTGCTCCTAACTCATTTCTTCTTATGACTAGATATCTGTGGGGCAGAGAGAAGAGAGGAACTCATCTTTCCTCAGGCAGGAACAAGAAGTTTTATTACCAGGTGGGAGACAGACGGAATCAAAGCATATAGCTACCAGCTCCTTTATAGACTCACTAGAACCAAAGACCAAACACCTACTGATTTCAGCAGCACAGAACAAAGCCCTAAATTGGGTGACAGCTTTCTCCTTGTCTAGAAAGCAGATGGGACTGGAAATAGCAGGACTGGGCAGTCCAGTCTTCAGGGAGGGTGAGAAAGGAGTTGAGCCATTGATGCTGCTGCTTGCAAGCTTTTTGTTAAAAATCTGCTTAAGCATTTTGCTAGGAAGGACTTGTACCTGCCACCACCACCTCATGGGAGGTGAGGATCTGAAATGAGGATGGGAGATTATTTCACAGTAAAAGATGATACCAAGCAGTCAATTATTTTTAATATGATTTCTTGAGGAAAGAAGCAGGCAATCATATGGGCTGTCTCTCAATTAATACCTAGGACATGTACTCTGCTTTCCTCGTCTACTGGTGAACACCAAAGACATGCACAGGCCAGAATCAGAAAACAAATCTGTGGAAGCWGAGCATTCCCTTTCCCTTTCATCACTCCTCCTAGATGGAGCACCTGCAGAGGGTGCTYACACTGGTCCTGGCCTATTCATTGGCCATAATCGCTCATTGGCCGTAATCTCCTGAAAAGTTATCCACCACTCAACACCCTGGAAACAGACTTAGGCCTTTTAAACAGAACAATATTTTTTCCTTCTCTTACAAGAAAAACCTTGGTAAATCCGTCATGTAAGTGGTTGATTTGGAAGCTGGAAGTTGTCTTGGTTTTGTACAAGAAGTGTAACGTATTCACTTACATTATGCATCTCCCACCTTCTCACCCTTACACGGCCCCTCCACTAACACAGAAACATTTGGGCATTTTGCACCARTTTGAGAATAGAGCTGGGTTCTGACACAAAGAAATAAGCTCTCTGGGTGGCCAGCAAGGCTGGCTGTGTTTTGAGTCATTCTGTCTATCTTCCACAGCTGACATCTGTTCTGAGCAAACATGCCATGGCTCGGGTACCTTGCTTGTAGATCTGAACCCTGTCAGGGGACAAGGGTGCTGAGAAGAGGGGTTGTGTGTTATGAATGAGGGTAGAAGGGGAGAGTGGAGCAAGGAGACAGATTAGATGGTGTGTTAAAACTGGGAATATTTTGGAGAAATGGATGTGTGTGGAAGGAAATGAAGYCTGAAAGGAGAAAGGCTTCTGGTTTTGTGGTAGCGAAGGAGGGATTGAAAGCATTGGTTGAAAGATAAGGGAAAATCCTGGACACCTTTGCAGTTGTAGTTGCAGAGTAGTTAGATCCACTGCTTGAGAAACAACTTTAACAGACAAAACTTAAAGATAAAACACCATAACAGAACAATTGTACAATTCAGGAGTGGCTGGTGATGCCCAGTGAGTTTGCTAAGAAAGCATCTTAAATTTGAACTTCGGGCCCAGTTTCCTATTTTTTGAGTATTCAACCTCTCAAATATGCCTAGCCAAAGAGGTCTGAGTTTTTAAGGGCCTGGCTAAATACAAAGTAAACATATAAGTAAACCTCAGCTTTGGTGAAAAAGGCCAGCATGGCATTAATTCAAACAGGTAGCTCCAGGGACAGAGAATATTGAAACCCACTGGGTTTCCACCAAAGTCTGACTCCATCACTGGCATTTTCACCCTCTGCTCTTATTTCGATCTAATTCACAATTAGAAAATTTTCAAGGGGACGTAGCCTGTGTCCTTCAGACACTCCTTTTGCTCTTCAAGCTTTTCATTCACTGCCAAAATTCTGGCTGCTCTGCACCTATGGGAGGGGACACTGACCAGTTTGCAGGCACTGCTGGCATCTTTTGATCTCAAGGAAGGGATCACAGCAGAAGCATTTTTTTCCCACAGGATATAGCAAGTCATTTATGAAGGAAGGCTAACACACCTGCTCCATAACTACGCAAAGTGGAAGGTGCTGACTTTTCCACCTGACTGGAAACTTAAAACTGGTAGGTAAATAATCTTAAATGTGGCAATGCCTCTAATCAACACTATGAGACTCTCAAGGTGGCGATGGTCAGAGATCTGAAACCCCCAGGGGAAAAGAGGTTGTTTCAAAATGTGCCTGCTTGATAACCCTGCCTGCACAGTCAGGCTCTTCTCATCTCTGGGAAGAGAAAGGGGGGAAATGGCAGACYAAATTGTTTAGCAATGTCTCAGGTATTTTGCAGCAGTAGTGTCCTGGCAAAGATCAGGTTGGCTCTAAAAGCAGCCTTCACTTACTGCTGCACTACAGAGCAAAAAAGCCAAAGGAGGCTGCTGGAAGAACATTGTGCCTTCAGCAAGGACAATGAGGCTGGGAAAAGAAGAAAGRGTTGTTGAAAAGTTTCCCTCAAAAACTTATTAGCTAAATTTCCACTCTTTGTAAGCACAGATAGGATCAATAATTAATAGCAGCAGTACTTTTATTTTCTTGAAGAAAAGGTGTGTTGCTCATTAAAAGTTCCCTTKATTTTCTAGGAGAAATAGTGACATGTCACTGTGCAACAATACTTAGGCTCTAAGTATATTAACACTTTTAATGATAATTTCAGTAATAATTTTATTATGCCATTTGGAAATAAAAAATAATGGAATATGAGGGGACTTTAATGGATGAAGCCAGTTCAAGAACTTTATTTTCCTTGTCCTTTCATGTATTTTGGCACATGTATTYGAGATTTGTATTTCAAAGCTCAGACTGGGCTTCTGAAGTTGGCAAAGAGATGAWAAGGTAATACATTGTATTACATGTAAATATTTGCTAGAAATGCTATAAACTGGTTTTGTGTTCTCTATTCAAATAGCTTCAAAGTGTAACTCTAACCAGCTTTAATAACGGCAACAGTTATCAGTTCTCAACTATTATCTAATTTCAACCAACACTTTAGCGAACAAAGCTTTCTAAAATAAAAAAAAMACATAAAACCAGAATGACCAAATAAATAATTCATTTTTATATATCTACGATAATATATATAAAAAATAATATGTTGTATATATGTGTATGTAAAATCAAGACTCAAAATGCTCCTAAAGAAACTGCTCACAGCATAAGTAGGGAGTAAAGACTGATGAAACTCCATAACTTGGAGTTATTGTGTTGCACAGGGAAGAGGTCACAGATCTTTCAGCCTTGGGATGTGTGACAAGGAAGGTGCAGGTGATGATTAACATAAGCACAGATGGGACTGACTGGTGATSACCTGACAATTCTGAAGCAAAGCAYGAAGCACCAAAATGGTTGAAGGCCACCCAGTTCCTGCTCTGGCACCGCTGCCGTGTCTATGACAACTGGTGATGCAAATGATGGGCAGCTTATGGGCAGGAAACTGCATTGCCACAATGTTTAAAAAAAAAAAAAAATCCTAGAAATTTACATGTTGAATGAAAGATCTGTTATTCAAACTGGTAGCCAAGGTAAATCAGTAAAACACCTCCTTGAAATTGCACTCTAAGTCAGTACGAAAYCACTGATGAATAACCAATTACAAATCGTTCAGTACTTTTACTCATATTCTAACAGTTAAGAGTGAAGCTTTATAAATCTCAAGAGATCCCTTCATTTCTTCTGCAAACATGTCATTTCAGAATCTTTGCCAGCAGACCAAAAAGCTGCTCAGATGAGAGAGAAATAGGATTATTTTAAAAGRCCACCTAAGGAATTTTATCAAGTAATGTAGACAGAGAATAAACACTTCAGARTGGCAAGACTTTATGGCCAAGTGCTGTTGCTTGCATTTAGAATTATTTTTACAAAACAGAAAACCAGCCTGGTCAGAACAGTGAAACCTCCCGCATTTCTCTTTTGTGAAGCCTAATTATTTAAATTCTGACAGAAATTCATTAATTCAACCACCAGCATACAATGAGTACAAAGGAACTCAGCTTGTTCTCCCATTATCATTGCCTGTAGCTTGCAGCAGTCAATGAGCAGCCAGTTCCCAGTTACACCACATCAGTGGAGAAGCCCTTGGCTCCAGGCTACCACATGCTGCATAAAAAGGACGACTGTAGCTTCAGGGGAAAACAAAAGTTTCACACTTTCTCTGTTTTGCTATTGCTTTATGGGGCTAGACCAGGGGGTAGCTCTGCAGGTCAGTTCACAGGCTTGCAATCAAACTGGTGAAATTTCTCATTTCCARTTTGTCTGGAAGCCCATTGTAAGTGAAGGAGAAAAGGAATCACAAGGTGTGGTAAGACAAAAAAAAGTATTTGGTAACGTTTTGATTCATTCATTCATTCACCACATGGTGACTCCTCCTACAAGTCAGCTAGACCAAGGAAGTGCTCTCAAGTGCAAGTGAAAGCCAGGCAGGTTACCAGGAGCTGCTGAGCTTGCCTGCCCAAGCAACTGTGTCTCCATATGAACTCATTTCTGGACAAAATTTCAACTAAATGGAGAAAACAGATACTTATAATATAGAAACTGTATCTAGAAGTAGATGCCTACAACAGGTTGGGAGAATCAGGTTCCACACACTTCTCTTCACTTAATTGGAGTCTACAAGCCAAATGTACAAACATCTGTGTTACTGGTGTTTAATGCCTGGCAAGATGAGTCCTGTCTCAGACCCTAAACTTCCTGTTTGTGACTTCACATATTCCGCATATCTGTGCTGTTCTGACCAATTTTCYTCTTGTACTAAAGGAATGATTGCAAGGTTCAGCTATCCTCAGTAGTGCTGAGGACATGAATCCCAATGGCATGTCCCCAGTCAAGTCCATTCCTGAATGTGTGCCTCAGGAATGAAGAGTATTGCTGAACGGCTGGATTTGATGATCTTAAGAGGTCTTTTCCAACCTAAGTGATTCWATGATTCCATTCTAAGATACACATGTGCCCACAGGAGCCAGCCAGGGCTACTCGTGGCTCCAGTAATTCCAAGCATCCTCTAGAACCATGGAGAAGAGGCACGACACAGGAGGCTGATGATGTAACTGCGCTCTTCTGCTGACTTGCAGGGCAGCCACAAGGAAAGCCCTGAACAGCTGCATCCAGTGCAAATGTAARCTAAGACCAGCTGTTTCCATTGCTCAATGCTAATAGATGGAGAAAAATCAATGGCAGCCCTGAGAAGATGACAGCCTGTCCCCCTGTGAGGACYATCCCAAAGGAACGAGTCTGGGGGCACCAGATCAAACGGTGTTGAGTCAAGTTTATAATCTGGTATGAACACCATCCYGTGAAACATGCAACCTATTTCACTTTAGGAACACAGAAATAGCTCAACATCTGGGTTTTTTTTTTAATTTTTTTTTTTTTAAATTTCCCTTTCTCCTCGTTCCTTGCAAGAATGTCACTAGAAACACAGTTTTTCTTTAGCTGGTTGACAGCCTCTCCACGAGCGGCTGCTGCACAGCACRGGGCCAGCTCTGCGCTTTGAACTGGAGCACTGGGCTCGGCACTGCAAACAAAGGGCTCTTGCGACACTCTCCGACACAATCGTTGGGTTTATTTTGTTCTCTGTATTCTCAGCAAAGGCAATTACCTGTCCCAGCTGTAAAAATATTTATAAGTTTCCTGCCACRAGTCTCCAACAAAGGCCCTGTGTCATAGAGCTGCGGAGGCCATTTCTCTGCTGTCAGAGGYAGTCAGTCAATTTACAACATTTTTTTTCCCATTAAGTTTTCAGGCTCCACTTTATAGCAATTTAGGTTTTTTTCTCTTCCCATGGGTTCTAGAAAAAGGTTTTGTCCAGGCTCTGATGTCTCCAGGGCTGGAGACATCCATTTATGGTTTCAGATCAGAGCTAAATGTACAGGAATTGGCACCATGTACACTCAAATTAGCATTATTCCAACTGTAAAGATAATTTGGTTTCTTGTCTATATTTCTTTCTATGAACTGACAGGTTCTAATTGTGAGCACATTTTATTAGTATCACACCTTTTCTGTACCAAGATTTTTAATAAAAATATTACACAGTTGACAAAGAAGATCTCAGAAATGCACTTTTAGAAACCCATTGCAAGCTTCACTTCACATTTCAGCACAATGCACTGTCACCTGTTGTTCTTCCAGATTATCTGTTATGAGGTAGGATACCAAGTACATAAATATGAGAAAGGATAAGACCTCTCGTGTTTCTGCAAAACAGAAAAATGATCAAATATGAGCCACCTAGCACAATCTGCTCCTGGTGAGCTATTTAACTCTGTGCTACTAAGGACTCTGTTCTGCAGAGCCCTTTTTGGTGCCAGTACACTCCCATTTAAAGAGGAACTTGCAGAACATGYAGAAAGGCAAATGAAACAAGTTATTTCAGTGTAGAAAAAAAGAAATCCTCTTTAATTTCTGAATAATTTAGTCAGAATTATTTAAACTGTTAAATGCTCTTTGACTGCAGAGAAATGATAGCTCTTACAGCTGGCTATCCAGACTAACATGAACAGAAGTGAGCAGTGACCTGTACAACCTACAACATCCTTTTTATTCCCTACTATAGTCTCAGGGCACATAGCACTCCAGGGTCAAAGACCTCACTAGAAAGTCTGAAGTAACCTGGCATTTTTAATCATGCAGTCAGCCTGGGTAGGAGGGCTGCCTGCTACGAAATCTTTTCCTCAACCATAGGGCCTTCTAAAAATGAATGCTCTCAATTCCCTAATCATTCTGCTCAAGGATGATCACTTTATCTTTTAATGTGAGGATATAGCCAACTCTTTTCATCATTGCTGAGGTCTCTTGGGACAATCTCCTTCAGCCAATGATCTTTTTCAACCTGCCTACTCCTTCCATCAATGATGAGATCAAAGCTATCCTCTTGAAAGAAAATCTTTAGTATTTAATTGGTGTTTCCTTTCTCCTCATATGCTGATGTTCTGGAAAAAGTTGAAACTAAAACCCACATGCACTTACCCATGTAGGCACTCAATGACAGCAACACACAGGTCATTGGCCCCATCACAATGCCCCAAATAGTTCATCAGAAAAAAAGCTCACTACAGAAGAGCTGTCAATCACAACCACAGAGTAAACAACTTGGTTATATCCATTTGTAACATATAGTGAAGGGAGCACACTGATTCCATAGCTATTAACAGATTCCCACTCATCGTAGCCAAGCTCCAGTCATTCAGGTCTTGGCACTGCAGCAGTGTGCCCACACTGGTGTAAATCAGCAGTGTGAAAATCACTGCACTTGAGTGAAAGAGACTTTCATAAGTGTACCCGTGCCTTGAAGTTTCAGTGCACTCTTGACTACCTAGTGTGTTCCGGGTTTTGTGCAGGGCTGCAGTTATCCTCCTCTAGAAAAGTGTTAAATGTCAGATCCTAGAGGGATAGACATATCTGCCCCTCCTCCATGCAAGTGGGAAAAGGTTGTTTGATCTACCTTACAAAAGGGTTGGAAGTTAAAGAGGAAGTCATTCATATTCTCACTGACAGTTCTAAACTACTGTAGGAAGAGGAAGCTAGAAAGACAACAAAAAATGCTCGTTTCCTTCCTGAAAAGTACCACCTAAGAATTAAACATACAGAACAGGGTCATTCTTGGCCAGCAAAATGAACAGAGAGATCAGAAACTGCTACTGAAGGTGATTCTTAGAAAAAGTACACATTGTGAGAGACAACTTTTATATGAAATATTTGAAAATACCAACAGCTGTTCTTTATAGCTGTGTGTGAATCCATTTTGACCATACCCTACTAAATTTTTAAATAAAGAGCAGCTCATGTCTTGCTAGCAGAAAAATTTACATTATGTAATGAGCACTGTTTTAAGAACAAATATTTTCAAAGCATTGATTCTGCTGCAGTCATTATGGTAAAGGCCCATCAATGAAATGGCATTATGCCATTAGCCAGGGGAGTCACAGATATTTATTACCTTTAGTTGGGAAATGATTTGCAGTGAAAAGTGAAAGTGCCTGTTTTCTATTCCATGATGATGATGCAGCTTGCAATAATTGTAATAATAGGACAGATTKGGCCTGTACTTTCTACAGAACAACCACAGTAAGTCATTCAGTCAGAAAATCTAGGAGGCACAATTTGGCTGTATAGGGTACTAACATAACATTAAAGAGGTAATATTCTCTACCTTCAGCTTTTTCTTTTTTTTTCCCAGCTATTTTTTTCCCAGTAGTAGAAAATGAAGTAGTTAAGAAACCTAGATTATACAGAAGAATTTCTCAGCTGTACACGGTGGTGAAWACACTCAGTGAAACACACGGCTCCATTCATTGCAAATGATGTTATTTATGTACAAACAGATGCAAGACCAGGGTGTAAAGCTGAGTGATGGGGGTGCATTGTGTTACTCACGAGGAGTGGTATTTTCAAGAATGCTTAATGAGGAATACAACTCATTTGAAAGAAGCTTTGTYGACTTGCGGGTAAAAAAGCAGCAACTATGCTTCTGGCAAAAGATCAAACACTCTTACTTTCTACCAACCTGGGAAACTGGGAAGTTCAAGCAGATGGAGGACCACACCATTAAAAAAATGTGTTTCACAGCACTCATTGATAAGACCCCATGAACTGCCCGCACTATTTGTATGGACACAAGCGAGACCATGCTGTTTCGTGAAACTTCTCTTGAAAATTCTCATGAGATTTTTCAAATGCAATTATTTGTAAGTACAATGAACATCCTAGAATAAGGTCAGTGAAAGAAAAGATTTGATTTCCTTGCCCACTATGAGTGAAAGAACAGTGCTTTGTTAAACCATTTCCAAAGTAGAACATGCAAGGGAATATTTGTTGTCATGAAGTTTTTGTGGGACAGAGCTTTAGTTTGTGCATATACTGCTAGACACTGAGACAATGAAAAAAGTCCCAATTTGTCAGCAGTATGAAAGCCTGGGTAATGCTGCAAGTTAAACAAACCATGTTTTGAAATTAGTGTTAGAAGAAAGTCTGTGTTTCAGGGAGCCTGAAAACACTTCTGCTATTTGCACTTCTACCTAATACGGTGAAAAAAATAACAGAGATGAATGTCAGGCATGGTTTGTATGACAAGATTTACAGGGCCTGCCTCATATTACCTTTCAGAGAGGCAGCAAATAGTCCTTGCTGATCTGCAGTTAATCTTACACGACTGGCTCAGAAACCTAYCCACACTAATAATAGACCCTGTGTGCTGCTGCCAGTAGGTTCATGCTGAAAGGCATTGGGGAGCACAGATCAAAGTTAAAGAAAGCACAAAATAACTCCTATGTCGGACAGACCGCACCTTTTGGTTTGTTAACCAACATCTGCCAGGAGTTACCCAGGAGGTGACAAAGYGACAGTACCACAAGAAACCAGGTTCACTGTTACCTGATAGATCACSACCCGGAATTTGTTTTTTCTCAGCATCTCCTCTTGTTTTGCTTCCACCTTCCGCACGCTGGTGCTCTGCCTCTCCACGCGCGCCCGCACCTCCTTCATGGTGGAGCTGACTTTGCGGGTTTTCTCCAGTAACTTGTTCACCGTGAAGCCTGTATTGCCGTGAGCCTGGGCAAGCTTTAAGATGTCAATCTGTATGGTCTTGATGGCATTTTCCATCTCCCTGTGCTTCTCCTCTATCCTTTTCTGGCTTGCCTGCACGCTGTCAACAATGTTGGCCACTTTGTCYAGGACTGTCACAATCGTGTAAGCTGCATCTTGCTCTTCTTCCTCCTCGATGACGCTGGACAGACGATTTTGGTGTGTTTTGTCGGCCTCCGAGGTGATTTCGCGGCGATCCATTTTGCCTGCCTCCAGCCAGGTTGGAGCGAGGCAAAGTTTCGGTGATCCTGCCAGAACGATTCTGGCGCTGTTGCAGGGAGCCAGGGCGACAGCTGGCTCCRGCGATGCTCAAAGTAGGGCGTGAAACGCCGCTCCTGGAGCTTGGTCAAATACTTCTGACTACAAAATATCCACACATGATTGTTCAGATACTTTCAGCAACATGAAACCCCTAAAATTAGGAAGCAATATCTGGAAAGGARCATACGTTTAAAGGGTCACGCTTCTGTACTGATGAAGTTATTAGTGTTAATCCAGGAAAGTTAAGTAACTTGCTAATTAAGCAGGAAAGCAAACTTGCATATTTTTAAAGATCTACTTTTGTTTTCATGTTACTGGACTGCTTTCCTCTGAGGGAATTCAAGAAGCGGTCAGGAAAATTAGCACGGTTGTTATTTTTTTCCRGCAAAGCAACTTCAGGTCTTCAGCTTGCTGCAATTACCCCGTGGGGTAACAAATAAACACACTAAACCAGAGGCAAGATAGTGAAAACGTTGTATTGTGACATGCTTTTCCAGTTCAAAATCTTGAAAGCAATTTTTTTTTTTATTGAACAAATTATTAAATCCTACATGCAAAATTCTGAAAGCCTAAACTACATGTTAAAACAGCTGAACACATCCTATTCACACTTTATCTTGGGATCTTTCAAACGACAGCTAACAGTCTATTAATATAACTATGACCAGCAGACTAATTTGGATGGAATTCTTTAGCTCYTGAAAATACTCTATACAAGAGCACTAGTAATTCATTCACTTTTATTTTTTTTTATTTTAATCACAAACACTATACAATCCATATTGTAGGTGTTAAAACATGTATTTTCTTTAAAAAAGTTTAAGAATTATTAAAACAGTTTTAACAGTGATAAAGTAGGCTTTATTCCAATTATTTGTGTTCAATTATTCGACACCAATTTTTACAATATCTAAATCTACTGAGACCTACTTCTTTTGGACCTGTGCCATCTGTTCTACCAGGTAACTTCCCAAATTATGAAATTTATAATTTTCCCTTTTAAAAATAAATGGTTGGAATTATTTATGAAGATGGCAGTGCTTAGACCCAGCCCACACRTTTTATAAATATGTTACAACTACACACAGCACACAGCTTCACARTTCATGCGATAGGCAGTGTCTAAAAAATCAGTTACTAACTTCCAAAAACATTTAAATATCTACGGTATTTAAACACAGTGTTTTCTAGTTCCTCATAAGAAAAGTAAGCTGTAAACATTTTTACCTTTAGTTCATGCCTTTTTGTTAGGTAATGTGGACTTATTTCGTTGGTTTGTTGGGGTTTTTTTAAGTCTACAACCATTGTTGGAATAAATCTGTGTTCCCAAAAATATTACATTCCATGGATAAAGCACAAGTCTATTATATAACCATGTGATACAGATACAGAAAATGAACTACTGTATTCAAAAACATAAAAGTAAAGATACTAAAACAGTCCATAGCTGTTAAGAGCTGATGCTTTCAGAATACAGACCAACATTGTTACACTAAAAATGTTCAAAAATAAGGCCTCTGAAATAAATATTTCCATTCTTTAAAAAAAGATATAATAAAAATGTACATCACATGGTCAATGTAGGTATAAAAAGCACTAAGTTAAACCATTCTGGATGATGTATCTGAAGTAAAATGGCCTAGGTTTTGCTTCTGCCGACGTCCTCTATTGTTTTTGGGGCATTTTCTGTTAAAAAAAGAGAGAGAGAAATAGAAAAGGAGGGCTGATTTTATATATGGCACATATAATCAAGCCTAGGAATAACATGCTGACTTAATGTTCTGTACTTAACAATAGCAAGAAGTCTATGAGCTGTGCTGACCAGTGGGACACTTCTGCTGTTCGGTACTGGATTATCAGCTGGGAATGTCTGTGGGATCCCAGATCATTCAGAAGGGAGCTCTGCTTGAACTTGAGACTGAAACCAGCAAGGTGCTACATCGTTCAGCCTTGATCCCGCAAACACATTCCATGGTGAATGATTGCATTAGCTTTACTTTATACATATTTCATATTTAAAACCCAGTGGATGGTGAGACTGGATCAATCAACCCTTTGAAGTGCTGGACCTCCAGGTGCCTTGCTGCTCACAGAGCCCGTGAGACAGAGCCCACCCAGGACTCTCTGTGGGGTGGCTCTACTGATCCCTTTCTTGAGGCCACGCACACAGCTAAAGGGATTCACAAACGCCAGCAATTCTGAATGGAATGGCACTTACTCAGTCAGGCAATGCATGATGGAGCAGTCCTGCTGGGGTGCAGCAAGACATGACAGACTGAGAGCTGGGGAATGGTCATAAGAGAGGCTGAAAGAGGAGCTGAACCATAGCCTTCCACACTACTGCTTTGGCCAGCAGGGTGTTGAGYGAAAAAGGGGATGACACCAATTGCATGAGCCAAGAAACTCTTTTACTTATGTGCAGGTGGTGTTTTATACATGCACTTTTATCTATTAGGCTGAACTTTACAAGGAATATAGGGAAGGAGGCCTATATTGTTCATTTACAGGGGTGTCACTCTACATCACTGAATTTGGGAAGCCATGCACTAATACAGTAGCAGAAAGTTTTATGGCCCAATGTAAGTGGAGCTGAAAAAGTGAAGGACAACTTGAGGAGGAAAAGGCAAACTGTGGCATGGATGCTGAAGTGTGAGACTTAAAATGCTTCATGTAACTAAAAGGTATCTAAGTCATCCTAATTCTATCCCAGAGCCCCCTGTCTTGGTTCAAGTCCTTGAACTGAATCCCTTGTCATCAAAAAGAACTCATGGCTCTCATCTCGGTTTTTACACAGGGTGAGAGTTTGAGACAACCCAGAAACCTGAACTCTGTGCTTGTGCATCTTTGAGTTTCATAAAATAGGTTCCTATGGTGAGTGTCTAAAAACGGGACTAGTKGCGCAATAATTTTCAGAAAATATATATGGTGTGAGGGATACTTCTTTCTCTGTGTGACACTGTTTACAGCGGTACCACAGGGAACAGCAYCTTGTCAGCCTCTCTGGTTACATTGGGTGGTAGCTGGGGATCGTAGCCTCTATAAGACATCTGCAATGCTTCAATAAGTCCAGTGAAGGTCTAACACAGTAGCTGACCTCTTGGATGTGTTTCAAGGCTGATCTKTTCTGCTGTGTATTTGGTCTGGAGGTTCAGAGTGGTTACTAGTGTTTTCTGAATTCAAACAAATCTGTCTTTTGTTACCAAAAAAACAAAGGGGGAGATAGGATGTTACACAATCCTCCTGCTTCAGTCATTAGGTAGTTTTTATGTGGGTATTGAGCAAACGAAATGTTGGGAGTCATGTATTTAAATACAGAAAATGTATATCAATAAAATGTGTAATTTTTCACTGGTTTTGTGTTTACCTACCTTGTTATGCACATGACAATTGCAACTATAATGGCAATCTGTACAGCTCCAATTATTGCTGCAATAAGGACATGCGTAAGCTTTTGTCTACTTGGGACAACATAAAGAATACTAAAGTCTGTCTTTTCACAGTGCTGTCCAGTATATCCTGATTCACACCTGAAAAAGAAAAGGAATATTYCATGGAATCTGTAATTTGACAGCAACCCAGTCATTTTGCAGATGAAATAAGAAATCCAAGGTGACTCCAGCTGAGACAGAGCTGGAGAGAAGGTGCAGGGGTGGTAACGCCTGGGTTGAGGAATGGTTTGGATCTCTGTGGCAAGAGAAGAGACAGAGCAAATAGATACACACTGCTTTTTCTGGATAAGGTTACCAGTGGCCCTCTGAAAACACACTATTGTATGGAAGGCCCTGATTTGTCAAAAGAAATATGTGGGGTCATTATTATATTGGCACAATATTTAGGAAGAGTGAAGCAAGTGGACGAAGAAAGTAGACAAGGCTAAATGAAACACAAAGAACTCTGCTCATAAAACACAGAGCAAGCACACTCATTCAGCTCCATTGTCAATATGGGAGAGCAGGGACAAAGAGGAAGGGGAACCTTGAAATACAGGTTGAAAATCACTTTTCAAGCTGCAACCTAGAGCAGTGGAATCTCGCAAAACCTATTGTACAAGACCAGCACCAAACCCCCTCCTGCCTTGTGGCCAGGACAGAATTTGATGGAGATTGGGTTAGAAAACCCAATGGTTCACAATGATTCAAGTGAGATTTCATTGAAGAATCCAAAATAATTGGTCATTGGCCAGGGGTGGGGGAGAAATAATTGGAGGCAGAAAAGAAGCAGCTCTCTAAATGGCAACTTGCCTCAGCAAAGCAGCAGTTAGCTCAATGAGAAACTCATCAGAGGCTGTTCCTGAGCAGTGATGTGTTCAGGCAATGCGAGATGTGCCAGTGGAAACACACTCTGAAGTGATTCGTGTCTCAAGGCRAAGAGGCTGAAGCACAAGAAAAGGCAAGAACCACCCAAGACACTAAGATGAGCTCTGTGGCCACCACTTACAACCCTAAGCAAGTTCCTTGTGCAGCTGTCCTTTAGAATTGACTGATGCAAATGCATCATTATGGACAAYTGAATCATACATTTGGCCTCCAGCTCTGTAGCAGAAAGCTGGAGAAGAAATACTCACATGCAGGCAGAGAAACAATCCTTTTGTAAACTGGATCTGACAAGCTTGAATGCAACACAAAATCAGACTCATCCATTCAAAAGCTTTGTGCTAGGGTAGGAATTAATTCTGTTTGGAGCAACAAAATAATTACACCAAGACCTCTCTACAACTGCTAATGCAACTCCTAATCCCTCTGTGCATGCAGGGATAATAGTTGGGGTTTACGTGTTCATAATCTTGTGATTCTACTTTCTCCAGCCATGGGCTGCTGTGTAAGGAATTTTGGTTCAGGCATGAACCAASTTCCAGTAAGAGTTGTTAAATAAACCCCCCATGTACTTTAAGTACACCCAGTGGTAGCCAGGAAGGGAATAAAGAGAACTCTRTATAAGCATACAAGAAGAATGAGGACAGCGAATGCACTGGTAATCATGCAAAAAGACACAAAAATGAAGAGGTCTCCTTGCTAGTCAAGAGGACTTAATTCTTATTGTTACTTTGCTTTTGGTTTCATTAAAGAAAATATCAGCTGGAGTATTATCCATGTGGGAGCTGCTTTAATGCCGAGGAGGCAAAAAAAAGCAGAGAAGGCACAAGTAATTCAAAGGTGTTTCCTCAGAAACACTGAAATGACAAGAAATTTTTTCTGAGAAATACTGAATGGAAATTCAGAAGAAGTGCTTGTATCAAGAATTACATCAYGGCAGGATGAAGTAGTAGGCACTAGTTTATTACCTTAAACTAACACAACAGATTTTAAATCATTCTGCTACRTTAATGTATAACAAGATAATATAGCATTGGTATAATAACAAGATCAATAGAGGTCAGCAAGGATTTATCAAAATAAGCTGATCAGTCAGTTAATTGAGTTAGCATAAAGAAGTTTAGATTTCTTTGTAAAGGGCTGGACTGTGCTTCCTTGACACAGCCTGCCACAAGGACAGGGCAGAGCTGCACTGCACAAGGAGGGCAGCAGGAGACAGACCTGATCCCATCTGTGCAAAGACTGCTAAACTCGATACTATGCGATTGACTGCTACAAAACCTTCCTCCCACCTGCCTGTTGGCAGTCCTGGAAGGCTGCTGTACAATAAGCAAGGAGATTCATTGCCCCCAGTGAAAGCAAAAATCAGAATTTGCTCTGCACAAGTATTTTCTGCAGTTTTATGGGTCATTGGATACCTCACATATATTGCTGCCAGGAAATGAGGACCAAATTAAACAATGTATATGCTAGATGTGCATAAGAATGGAAAGCATTTGAAAAGAACAATTTGSACCTAGCATTTATCATTATATTTTCCTTGCCAGAGAAAGAGAGAATTTTTTTCTCTGATAGAAGTAAATGATTACTACAGTGGATTGATGTCTGTCATAAACCGTTTGTTTCCTTAATAACTCTGCTCCAGTAAGAAACATGCATAAAGTATGAGACCATCAGTATTTTAATAGCCAAGAAAAATCCRAAGGAAATCCGATACTCGGGGTTAAGAACTGATAGTCAAATTCTTGACTGGAACCACATGAGGATTGTTGTGCTAGGTCCAGTGCTGAGATACTGTTYGGACTGTTTAAATACATAGCTGAAGGTAGTAACAGTAAATGTAAATATAAATTAGAATTTAAAGGGATAGTACACTAAGTTCATCAAAACACTTCCTATCAGTTATTACTAGAGTAATAATAAATATTAAATGACTGAATTTACAATGAGTCATAAAATGATAAATTACTATAGGATTAGCACCTTCCAGAAAAAAAATTCTAAGAATTTAAAAATCAGTTAATTCAGACAGGATTGCTTTCCTTGAAATACCTCTGCTTTGAATATTTTGAGGACAAGTAYGTTATAAATTGTGTTAAATATAGTCCTAGATCAAAAGGATACTGTAATCAGATAGTGCAGCCTAATGCCCATCAAGATGATGCTGGGGATCAACCCAGTTTCCCAAGATAAACAAAGCCGTGTTGAGTTCTCTTGGTTCCAGCCAAAGAGAAAAACAAAACAGTCCTATTGGAAAGGTGAAAATAAACAAGAAAGGGTCTTGCATGGGAAAAGAAATAATAGAAGCTTTCAAATGCTTAAGCTGACAACCATACTGGCTCTGCCTTTTGGGCTTTCTGCTCTCTGATCAGCCTGGAAGCCCTTAAATCTTGGCAGTGCAAAAACCACCTAAATATCATCGATCAATAAGGATCAAGGGAGAAAATGTGAAAGTATCCAATGGATTTACAGCTGAAGTTTCAAAAGCAAAGGAAAGTGAAGAGTTATAGCAGCTTCAGCCACATTAATCTGAAAGTACAAGCTTGCAAGATAAAAGTTCAGGAGTGAAACCTCCTAATAAGTGGGGCACTGCATCGTATTGCAAAATGGCCTGTTTGTATAAACAAGTTTTAGATATTTAAATAATAATAATAATTTWAATAAATTTTATATTTGGAGGAAAACAAAGATACAGAATTTGATTGGTGAAATGTAAATGAARATTATCTGGGAGCTAAGGAAGATTCATATATCCTGGGAAACACTGAGTGGTTTAATATTGAGTGTACTGATTTGCTAGCTTATACTGTAGACAAAAGGTGTGGGCTAAAGAATATTTTGCAATTTTATATTCTCTAGATGAAGCCTATTACTGTGAAAAAGGGCAATAAATGTTAAAAATGAGCTATTGATTCTCTAGAGAGAGTTTATGACAGGAACAATAAAATGTACAGATAGTATAAGAACAGGCTGAGAGGTCAATGAGAAAGCACAGTCATACAGAGAAGCCATGCAAGGCAAAGGCTGTTTTAATGTGGTTTTTTTAGTTTGTTTTCTTTTGTTTTTCCTCCAGATAGGATTTAGCAGCTGAAAATAAGAAGACAACAGTGAGACTACACTCCTCAGAGTGATTCAGCTTCCAAACTACCTGACTGGCTGAGCCTCTCTGCTGAGCACTATCTCCCTCAGGACTGGAGGAGCTGGGTGCTGCCCACAGCATGGGGATACGACTCCTSTGCCACTGCTTAGATACCACAAAGTGATACGTCCTGTCATTATGTCCAGAGAGCACTTTGATTAAGCTTTACAGCAATTTCAATCAAATTTTGGAGGCATGAAGGACTTACCGGCAGGAAGCCTTCTGAGTGGAATAAATGAATTCACATTTTCCATGTATACAGTAACCATTGAAGCTTTCTGAACAAGGTATGTGGTTTCCAATGTAAATGTCTTCTCTTTGATCACTGGCATCTTGAAAAGAAATATACATAAACAATTATACATGGTTGTATGATATTAATTAAAAATTCTCAACCAAGAATAACATATCCTCAAAAATTTGCAGTGAATAAAGGAATAGAGAATAATAAAGCAGAGGCTTAAGGATGAAGTTTCAGAGGCACCTACAGAGAATTGTTAAAATGTACTGCACTGGAGAAGGATCCTCAGAGACATCTAAATATGCTTTTTGTATCAGATTTGTCAARAAAGAGAAAAGTGTTCATGACAGAAACAAACCAAAGCAGGAAGATCAGCAGAAGCTTTGTCACTGGCACTGGGGCAAAGAGCTAATACATAGAAACAGAGAGCTCTCTCCCATGTGTAAACAGAYGAAAAAAATCCCTCTAAAAAGGATTGGAAAGAAGTTGAACCACATTTTATCATTRCTGGGTAGAAAACCACTTGATACAGCCCAGATCTGACTCGTACCACTGGTGGTTAAAGCTGAAATCAAACACACTTCAATAGCAGTCTTCCTCAGAGAAACACTTTCATGGAGAGAGAACTCAAAAATATTGAAATGTGCTTAAAATACCCATTCCTTTGGGAAGCGTGCTGGTTTTGGCTGGGATGGAGTTAACCTCCTTCACAGCAGCTGATAGAGTGTTGTGGTTTAGATTTCCGGCTGAAGCAGAATTGGTAACACATCACTTTTTTGTYTGTTGCTGAAGGGAACTTGCGCAGCATCAAGACTTTCTCTGCTTCTCACTCTGCTTCTCCCCTCGGACTGGGGGTGGGCAAGAGCCTGGGAGGGGACACAGCCAGGACAGCTGACCCAAACTGACCAAAGGGATATTCCATACCATATGACATCATGCTCAGCAATAAAAACTATAGTTTTGGTATTTCCAAGGCAGCAGTTGCTCAGAGACTGGCTGGTCATCAGTCTGCTGGTGGGACATTCTGAGTGACAGCTTTTGCATCACTTGGGTTTTTTCTCTTTTTTTTCCCCCTTCACTTCTTAAACTGCCTTTAGCTTGACCAATGAGTTTTTCTCATGTGTGCTTTCCTGATTCTCTCTTCCATCATCCTGGGGGAAGCTGGGATAGAGCAAGCGACTGGTGGGCACTTAGTTGCTGTAATGGTCAGCCCAGAATGGAAAGTGTCCCTTCTGCAGTCTCTCTGCRGTCCCTTCTGCTCCAACATCTTTTGTTCTTCTGTCATGTTACCAAAACTATCCAAAGTTTTGTTAATTTTCAACCATTTTCTCCCCAAAATTTTTTGGTAAAAATGTTCTAAACATAGGAGTTGATATTCCATAAYTAAGTTCTCTAAAGAGCGAGGATCTTCAGATGTGAGCGTAATTTATGTTCATTTCCATAGCAATAGACTATAGCTTCACAAATAAAAGATTATAAAGCAAAAGTGAGTGTGAAAAAGAAATCTCTTATACAATTGCAGATATCTGAAATAACACCAGCAAGAYGGAGAATGTATTTATGCAAGACAAAAAACAGGCATGCTGCTGATTTAGGTTTTTCCTGAAAATGTCTGGAATGTTTTTTAATTTGTTTCAGGAGAAAAAAACCCAACCTTCTATTAGAGGTTTTAGATATAAGGAAGCCTGTTGATTCAGGCTATGTTTCGAAGGTACAGRAGACTTGATACAAGGGAAGAACTTTGACTAATACTGACAATATGTCCAGCACTGCGGTGATGGAACAGACTATGTTGTGATGTGTCTAGGAGGAGAAAAGTGGGGATGTCTCATCCCAAAACTATYGTCTCCCTGCTCCTCCAAGCATTTAATTACTGTCATATCTGGCCCCAATMAGAGGCTTGTAATAAGCTACAGACAATTATATTAGTGTGTTCAGAGAGCGGCACCATGTCTGGTTTTAATATCTGTGCTGAAACAGAACATGAGGCCCAGTGGAAAACTGAAAGATGCATCCCCTGAAAGGTGGCCAGAGAGCCACAGCCACACAGGTCAGAGGGAAAACTTATATTAAGCAAAGAGATGTTGTTAAATGCAGGAAGTGATTCTTAGTGTAAAACAGACATCTGCCTCTTTTGRCAGAAATCCATTCTTAACCTGAGAGACCTGCTAGACTGCCTCAAAGTGAATGATTTAACTGGTGTAGGAGTCTTGAAAGAGTGATTGGATATAGGAGTTCAAATACTTCACTGGAAGGAAGAGTCATGCATAAAAACTGAAACTGATGCTCATCTTGGTACAACAAAACCATTGAGCCAGCTGAATCTGGGAAGAGAGACCTTTCTGATGTAAYTTTAGGTAGCCACTTGCACTGCAGGAGGAAACTGTCACGGTTCTAGAGACTAAAAGATATTATCCATTCAGAGAACAGGGTTTAACAGGAGTAACTCACAAGAATTGAAAGCAAAAGCAAACAGATAGGAGCACGGACTGTTCTCTTATCCTGGAAGAAAAAAAGCAATTCAAAGTGGTTCACTTTAGACTCTCACTATCTAAAGAGACCTGACTACTGCATTAAAAAATTTCAAAACAACCTTTTTCATGAAGCATACTCCCTCCATGCACATCATTTGCTGAATGTGAGACTGCACAAGCCATACACATTAATAATAATAATTATATACAATGGTTTTTCTACTAACTAGATTTCAAGGGCAATTTATATGCAATGAATAAAAGGCTGTTACCTCTTTGGAATAGGAACTGAAAGTGGTGCTTCATTACATTACATAATAAGATGTATATTGCATTTGGTGCCTTTTATACCTTCATAATGTAAGTGAAAATTGACATTAAATCACTCCAACTGGTACATCATATGCAGCGAAAATAAGAGAATTTGTGAAAAGAGAAAAATATGAAGCTTTTTGGCTCTGAATGGCTTTTCAAGATGAACACAAGGGATGTTGAAAGCTGTGGTGGGATGGCTTTACTCATGAGGGCCATGGGAGTGCAAAACAAGTATAATGACAAAAAAAMCTGAAGACCAGAGCTAACAGAGATGACACCAACCCCTTGCAACAAAACCTGCATTGAGGAGAAAGAACAGTGAGTTATGTTCATTAGTGATTCCTTCCTGTGTGGAACAGAAGTATCCATTTGCAGACCGGATTTTCTTTTTAGGGAAATTTGCTTCCTCCTTGGAACTCGAATTATGGATGTCACCACAGGAATGAAGAGATTATTGCAACCTTCAGACTACTACTCACTCCTGCTCTTTCATGTATCTACTAATGATGCAGCAACAAAAATCTGATGTAAATCAAAGGAGATTTCAGAAGCCCTGGGGACAATGCTAAATAAATTTGGGAACACAGATAGTGCTTTTCTATCTGGAGGAAGACTTGAAAGAAACAGGTGAGCTCACAATATAAATACCTGGCTCTAGGACTCRTGTTTCCACCAAAAGTTTGGGTTTTTAAATCATGGAAGAGACTTTGAGACACAAGGCATGCTGGGGCCTGATGGGACCCAMCTGTCCTGAAGGATAAAATGGCTTTTTATGGCTTAAGCTGGYGGGACTGATGGAGGGCTTTAAACTAGAACTGATGGGCTATCATCAGGGGGAAGGGGATACCAACAGCATCACAGTAGGTAAGAYACAGGTTGTCATGGCATCACCTGAGGGTGGCAAGTGCTAGTGGGAACACTTGCACTGCTCCTGGGAGCACRGAGAGCTCAGGAGCATATTTGAAATGCTTGAACACCAACGCACGCAGTATGAGAGAAAACGGGATGAACTGGAAGCACTGGTCATCTCCCAGGGCTACGATGTCACTGGAATTTGCATGACTTTGTAATATGAGTCCCACAATTGGAATGTTGAGATGAAGGGCTGTTCAGGAGGGACAGGCAGGGCAGACAAGTTGGAGGTGTCAKGTTGTATGTAAGGGAAAGCTTTGATTGTACAGCACTTACAGTTAGCGCTGATATGATTGAGAGCCTTTGGGTGAGGGTAGAAGGATGGAAAACAAGGCAATGTGGTAGTGGATGTCTACTACTGAGTGCCTAGCCAGGATGTAAGCACTGATRAGTTGTTCTACAGCCATTATGAGAAATTTCTGGATTGCTAGCCCTTGTCCTTATGGGACATTTTTGACTTCCCAGACATCACCTGGGAATATAATACTGCTGTGATGAACAGGCAGTGGAAATTCTTGAAGTTTGTAGGAGATAATGACTTCTTGTCACAGATACTCCACAGATAGAGCCAAGCCCTCCTAGCCTTGCTATTTTTGAATAGAGGACTCATGCAGGCTGTAATTGTAGGTGTCAGTCTTGGCCATAGTGATAATGAAATAGTTGAGTTTAATGGTTGAGTTTTCAGTGTTATGAGAAAAAAGGACAGAGCAGAGTTGCTAACCTGGCCTTCAAGAGAAAAAAAAGCTTTAGGCTATTCATGGAGCTGTTTAGCAGAGTACCYTGTCAATCTGCTTTTGAGGGGTCCATGAGAGCTGGTTAATTCTTAAGAAGCACCATTTAGAAGTAGGGGAGCAGAMAATTCCACTGTGTTGTAAGTCAAGCAAGTGGGGCAGAAGAACAGCTTGACTGAACACGGAACTCTTTGTGGAGCTCAAGAGGAAAGAGAATTTGTATGATCACTGCAAGCGAGGTCAGGTTCTCAGGAAGAGTACAGAGCTATGGTTTGTRTGTGCAGGGAGAAGACACAAAGAAGGTCAAGCTCATTTAGAATTGAATCTGGTCAGTGTCGTGTAAGATAAAAAGAAGAGCTTTTCCAAGTGTGTTACTAGCAACAGGAGGTCTGAAGAAAGCATTGGACTGATACTCGATGTGGATGATCATCTGACTAATATGGATGAACAAAAAGTTGAGGCATTAAAGGTTACTAAAGGTGAGGCTAGGTTMATATAGGTGAAACATTTTCAACCAATGTGATTTAGCATATTAGTTTACTGAAAACATTTAAAAACAAAGTAACAAATACAGAATCCTCCAGTTTTTTCAGAAGTTAACAGAAAAGATGGGATCCTGGCAGGGAGGCTTCTGCTACGTTATTTCATCAGGAATGTCACAGCTTCGTGTCTCCCAGTAAAGTCATTTTCTCAGCACTTGGAGGGAGTCCAATCCTGTGGCCACTGCACAGGGTGCTGAGCAGCTGGGCATCATAGAGGAATACAGCAGGCAAAACTTACAAATCCAGCACATCATCCTGCCAGCCTTGCAATATGCTGTAATGAAGAAGCTGTTCACAGGTCTRTCTCAGTTGCAGGAATCAAAGCTGTAAGCCAGACTAGAAGGGACTTGCATGCTCTTTCTCATCTTGTGAAGCCATAACCAGAAAAGCACAAAGTCTGCACCATACCTTTCACTTCTGGCCGATACTGCATGCCATCATCTTTCTTTCCAACTGCATTTATGTCATCTGTTTCTAGGYGATAAATGCATGCATGGTTAGCTATTAGGAAAGGATATTTTCCAGACCACTACAGGTGCATCACTGAGATATAAGAATAATATTCAAAGAATTACTTTAAACTGCAGTAAAACTGGACACATTACCATATTGTTTCTCCCATACAACCAGGCTGGTATCACAACTGGTCAGTAACACCCCGGTGTCAAGACCAACACAGGGCACACCTCAAACTATAGGTTTGGAACTAAAAACCCTTCTGTGGTATGGACCTGGGTTATTTTGGTGACAGTCTGTTTTGGTGTTGGAACTGCCCAAGTTACAGATCTAGATGTAACTGGCAAAGAGATGGCGGAAAGCTGTCATTCCCGTGAGAAAGTCCTAACTGCAATCCCCCAAAACCAAACAGTCTCCTAACTGCAATCCCCCAAAACCAAACAGTCACAGACATGATTAGCTACAAGGCAGTAGACAGAGGGCTTCTGTGGACCATTCCAACATTGGAAAAGGAAATTATAGAATCACTTAGGTTGGAAAAGACCCTTAAGATTAATGGATCAATGTTTATGTAATGGGAGCCCAACTCGACTCACCCTGTAAGCACATTTTACAGCCCACAGCAGCAAGACAGAACATTTCCCACACACCCACATTCCTTTTGTTCTTGTACTTCTTATCCCCCCCACGTAAGAACTGTTGTATTATTGGTTAGATTTTCCCATGACCTTTTCTTGTCTTTMCAGATAACAGCAGCCAAAGAAAGGTAATGTAAACACAACACTCTGTATGTAGTGTGGGGAACTCAAAACTACAGGTGGTGAGTTCACTGATAACTGCATCAGTGACTTCTGATCAAAAATGGAAAAGGGAAAGCTCTACCAAGCCCAGTTAYGTCAGAATTTACATTTACCAGAAAAACAAAAGTAAGCCTACCTGAGCAGTGCCCAAGGTGCCTGATGTCGATCTGCTCTTGCCTCAGACATGACGCTTCTCTGACAAAGCATGGATTGTTGTAGGAACTTCCATCAGAAGCACATACAGGGTTAAAACTGTATCCACTGCAGTCTATATTACACACACACCTGTTAATTGAAACATACAGCAAAACAAAATTGACATCCAGCAAACAAAATTAATTCATGTTAAGTCCTAAGTAAATACTAGCTCATACACCAAGGCCAGGAGGGAAGAGCGTGCTGSATGAGGATGCTGAAGAAGTCATTGACGTCTCAGGCTTCCAAGCAAAATTATGAATAAGTGCTTCAGTCTGCTTTTTAATAACGTATTAATGTTTCTTGTAGTTTTACTAAGCTATTAATCTCATGTAATACACCTGAAAATTGATAACACATTACTAGGAAGATTTACTACATTAATATACCAGTTTGTAGTGTTTCTTTCTAGTGCGAACAAAAAAAAAATTCTACTTTTTTYGGCATCAGGATCCTTGAGAAAGAAAACAAAAAGAACTTCCATTTCTGCTAGGCAATAGAAGGAGTTCTTGTATTTCAAAGGCACATTTCAATGTGCTTGGTTAACTGTGTCATTTCAGCAAGACATTCATTCATACCTTTGCAAGTTGACAATGGGTCTATTATGCTGCATTTTAAACAGGATTATGTAATCTGAATTATTTCATATTGCATCCCATTAACATTTTGGTTGTTTGGGACCAATCATTTTCCACATAATTTGCAACTAGGGATTGTCAAACAAAAATGGGAAAAATGAAGGCCTGGCATGTAGCTGGTTCCTAACTACACAAAGGTAGGACAGCCAAAAAGACTCAGATAGGGCTATGACTTACCTGTTCATGGTTAGATAGTTTTGTAGCCTCAACAAAAAGTCCTGAAATTTTACACATGTGAAAGGCACAGGGAAACTTTCCAACTTTCGAAGCCCCACACCCCCTAATTATTTTAATCAATATTCTACTTTCTAACTGAATTRCTATTTTTGAATGAAAATTTCTGTGTATGTTTCATGTTGCTCTGCAAGCTCCTCTCCAGCTCTGGGCTGGGGAGAACAAGGAGTATGGCTGCAAAATGAGGAGAAGAACRAGGTGGGCACTGTGTCCAGCTCTCAGTCAAGCTACTTCTGATGTTGTGAGTGCAAGAAGAGCCACTCTCTACTTTCTGAGAAGGTGGCAGTGGGCACTAGGTCCTCTCCTWGCCAGAAAGCTCTACACAGGGGGCACAGAGTCTGACTGCCAGCAGGAGCCACTAGCTTCATCTGGATTCACACTAGTAAGTCGCAGGGTGGGGAAAAATGTCCAAGCTACCAACTTGCCAGGTTTTTTATGTTCTTTCCCACTGTTTCAGATAAAATTAGACCGTTAAACAGATGTATGTATGACTCTAGCCAGTAACAAATCCAGCTGCAGAAACCAATTCCATGCTGGAGAAACACTGAAAATGGCCGGCATATTTTTCTCTCTTCCTTTTTTTCCAAGAGCACCTTCTATTGCTTAATTTAAGTATGCTAATTTTGCCACTGATATTTGATGCCCGTGAACTTCAGATTGTTGCCAGACAAAAGAACATCTCTTGTGCAAACAGGGTTTTAAGTGCTYCTATTGGCAGTGAAAAACTGCCCCAGCAACAAGTGGGTAGGTSCCCATCTTAGGGACCTACCTCCAAGTACTAAGGAAGCCACTAAATATCAATATGATGAACACATGATAATCTTTCTTGTTAGAAATGGTAATGGTGGTAAACCTTAGAACCAGGATGGAAGTACTATTTTGTTTACATGCTCCCACATGATTTTAAGACTAATAAGGGGTTTAATAGGATTTACTACATACAAATAAAAGGCTCAGGGCTCAGCAGGTGTGCRTATTTATTGCCACAAACTAGCAGAGAGCTGATCCTCATCTGTATGACACTGGCTRTGTGCAGACAGATACCTTTGCACTCAGGAAGCACCACTGCCTGTGAGCTCCCATCCTTGGCACAGATGGGCACATTTGTATCTCCAGACCAATTCCATCTGTATCTCTATGTCCAAACAGATCTAAATCTGTCTGTAGTCACCATCCAACATCTGTAGCATCATAATTATGGTTGGGTTTTGTCATTCCTGAYGTCAAATAAGGTGAGTTTTGAAAATATTTTTTTTCTTCCTTATGGTGACATTACAGGCTGGAGTYGAAACTGCTTGGAAACTGCTTATGTTTTCATGCTTTGCTGTGTTTAGATTTAACATCTAATGTTAAATGCTTATTTTCTTGGAGTTGTCAAATGCTTGCTTTAGGGGTAGTTGTGAATTCCTGACCCTGKTTTTCTGATAAACAGTCTCAGTCTTAGCTCTAACCATCTCTTCGATGTACAAACATTTCAGATGCTGCCCCTCACCCCAATTAACTGCCTGGTGCCACTATCTCTGTCTTTGCCTGCAACCATGATRCCAAATGGTTCTTCCAACCCTCCCCTGGCCATTTAGTTACTGGTTACTTGATGGAACTGTCTGACTTGTAAAAGCAGGTGGTTTATGTACACTGTGGGGTAATGAACAGTTGAACTGGACTGATGTACTTAAAAAAAATTGAAACTATTATCCCAACATAAAATGCTGAAGCCTGTCAGAGGRCTGATAGGGACCAAGTTAAGGTGAGGACATGGCTTGGGCACAATGCTCTCAAGGGAGAAGGGCCTCCACAGATGCAGTAGGGTGGCAGAGAGGGAGCCAGGAACCACATGTTAGAAACCTGCAGTCGTCAGAGAGTCTGCATAGGGTGGAGTGAATTTGTCCTTGTTTCCACTAGACCAAAAATACAGTCAGGACTGTGGGAAGCGCTGAATCGTGAGATGGGAGATGTGACATATGGGGAGTGCTGGTCTTGACAGAAAACATGAAAAGAGTGTTGTTTTTAACTGCTCAGTGTTTGTGAAGGAAGGTAAAACCGTGGGAGAGCAAGTTGCTKCTCTGATGCTGCACATCAAACACATCGAAACCGGAGCCTGCGTCCCTGCAAGAGAACAGGACCACCATAGACTGAGACAAAACAGCAGCTCAGGAAAGTATTGAAAGATCTGCCAACAAACCCACTATGAAATACTGTGAAAATATTTTATATCCTGAAGTCAGAGAGCTACAGAGGGCATACAACAACTTGGCACTGAGATGACAGAAAATCCAACCACCTGAGGGGAGTCAACTCCCCCCATTAGCCAGTTTGGGAGCCAAGACCAGGCAGAAGTCAAAGCTCAAGGCTACCAAGCACAGCCTACAGGGCTGAACCATGCCACAGACCATAAAAGAAGCACACAAAGTATGTGAGAATACATAGCAGACAGTGTTAATGAGCTAAAAGTTGTGTCTTAAAGGGCAGAAATCTTATCAGAGGCCTTTGCAGGCAGAACCTGTGAGAGGCACCGTGGACTGTGGGCTTTGTTTTCCTTCACAGCTAAGACTGAAGCTGAACACAAAATTGCAGTGCCATATTGTAATCTGTTCCCTGACAAGTCTCTCTCCTGCTGGGGAGAGAGCATGAAGAGAGCAGAGGACAATGCAGAGAGCTGCTCACAAAGAGAGGGCAGGAAAAACTTGAGATCATGAAGGGGGAACAGGAACACGTGGGAGGAGCACAAGAGGGGCATCCAGGAAGAGTGTTCAAAATTCGGAAGAAAAGAGTTAGTCACTTAAGGAAAAGTCACTTAACAGAATTGTCTATTAAGGACGTCTTGAATGTGCTTGATGCTTCATGCCAGAAAGAAGTGAATGAGTGCTTCAAATTTTTGCTGTAAAAGCTTGTTGTAAAAGCCACATTGGAATAAAAGGAGTGAGAGCCCTACAAACATTTTTTTTCCTCTATAACCTTCCTATTGGTTTTAACCAAAAGGATTTAAACAAGTAGTTAATGCTCCAAATTGATGTCTTGCTGGAGGAGGTTGCTGCTTAATGTCCTCAACAGATCTTTTCTCTCACTTAGCCTGGGAAAGTCAACAGAACATATTCAGTTGTTTTCCTGATGTACTAGAGTATACAGAAAAAAACCCTTAATTTTTGTCACCTGTCATCAGAGAGCTGACACCCTAAGAAAAAAGGCACCAGCTTGCTTTGAAAATGTGCTTTTAGAAGTTGCATGTGTATCACTCATTAACACCATTAGTTAAACAGAAAAGCATTTGAATTTTAGGAAAGAACAAAGTGATATAATTAAACCAAACAAATTTTTTGGGTGGTTTTAATAAGCATGAAATGAGGATGTAMAACTCATTTTTTAGGGGCTACTAGGTGTAACAAAGAAAATGTGCTTCGTAAAATGAAGTGACAAGCTCAGGCTGTAAGAGCACTTGCTGCTATCAGTAAATTAATTAGATCCCCAGAGATCAGAACACATTTCAAGGCTCCCTTTTGTTTTCAGGCTTCAAGGTGTACGTGGTCTGTTGGAAGTCCTGTGTGCTTAAAAACCCTGGTAGGTTCAAAGAAAAGAGAGGGATAAAAAGGAAAGGAAAAGCATGACTGACTTGTGGAGTGGGCTTGGCTTCTGGGAGAGGCTGGCATTTCCAACCAACAGATCAGGCTGCTGCATTTGTGCCCACCTGGGATTTGCTAACAAATGTATTTTTCTGGCCTGGCCTCATAGCGAGTGCTGCTTGCTACCCCTTCCCAGTAGCTGACAACAGTGAGCCTTCTCAGGTACTCATCAATTCATTGGCTCATCTGCTTACAAATGTAAAATGGAAACACCAGAGTAAAACAAAGTGTGTGAAATGCACACAGATGGATAAGGRTATGCTAGATGGAATAAATTTAGGTGAATTGAAATAGCAGGGGTATTGCAATTGCAGTTAAGAATATAACCATGCCAAATGAAGGATTACCTTTCATTTGATGCTTCTTCCCTTGTGTGCAATTCTTCCCKGATGAAACCTGAACTAAGAAAATCTGGATTTCAAAGTGATTTTTCTATCTATTTGACTAGAGTTGAATCTTCATTAGGTTTTTGGTGTATTTTTTAAAATCCCTTTATAGCACAAGAGAAGTAGAATTCGATTCTACAAAGCTTCTCTGTGTCCTGCTTGAACASTCTGTCTTTACTTCCGCCCAGCAATCCAGAACACCCTTTGAATACCATAAGCTTCAGCTACTTGCCAGTCATCCCTACATTCTCTTTTTCAATTTCATGGCCTGTGTCTCTCTGACCACTGTAGAAATTTAGTCTTTACCAGCAGTGAGTTTCTCACAGCATACATGGTGAACTGATGTTTGCTCTCCCAAGAGTGACTCAACCCTCCCTCTACCCTGAAATAACAGGAACCTTCAAAGACTTAGCACACACTGCTGCAAGGATCACTAAAAATATACATTAAAAAAACCAGGCCTGGATTATTATCCATCTAGGATCTATTCAATTTCTTAATAGTCAATATAATGAAAAGACCACTATGCTATTCCTCTCATAACAGAATATCCTGTAGCCCGGGTTCTCATAATTCAGTAATCCCACAACACAATCTTAAATCCCTTRTTCAGGTTGATTTTCTCCATTATCTGAATGGAGTTTTTTATACACAAATACTTAGGATTTTTTTTTTCTGCTGGATCAGAAAACTGTAAATTGCATTTACAAGGATTTAGATACCCTTCCTTATGAATACTTACATACAATATCATATCCTAAAAACGTTAGTTAAAAAAAAAAGGTTGGTAAATGAGTGAAAAAGTGGTCAAGAGTGAAAAAGTGGTCAAAAGTGAAAAGTATAAACTTGCATGCCAGACTTTAAACAGGCCAAATCTTTCCCTGGAGGTCAAATTATACAGACAAGGCAGAGACTAGGACTTTGAAATGTCCACACTGGCATTTATAMTTGTTAATACTCAGACATCTGAAATTCTGGCCTCTGTGAAAACAGACACTATGTAAATTATAGGCCAGTCGAATCTGTATAGTGCTCAGACCTTTTCTTTCCAAAGTAAATCTCATAAAATGTTAATCTCCAAAGGTCTACTTGGGGATGAGTTGCCAATCTTTCTTGAAAATCTACATTATAAGTCAAAACAGATCTTTGACAGCATAGTACATTTATTAAAAAAAAAAGACTGAATGTRCTCAGAATCTCATTTCCATATTTCAACTGTTAAAAAAAAAGGTAACATTGAGAACACGATAAATTTGAATTTTTACAGTGGGGCTATTTTTAAGTTAATGATTTCCTTATCAAGGACATTAAAAAAAAAAAGATGACCACCCAAGTGGGGCCTTGACAAAATGGAGGAACCTCCAGAAGTCTGAAGATGATGGGAGTGCCACAGGACAGACTGCGAGTGGACTGGCAGGGAAGTAGCTCTGCAGAAAAGGACCAGAGGGCCCAGGGGAGCAGCAGGCTAGGGGGCTGCATCACAGGACGGTCACCAATAGAGTGAGGGAAATTACTCTTGTCTTTCATTCAGCACTCGTGAGGTCCCGTGTGAAGCACTCTGTCCTGTTTTGGGACCCCCCAGCAACATCAAATACTCTGAGAAACTGGAGAGGTTGCAGAGGCGAGACACTGCGATGGGTAGAGGGACAGAGCATGGGCTGTGTGAAGAATGGCTTCAGGCACTGGACCTCTTCAGCCTGGAGAAGAGAAGGCTAAGGAGGTGACTGCTGTCACCAACAACCCAAGAGGAGTTATTGAGAAGACAAGAGTGAGGCTCTTCCCAGAGGTGCACATAGAAGAGTGAAAGACAACAGCTGCAAGTTGCAAAGAGAGAAATTCTGATTGAAGACAAGGAAATTATTCCGCAGAGTGAGGGAAGCTCAGTCCTTGAACAGATATGCCCACCTGCCAAATCCTCCTTCATGGAGATAGTCAGAGCTCTCCTGGAGAAGCTCTTGAGCTCACATGAATGAATTATCCCTGGTTGCAGTGCAGGCCAGGAGCCCAGACCAGACGACCCCCTAGAGATCCTATCTTTTGATTGTGTACTGATAGAATGATCTGTTTAGCTCATGAACAATCAGCAGAACTATTAAGCCCAGTGTGTGCTAAGAAAAAAACTGCAGTTTGGATACCCCAGAGTATATCAAGAGCAAACCATATATGTTTGTGATGGTGACCCACAGATTTATGCCATCAGCTCTAGGTGGCCCCAAACGTTGTGCTGCCACCTCCATCTCCACTTCTCAACATGACTGCATTTGTAATTCAAAATTCCCGCAAAAAACACGCAACCACATTCACATTCCCATGTTTTCAGGCTTCTGGCCAGTTTCCCACACAACAGTACAAGTTTRCCAACCTCTTGTGTACTTTTTCRCTCCCYTGCCACACRTTTTGCACTAYTAYGTGTAATACGTYGTCTTTTCAACACAGAGGAGGAAGMTTCTGGCCAGAGAGACATTTTGATGGTCAGAGGAGGAAGGCAGGCACTGACTGAATGGTGTCAGGCAGCAGCTTTTCCCATGATATATACAACCTGTTTCAGTTTTGTCACTAAATGGGGAGAAAATCACAGCCAATCCATGTGAATCCTGTTGTTTGCATCCTGCTGCCTCAGACCTACAGAAAATCACTGTTCAGACATGTTATGTGTTTATGCAATTTAAGACTAGTGCATCCACAAGTGACTGTCTATGCCCTTGAAAAGATTGACCACAAACTAACGCTTTAAAATACTTAAAAGTTGTATGAGAAAAGAAGAATAATATGGAGAAATATATTTCTGTGATGTTTCCTCAACCCRATTCTTTTTTGAGTTTAGATAAAAAAATAATGTATTGACTTGCATACAGCTGAACTCAAATTTTCTAAGTATGCTGTTTATGATGACCCTCCCCTCAGACTCTATTTCTGTGTCTCAACCACTCCACTTGGAATCAACATTGAAATTTTTTGTAGAGGCAGTGGAAATTATAAAGTGGTTTATATTTTTGCATTCAGTTTATTATGCATTGTTACCACTTCTGGTTTAGACAGATAATGCTTCTGTGAAATCAAACAAAATGAAGATACAAATCTAAAACCCTGTGTAAAGCCTGATTTCCTCAAACTATRTGTGATCTAGTATAATAAAAGAATATGTACCATTTTTCATCAAGAGATAGCCACAATGATTTAACACCAGCATGAAAAGTAATTTATTCAAAGGGGAAAATACTATTTAAGAGCAACAAAAAATTAACATCATTAACTTGTAATATGGAGTGTATCTCAGCTGCRTTCAACTGACCTTGTTTAAATTTGCTTTTAAAAAGCACCAAGATTTGGTAATTACACTGATTAATTCAGGCTTAAGAGATGTGTAGAGGTCATCCAGTCCCAGCCCCTGCTCGAATTTGGTCCCAAGGCTGTGCCTGATCAAGTTCAGACCATCTCCATGGATGAAAATGCCAGACACCCTGTTCAAGTGTCCAACCACACTCATGGTGGAAACATTTTCCATTATGACAAACCAGAACTTATCATGCTTCAACGTGTGCCCATTGCCCCTCACAATATCACTGTGCACCTCTGAGAAGAAAGGACCTGCTTAGATGTCAGCAAGTTCAACTCTAAAAAATCAGGAAGTGCCAAGTAGTCTTGCTCCTGCTTCTCTGTTGTAAGGATCACCCTACAGTTTTCACTGAAAGTATCAGGTGCCACCATCTTTTGGATAGGACTCCCACAGCTTTCCAGACCCAAAAGACGAACCACACATTTTGCAGGAAGTAAAATTGTCCTTAGCASGATTTTTGCTTATTATTATTGGGAGAAAATCTGCCTATTCTACACTCCAGGCTGCTGGAGTCTTGGCTGGCCTCTTGGCAGGTCCTGGGATTCCTCATTAATGCCAGCTCATTTACCTAAAACCACTGAACACTTGGTGGCATGTATTGCACCCTTTCCACCAATTCACTAAACATTTCACCCATAATTTGATTCCCCTATTCATACATCAGGAGTACAGATACTATTTTGCTTCTCAAGAGCAGTCGGAGAAGAAGGAGCTGATGTTTGTAAGGTCTCAGATTGTGCAGCTCGGAAAAGAGGATGAAAAAATGCATAATTGYACATATCATGTATCATGAATATGGCTTGAGATTATCTTCTAAACAYTAGGGGACAGTTCAGCTAATTCACCCAGTTACTATCATGGAGGAAAATTCTCTTTAAATGCCTCCTGTAATCACATGGATCACTCTAATGTTTCAACATCACAAGGTACAAGCAAGAGCTCTCCAGGCCCCAGAAACCTGCTTGAACGGAGCTAAATGTACTTTAAGTTTGTGGTTCAGTAGACATTATCACACTATCCAAAAAAGTTCCAGTGGCCATTCTCCTGTTTTAAAAAGGAAAATAAAAACATAATATTTTTATGGAATTGTTTTGTGATTTTCTAGAATTAAGGGTGATAGTGTTTGTAATCTAGTGTTTGCATTCRAATGCAAATTTGAATTAAATAGTAATTCAGACAAGCAATGTTTATACAAGTCTAATGAAAGATACTTGTGTTGCCAGTAACTTTTTTTGTCATGATATAATTTTATGATGTTAAAACACACACTGAAACACAGCAGGAAAGAGAAGAAAACTTAGATGAAAAAAGATGTAAATTAGATTTGTAAGGGGTGCTCTACTAAAGTTTCCCAAACAGAAGATTTCAATCCCATCTTGTTTCTTCCAGGTAAATAACTGTTTTGATTTTAGGGAAAAAAAACAAGCCAACTCTTACACTCTACTTTAGCAAGTTTGTGACTTGCTATGTGACTTGTCAAAATCAGCTTTGTGTAGGCAATCTGTTTTAAAAGATCCTGACTTGTCTATGTCTAAGCAGTGAATATCATTGAAGCCTGTTTTAATGGTCAAARATACTGGGAAAAAAAAATTATATTAAATTCTTATATAGAATTGAAAAATATCCAATAAATYGTGAATAACCTACATGGGAATATTTTCTAACTTTTGAGCACTTTCTACATAAAAAGTTTGCTTCCACTTATTTCTTTAATGAAGACTAATTAAAGAAATCTTAGAGGCATAAAAGCACTCTCTGCCTTTTGTCAAGAAGCAGGASCATGGTTTCATTTTATATGAGTAGGATGTAGGGAATAAATCTTCCGCTCTCCTCAGCTTTATCCTAATTTTCTTATATATACTRTATAGCTGCAGGAATGCCAGCTCTACTAGTGCAGAAAGACTAGGCAAGCTTTTAAGGAAGTTGAATGCTTCAARATTTATTTTCCAAAGCCAAAAGCACATCTCAGTGCATATAACAAACATATATATATATGTATCTCATCTATACCATCTTTCCAGTCATAAACGAAGCAGACCAAGGCAATATTCCAGAAGATTATTAATATTAGAAAAAATGGCTCTAGMTCATTTGTCTGTCCTAGAAAGAGCAAGCCTGCTTCAGCACTGTGGCATTTTATGAAATGTGAATACTATCATGCTAGTATTCATGGGTACTATTACCATTTTGGTTTCCCTTGTATTCTATGATTTAATCTTGAATACACATCTTGAATATCAGTGCTAAGCTGCTTTACTGCCTGAGATGTCTTCATGCTGATATCCTGTAATAAAATCTTGTGCAATTAAGACATATTTCAACATTAAATGGATTCCAGATGGAAGACAAGAGAARGGAGAGTGAGGTTTTCTGTGATTAGTGATGTTCAGGCACTGTTATTCTGAGATGCTGTTCCCTCTGTGTACACAAAAATGTGCCATTTGCATGTCTCTCAAACATCTTCATGCACTGCATCTGCAGCTGCAACCCCAACCTGCCACCAGCCCAGATCCCAGTTAAGCTTATTCCATACTGGTGGCCACTGCCAGGACAACAGCTGTAGGGAAACAAAACCCYGTCAGCAGATGGGATTTCTTTTATCTCCCCAAAAACCCCTTAATGCCTCATGGGGTTGTCTAAAGAAGCTCTTTCCTTCATGATATCTCTGCTTTTTCTAGCAGCCACACACAACCAGGGTATAATCTAACCACCAAGTACCTTGAGTGAGGAAATTTGGTGCATCTKCTTCTGCAGATGTCTTTAGAAGCTTCTCATTTCCTGATAATTTGTTTTTCACTTTGACAATAATTAATATTTTTCATTCATTTTCCCTTGGGTGCATCTAAGAGGTCAAATGTCACAGTGAGTTTGGAAGATCTGACTGGCTCAAGCCCCAGTTCGMCTTAATGTTTAGGTTCAAGCTCTGCACTGATGACAATAACTGCCTGTAACACTTTATGAACAAGSAGAACACAGAGAAAAAAATCTCAGGCTAAAATCTCAGTATTTATTTTGTATTCCTGTTTGGATTTTGGATTGTTTTGTAGGCAGGATAAAACAAATCAATCTTTGTTTGAAAAATATTAGATGAAGATTCTACAGTATAACTCTCTGTTGTTTTCTCCCATTACCTTGCAACTGTAGATGGTTTGTTCTTTTCAGACACATATCAAACACATTATTACTGGACAGCACTAAAGCTTCAGTTAGTAAGAACAAACATAGTCAAACAGATAATAATGTACTTTTTCTTTTCTTTTAACATTTTTTCCCCTTTAGTTCAGTGATATTGATAAGGACGACATTACATACCCAACATTTTCTGCATCTTCATCACACTCAGCCCTATATTTGCAAACTCCACATTTTGAGTGTTTTCTCTGAACTTCTGTCCCAGATCCTTCATACTCTGAAAAAAAAAAGTTGTTAACAGAAAGCATGACTTTCAAATTAAGCTCTGTTGTTGCTTACCTAAATCCATTTGCCTTCAGGAATACTGTCAACATAAAGCTATTGTATACTGAAGCTATTAACCTTAATAGTGCTCCCTTTTTCAAAGTCAGTCAATTGGAGGTCGGTAGAACTGTACCAGTGATAGGAAAACATCCCTGAAAACGCTAATGTTTCATTGATTGGCTCTTCCTTTATTCTTATTTTAATGATTTTTATTTATTCCTGCTCCACCAGGCACAGAAATGGCATTGACATGTCCCAGTCACATTTACTCTTAATTGTCACTCATAATGTATAAACCCTGTCCCTTTTGATGTCCTTGAATATTAGGTACCGGGGATTTGAATACTGTTTTCTGTGACAGTCTTTAATTATCCTTATGCAAGGTTACTGCTTGCATTTTTTCCACTTTTGGATTCCTGACTATGAGATTAGACGATGCTCATATGTTTCATATGCTGTGGTGCATCTTCCAGATTACTTTGTTTAGTTCTACAGGAATAAAAGAAAAAGGTCATCTTAACAAGAAACTGGTAGAAATGCTATGTATCCTAAAAAGTAAAATCAATATCTCAAATATTATGATCCTAAAAACATCTACACCAATTTTGCTGTTGACATGAACATCCAAMCGCTTCACCAAGTGAAAGAGAAATAAATGATACACTTACTGTTTCACTACCATTAGACAGTCCTATTTTTGATTTTTAACAAAGTGATAAAGAAGAGCTAGGTATTTGAAAGGAAGGAAAAGAACSACAGAAATCTGCAGAGGGAGTCAAGATCCACTTAAAGTATCACAGTATTGTGGTGGTGCACAGCTGACTACACAAGGCTGTCAGATGGACAGAGATCAAAGTGTTTCCTTTCCTCATAGCAGCTTTATGTTCTGTAGCAACAGTAAATCAAACACCACCAATGAAACAGATGCATTTACATTCTTTAAATGTAAACAGGAAAAAGAAATCCACAACAGCTCTTCCCAATTTTCCTGGATCTTGGCTGAAGGAAATCTCTCCCTCAGACCTGTGGGGCTGTGTTTCCAGGAAGAATAGTGCAGGTGAAACCCTCAAACTGACTTCTGCCTAAAGCATGCTGTGCATTTTCCAGAGATTAATATATATCGAACAAAATTCCTACTGGAGAAATTCTATCACCACTCTTATCAAGTTGCAGTAGAGGTCATCTGCTTTTATCTTTACAAATGCACATCTTATTTGATTTCTCCTTCTTTTGAGATACCACATTCCTATGCCTACATTTGGCATTTTAAAGTGTCCTTTAGTGTCAGATTTCACTTTTCCATGCCAATAAATGATCCCCTTTGGTTTTAGCAAGTTAAACAATTGGCACTGCTCATGGCTTCCATTCATGGTATTTCCACTTCTTTTGCTGTTCTTGTGACCCCCGCTGCCCTTTGTCAGTATGTTGACACCTGCTGGAGTTACAAGAGCTGGACATATTGTTCCAGAAATGTTGTCATCAAAGCCAAATACCATCTATGACRTTCTTCACTTTAAACTGTCCAACAATCATATTACTTTTTGACCATTTTTCTGCCCTGACCATCACTATTYGCATTTACTTTATTATCCACTTCATTCCCCAAAGAGTCCTTTGCAGGGTCAACAGTCCGTAGGAGAGAGACTGACATCAAGGAAAAATGACCTAGGTCCTGGACTCGCTACAGATAACTGTCCTCAGACATTAAAATCCTGCCTGTTTATGCATCCTGTTAGCTCAGTGACCTGTTCTCTGTCATCCACACCAAATCAGTACTGACTGATTTGCTCCCAGGTCACCACTGGAAGGGGTCATGAGGCCAAGAACAGTCTCTAGAAACACAGTCATTTTCTAACAACTCCTTAACATTTAATGATCTATTGATTTGCAATATTTTTGCACGTYTGATGTGCACTGTGTGGATGTTGTGCTCTCTAGTTAATTAGACTTGTATGAGATTAAAGATTGCATTTGACTGAAAAAGGTTATGGCTTTGCTGTGGTAYGCTTGCATAAAATGTTCTGCTATACAAATGCCTTTCTTGGAAAAATCAATTTAAAAAAAGGTAATTTTCTCAATAAAGGTTTTCCATGAACTCATGGTGACTGATATTAAATATTTTTCCCTCCCTTAATTCTGTATTCGGTTGATTTTTCCACCTTCTATTTCACTGTTGTGCTTCTGATAGTGCCAGAATGAGAGGCTGTTGCCCCCCGATCATCACGTTTATCTTTTCCGAAAATATTTGTATATTATTTGTGATTATTCTACTGAAGAAAATGAGACAAAAAAGTTGACAGCCTAGAGAATTCTTTGCCACTCATTTCTAAAGCTTTCAGGTGCAAACCTGACAGACCTGCTGGTTACAAAATACTTCTTCGACATTTGGTGCTTAATATCCTTCTATGGTACCACTAGCATGGAAAATATTTCATCATACCCCATTTATACCATCTGACTTGACTACAAATGCAACCAGAATACTTTASTGAGCACTTTTACTGCACCATTAGCATTTTAATTTTGCAATGGAGCAAAGGAAGTAATACATACCACACACATGCACATGCAACATACACACTCTTCCTCTTGAGCTTTARTTCTGCTCCCTGTGAATGCCCCAACACCTTTTAATTTTCAGAAACAGTAGCCCACAACTACTTGTTCACTCTTCCTATATACTATTCAGTGTAAAATTCTCTCTCTCTCTCCTTTCCCACCTCTCTAAAATTGCTTTGTCTACTTTTCAAAATTAAGCTGGTTCTGGTGGTYCAGAATAATTTCTGTAACCCCTMCTRGCTACTGCAAAAATTAACCCTGTCCTGGTCACAACCAAGACAAGTCCTTCAAGAAAATACAGCTWTTCCCACCAATACAAAGCAGGTGAATATTGGTTTTCAACCTGAATTGGTAGCAGACCTGTACACCTGTATACTACTAAAATAAGTTAACCCATTAATATTTGAAAGCATGTTYCTCTGGTGTAAATATCTTCAAATAGGCAACACATCCCTTGACAGATTGCCTCTCCCTTCTCCTTTCTCCTCCACATTTGATTGTTCCTACATCAGTTGTAGGCATTAATTTTAATATTCCAATCAATCAGATCTTCCCAGCAGGTTTCAGTAATAACAATTAGGTCAAAATATGCTCCCAAATGAGCAATTCAAGCTCCTCTTGTTTATTATGCAAGCTTCTAATATTGATGTATAGATGATTACAGAATTTCTTTTCCTCAGTTTTGTTGGTATCTTGATTAATTCTGTTCTTGACATATTAATTTGATGTTGAGTGAAAGCTCATTTTCCCCCTCTTTTCAACTTCCTTACATGTTTCAGGGCAGTGCCTCATTAATGCTCTGTCCYTCAAAAGAAACAAGGCACAAGGATAGCATCAGTGACTCCCAGTTGTCTCCCTGAGCTGTGCTCCCTAACACTCCTGCTCCAGTCATTATTCCTCTGCCAAAGACGGCCAGCTATATCTTAGGAGCTGCAGGGTAGGAGTCTGTCAATGGACAGCAGCTCTAGAGGAATCAGGCAGCAGTAAATTGCTTCCCTGAGCAACTCATTTGTGTGTTCCTACAATGGTAATGTGGCTGGGTTTCTGCTGAGGCTTTCAATCAGGCTTGAAGCAAAAGCATCCATCTGTGTCAAGGTGATGTTCGGTCTGCCCTAGGGCATGGCTTGGAAAGGGAGCTCTGCTAGATATCTGTATTTATCACTCTTCACACTRAACAGGGGGGAGCTTGTGGAGAGCTGCAACTCCTCAGTAGCCACCTRTGGGTAGAATTCCTCCATCTAGGAAAGCCCCTCTGAAAACCAATTCCCATCTGGTTTTGGATTATAGTGATTTTTACTGTATCTCATGGGATTAACTAATCTCAAAAGGATTTTGGAAAAATAGGAAGGGCCTCAGCAAATCCTCTTCTGCAACCCAAAGTACAGAAGAACTCCCACCCTATGATCTGACTGTGATACCCTCGGTACAGCTAGCACTGGAAATTCCTCTCAAAATACCACAGTCCACAGAATCACACATTAAGGATTGCAATTCACTCAACAGTTTAGTGACTTATCCTACATTCCATTAACTTTTAGGGCAACTTTAATGACACACTTAGTTAAAATAGAGATTGTTMCCATAATTTGAAACAAAGYTGCAAACCTGCTCTTTCATCTGTAAGTATACATTTAAAGCAAGTGCAACACTACTGATAGCTCTCCCAAATTTTTGGCAAGTGATGTCTTGAATTTTCTTGACCATGCTGCTGGATCATACTCAAAASCAATATTTGGCAGTTTGGAAGGTCCTGCTCTCTTATCCAACCACCCAGCTGGCTTAAAAGCAAAGCCTGGCTCGGTGTAGAAGATATCTATACCTGGCTGAAAGATCCTTTCCCTGTTCAGTGTGGAACACACACTGCAGCTTTAAGGTTGCTTCAGTAAAGGCACCAGCCTTTGGAATTTGCAAGAAGGGGTGTTACAGGTTTAACACAAGGATGCTGGCTCTATTTATGACTGAGGTTCCTGGAGGAGGGGAGTTTGAAGATTGATTCCCTAATCACAACCCAGCCAAGGTGATATGCTTGCCCAGTGCTTATGATAATGACAATGTGTACATTTATAAGCCAAGGACGTGAGGACGTGCACTGTAAGACTCCCTACCACCACCACCACCACCCTCTTTATGTGTTAGGTATTTCACACACCTGAGAGCTGGAACTTCTCGTTWGCTTCTGTGCATATGACACCTTGGATAACAGCGGGAAAAGATGGCATACTATGAGACTGGATCAGCTTTCACACTGCAGAAATCTCCAGCTGGAGAACTCGAGTACCCATTCACTCCCGTGCCCTGCTTCAAATGCAGCTAACTCCTTTTTCTCCAAAGACACAACAGCTTCAGAGCAAGCACCAGGGAAATTATGCATGACTAGATGATGGTGGAAAACAGAGGACATGAAAGTCACCAGATGCCCAGAGAGGTGTCCCATAATTTCATGAACACACTGGACACCTTTCTGCAGGCCCTGTGCAGGATGTGCGAGATTAACCTGTCCCCATTTGCTACCTATCCTGCRCAAGAGGCAAAGGGAATCTGTCTTTACGTGCCCCTGGCTCCAGCATCCTTCCAAGCATGCGCCAGCATCCCTGAAAAACCTGCTTAGAATAAGTTTCCACCAACAGAAWGCCTGAACATTTAGGCTCTTTTCCTTTATGAACCTTTGCTGAAAAAGCAGCAATTCTTGCAAGATTTATTTCAGTGTTAATTATACCTACATCRAGTAGGATCTTGACAGAAATAAATAGGGCTATTTGAAGCTAAAATGATACTCAGTGACAAGCCATGTGATGGAATCCACACTTAAATCTTTTTAAGCTGCACACCATTATAGAAATAGGTAAAAGATGTGATGCTGCCTCCTATCCAGGGTGCTAATCACGACCAAGTTTCTTCAAGTCATATTAAAATACTTTCAAACAAATCAGTGGCACCATTACAAATTAAAATAGAAAATATTCAAGGCTCTAAATTGTGTGTGTTTATTCCACCCTGACTGTGTGACAATTACTGRATAAGTGTTGTCCCCAGTGAGGGGAAGGAACAGATGGCAGCCTGCTAAAAAGCACATACTGTATATCAATTTATTAATTACTAAATGCAATCTGCTAGACGTTCATCACAAGATACCTCAGCTATTAAATTTCAGAGGGATTAGAAATTCAAAACAAATTATTTTAATAATAATTAACTTAGCTATATGTATTGCAAGCATGTTATTTCCTTAGCTTAAAAGCCTGAAATGATTGGGTGCCATCTGTCTAACTACCATTACAACTTTTTTAATATCAAAAGGGCGTTTTGCTCAGGTACACAGACAAACACTGAACAAAAAGACTTAAAAATTAATGTTATGGGCAGAGTAGGAACCTTAGAAATCTCACCCTTTTTGGTTGATTACTAGAGCACAGAACCTGCCTCTTCTAGATCAGCGATTTGTTTCTGAGAATCYGGATTGAAAAGCCTTTACCATTTGTTAGTTCCTTCGTGGTGTACCTAACAAATGCTGATGGTTTTCAACAYATTCGTGCAAAGGCCTTACTATATCACAAAGTCAACATCACAGCTGCAARCTAGCAATCCACCTTTTTATGTACATGTGACAGCCTGAGAATCAGTTTTTGTGTCTCAATCTACAAGTTGTGGAAGTACATCCAGCAGGTCAAATAGTGYTGCAATTTATAACTGGCAGAGCTGAACAACAAATCCGACTGAGCCTGTACCTTCTCCTTCACCAGTTCTGCCTCAAACTCCAACAAAACATTGTTTAAACAAAGGACCTAGTTTTATGACTGTATTCTTCAGAACAGGGAAATTGCAGAATGACTCATATGAGAATACAGAGAGAAGCCCACGTCTTAAATGCAAATTTAAAGGATCTCACCATTTTCAGCCGTGACCCCAACYAAGCAACTCTTTTAGGTCTGAGTCCCCACTCTCTGACATTGCCTTCTGTAGGGATGAAACATAATGGTAGAGTACTGAGGTTTTTGAAATTTCTCTAATTTCTGAACTAGCAATCATATATTCTTTTTAGGAGTGGCTCAGGATACTCATTGCCACAAGTGACCAACTGCTTGGTTTCATAACTACAATTTTTAGTATGCTAATTGAAGTTTCAGACTTCTGAAATTAGCAAGATGTGTAATTTTATTACAASTCTATGCTAACAGAGCATAGGAAATGGAAATAACTCATTCAGAATGTCAGAGGGCAACTAGACAATTGTGTCACCCTTAAAAATTTTATTACTTCATCTCATTCAGGTRTACTGAAAAAATTCTCCCACTTTTAATCCTTTTCCTAAAATCTAGTRAACATGATTTGGGAAGAACCCAAACCCATATTTCCATGGCTTTTWGTTATTTTCCTTGTGGCACATGATAACTTCTAAGGCAAGTTGTCTTTGTTAGAATATTGCCTGACACAGTCTTTGAGGAAGAGGACTTTTGTGGATTTTTTAGTTGGTTCTAAATCTGCTCTTTTGTTTTTTTAACAGAAATGGAGGCATTTAAGATCATATGTTTTGGGAGTAGGAGGGAAAATCTGCATCAAGTCAAGTTTCAGAATAATTAATGAGTTTGTTCTGCATCTGGATAATGAAAAAGAACACTGTGAACCAGTAGGACAAACCTTAGCTGAACACGAGGCAAATAGCTAATTTCAGCAGTGGAGACTCTCTCAGGCTACAGCAACTGAGGAACACAACTCAGATGCTTTCCCAGTACTTTCCTTCTAAGTTAAAAATCCAGCAGCAAACAGTGCATCTGCAGAGCACTGGCAATGCTTCCTGAGCGCAGAGAAGCAGCTGCACTCATCCRTTCCGTGTGTGCAAGCATCACTGGTGCATACACAATCACACTAATTGCATGTTTAAGAAACACAGCAAACACTGATTCCGTGATTAACATCTGGGAATGTAAATCCTAGGAAGAAAACACAAACCTCTAAGCCAGCATGCTTGCTCGCTTGCTGGCTCTCTCTCACTTATCCTTGCATTTTTCCACTTCCATTGAAGTTTCCTCATGCTTCCAAGGAGTAGCTGTACCTAACCCGCAGGGCAGAGAGGCTTCCCGTGCAATTTGGTTCCCATTTGTGCACCCTTATCCAAGAGTATGATGTTAAACATTCAAGCTTGGTGATTATTATATCTCAGTATATCCTGACTTCCTCCAAAAGAAAATGGGGAAGGCTGGGCCTGGATACAGTTCTGCTGCAGACAGCTGGAATAAACAGGGAGGCAGAACTGTGGAGGGCACCATGGAGCACCTCTACCCTGCARGTCACCCTCTACCTGGGTTCCTACCCTTTTTTATTATTTGGATTCCAAACAATGCATCTCCATTCTCAATAGGTCCATCTCTTTTCTAGAAGTTTGGGTTTAATTCTAAATTCCCTTAACTTGTAATAAGTCTTTTAGGGTTTTAATGTTTTCATSAAACACTTTTACAGCTACTTGAATTAGGGAACAGAACAATTTCTAGATACAAACGTATCCTTGAATTTTCAGCCAGAGCAGAGTTCAATATCCAAAGCAACAGTGGATTCCATACTTTGCAGGATTGCTTTCAGACACAGAAAATTACTCAACATGCTGAAACTAACCAACTGTCCTGCAGAAGTATTACCCAGAAGTTTAGTGAGGAAGGTGCACAGGAACAGGAATAATTCAATGTGTCACAAATAGCCTAGATGTATTTAAAAAAAAGGAAGAAGAGCCAAGCAGGATTTTCAATTTCTCATTGTTTAAATTTCTTCTTTTTAATCTAAAATTAAGAACTGAACCCAACTGTTTTCATACCGAACAGAAGAAGGAACATTTCAGTTGGCCCAAAGGCACTCAGAAGAAMCCCCAATAAATGAAGGGCTAATGTCACAAAACTGCTGAAGGACAGAGTGGGTACATTGTTCCTTCTTAATTCAATACCCAGGCAGTGCAGAAACTCACCTGGGGCCAAGGGAGCCAGATTYGATTCTTTCTGCCTGAAGTGAACTGAATCTACATATTCCACCTCCCAAGACAACGCACCAACTACTTCTGCAAGGTATCGAGGGACCACCAAACCTCCTAAGCCGATGGCATTCTATTTTGCATAAATAATTCAAATGCACTGGCATGCTGAGCCCCAGCTAACAAAGCCTTTCCATAGCACTGCATCCTTCCTCCCCATCTCTTTGTCCCAGGCTCAATGAATATTTCAAGTGAGAACAAAAAGAACAGCAATGACAAGGGGAGACCCATTCGGGCCTCTCTAACCATGGCTTGGTGGACTCGGGTCCAGTCTCCCGCCCCAAATCAAGCAGTGAGTGTATTCGAACACGGACCTTTCACCTCTTCAGTGAGCAGCCAACAAAACACAGCATGTTCTGGCTTGCATTTTCCCTGCTCATAAACTGCTCATAAAGTTCCCCAAAGAATCCTGGCATCTGTCAGTCGGCTGCCAATCTCTTCCAGACCAACACAGCAACATTTACCAGGGACCTTAACCAGAATTTTTGTATGCAGTTGGTAAATACTGAAAAAAACCCCCAACTAATCTMAACAGCATTCAAACTTTTCTAAAACTGTTCTAAAAATAAAAGTGAAACATGGACTAAATTACTGTCATCTGTCTCCTACAAGGACTGCATAGTGGTACCAAGGCAAGAAAGCTTGGCTTGAAGGGAGCAACTGTAGTGGAATAACAGACTGGGTAATAAAGGGGGAAGGAGAAGCAAACAGAGCTGGGGAAAGAGTGTGAAGCATCAGGAAAGTCACCTGTAGAGGTAAGAAGAGGCAGTGTTTGAGCAGAAAATTGTTCCTTCAGATGCTGCCCAAAAAGGAAACAAAGGTGAGAATGGCCATGTGCTAGCAGCAGCCCAGGAATTTACTGATAGTGTCTTATTAAAGTGGAGGGAAATGCCTCCTCTTCACCTCCATACGGTAAAAAAGAGGCAGTTAGACCTTGATTTTCGAAAAGTTAACTGTTGTGTTTAGCTACACAGTAATGCCATTGATGGTTTTCCATAAAAGCACATTTTCATGTAGCTATAGAAGATTTATGACACTTCAAAACTCAGTCCCAACAGTATGAAATGCAACACCTTCTTAATACTACCAAAGTCTAAAAGCAAAACAGTTTTTCTGTGTCTGTATACATCTGTATCTCACATTTTTCATTCTGTATGTGTTCTTGCTAGTAGTATCAAAGATAGAATTAAGATAATTTATTTTTTTTTAATCCTTGGAAGAAGATTAAGATGATTTGAAAGATAAGAACACTTCTACCAGTACCAGCTGTGCTACATCCCCTCTTCAAATATACAGACGTAAAATATTTAAGTAGATGTCATAATGCAATTTTAATATATTTTAGGTAACAAATTTGACCAAGGATAAAGTAATAACTAGGTGTTTTAGACACTAAGGAAATGAATGCAAGAAAAAAAATGTTMAGAAATTTATTGTGAATGGACATTTTCAGGAGAGAAATACAGTTGAAATAGGGATCCAAATATTGCACTACATTGCTGCTAACAAATGAAAAATGATATCGGTCAAATCTGAAAGAACAATATTGGTCAAATGCACAMTACAACCCATTCCTCTACAAATACTGTTCTGAGATGGTCCGATAACACTGCAACATTAAAGCTTATTTTAAGTGCCATAATTTTTCCTCAATTCATGTGGTATACAGCAGCCATTTGTGTATATATGTGTATAAAACTGACACATATTAGYTAAAAAAAAGAGACTGAAAGCAAATGTAAGTGGAGTTTGGTACTCACCTCCTTCTCCTGACCCAGAGCCATTATCTGAAAAAGAAACAGAAGGGGAGGAAAAAAAAAAAAGAAAGCAAATGAAAATATTGCTCCAGGACCAGCTGGTTTTTTCAGGAACTTGTCACTGTAAAACATTACACAGATGTTACATTTCATGAGCAGCTGTAAAAACAAACATCCCACATAAGGTCTGGCATCCCTTAATATAGTTTGTCCACATTCACTGTGCCCTAGTCTCTCTCTTCCGTGTCAAGATGTTACTCAAGGAACAGCATTATTCAATATTGAAATTAAATTGCTTTCTTAGCCTCTTTTCAACTGTTAGAGATTAAAATTTGTTAAACYCAAAAGAGATGAAGAGTACAATTCTTATTTTTGAAATGTTTATTTTTCCTTACCCTCTGGCCCTGGRAGTGGTACTTCAAGGAGTAACACATAAATCATCTGACCACAGAATTACCTCCAGAAGACAACTAGTCCTCAAAGTAAGGTTAACTTAAGTCATCTAATGACAAAATAGCTTCTCTCAGCTGAGTCAATCACTTTGTATAGAGATGCTCTAATGGCATCGTTATTTCATTGACATTTGACTGACTGGATTAGCATCTGATRAGTGACAGCTTTCACTTGGATCCCATTTGCATTAGCAGTTCAAATGTCAGCAGGACTTGAGCTCCTTCACCACCCCCGGCCAACTAACTGTACTTCATAGCACTACGGAGCTGTTCAGGGATTTTGCATGCGCGTCCCGCTGGGCAGCACTCTGCACAGTCTTCAGCAAGCACGGCAGTAAAGACAAGCCCTTAAACACATGTTCTGAGTCACAAACCTCCCTGTCTGTCTTGCCCAAAGGAGGAGAGGATAGAATGGGATGGCAGCTACTGAATTGATCCCCATCCCCATTAGATTGGCTTCTCTGGAAGCCAAGGAGAGGAGTAGAGCACACGCTCCGCTCACCCCACACCTCTCCTTTCATGCCTGCTTTGGTAATAGAGAAGGCAGCTGAATTTTATTTCAAAAATCTGAAAGAAGAAGGAGGCCAGACAGAGAGATGAGTGGGGTTCTTACTTCCACACGAGTTCGTTGTTCACATCAGAGGAAAAACCAAACCCTCCATTTGCTCAGTTCCCTCCCCTGCTTTTCTTTAAGSAGCTGTATTTCTAAGAATAATTCCCTCTAGTGCGTGGATGAAAGCGTGAATTTCCACGTTACTGGGTCACTTCACACATTAAAAATAATCTGTCACACGGAGTATCAGGAATAGAGATTTGTTATTCTTTCGCCTTAATTTTCCTTTCTTTCCTCCTATACCACTGTTTGGTGTCTAACAGACTGAGCTCATCACTTTACAGAAATTAACGCAAAGACCAGAAGGTTTCTTCTTCCATCGATAGTGACCCACTTTGCTGACAAATCAGGCAATCCCACATAAAATGTCATTGTTGAGTCACTGAGAAATATGCCTTATGATGTGGTACTGCTTCATTAAGARATTTGAAGGAGTATCATTTACTTATATGAGTTAAGCCTAGGCTTATTTGTAGTGGTGAAATTGTGTCATAAGCTGTTTTGGGGGAGAGCATACAAACACSAGCAAGTTCAACATGTAATTCAAATGAAAGACAAAGGGTAAAATGTCTCAAAGAAACTTGGCTTGTTCCATGTTTTTATTTCCAGCTTCCACTCTCCAACAGCTTTCCCCTGCGCGTTCAGCGCCGAGGTGAGAAATGCTGCTCAGCCCCAGCGTGAGGGGCTCTGGCTGGAGCCTGTGTGCAGCGGGGCAGGGCAGGCACCACCACCCACACGGTGCGAGCTGTAACGACAGAGACAAGCAAATGATAGAGCTGATGCTCAGACCACCCGTCTCCGTAGATCATTGGCTTGCTATACATGAAGTCCACTTGGCAGGACATCACAGCAGCAGGACAGATTCATTTCCACTTCTCTGGACTTTCAGTTCTCAAAAAAAGGAAGAAAGTGTCATCCTCTATAACACKGTATCATTTTCAACTTTTCCCTGGGAGCTGTGCTAGGACTCTTGTCTCCAGGGTAACCATGCTAAACTAAGCTGGTGTTCCTGCTTTTTATGTTTTTTTCTGAGCCTTGGCTAGGTTCTCCCAGGCAGCTGCTGGTTAAAAGAGTAGCATTTTTTTCCAGCTGACTTGGACAAGCAGCCCTCCTCTTTTCAGGCCCTTAATGAATTCAGGATTTTCAATAGTGGTCTCCATGCAGCAAGATCTGTCAAGAAAGATGCTTGAATAAGTGAAGATGCTGGGCACAAACAGCATTCCCCCAGCCACTGGTCAGTAATTAGAGGAGTGACTGACCTCTATCTTTACTTAAGCCACCCTTTTCCAAGTAGACTTATAAAGATCGAGATCAGCCCTGCTGAGGACTTAGGGGTGCTGGTGGATGAGAGGCTGGACATGAACTGCACTCGCAGCCCAGAAAGCCAAACGTGTCCTGGGCTGCATCAAACGCAGYGTGGCCAGCAGCATGAGGGAGGGGATTCTCCTTCTCCACTCCGCTTTCCTGAAACCTCACCTGGAGTGCTGCATCCAACTCAGGGGTCCTCAGAACAGAAAGGATGTCAACCTGTTGGACTGAGTCCAGAGAAGGGCCACCAAGATGGCTAGAGGATTGAAGCGCCTCTCCTACAAGGAAAGGCTGAGAGAATTGGGTTTGTTCAGCCTGGAAAACAGGTGGCTTTGGGGTGACCTAATTGTGGCCTTCTGGTACCTGAAGGGAGCCTACAAGAAAGAYGGAGAGGGACTTTGTAAAGGGCAGGTAGTTACAGGACAAGGRGGAATGGCTTCGAACTGAGAGTAGGTTTAGATTCTTTACTGTAAGGGTGGTGAGGCACTGAAACTCCAGAGAAGTTGTGGATGCCTCATCCCTGGAGGTGTTCAAGGCCTGGAACTGGATGATCTTTAAGGTCCCTTCCAAAYGAAACCATTCTATGATTCTGTAACMATATGTTTATACACAAATGTAGAAGCTTCTGCTGCGAGCTGATTTTATCCATGAAGGAGTTTCTGGATAAAATACACAAAGAAGGACTTGGATCACACACAGCATCTGAATGCTTTGTAAGCACTTAGCTACAGTCAGAATCTCCTTTTTTTTTTTTTTTAGTTCTTTCTGAACAGGAGCCATTTCTGTGCTGTGGGTCTGCTTTGGTGCAGAGGAAGAAAAAGCTCCCCAAGCCCAGAATAGCCTGCAGCCTCTCTCATTCGGGAGGAATGGCTTTTGACTCAAACTAGCATGATAATTGAACCCATCTCTTCCCCATTTAGGGCAACAGCTCCAAACTGCTAAGTACAAGAAGGAGGGCAAACAGTCCACTRACAAATTTTGAGCAAGTGGGCCCTTCCATAAGCCACTCCTAAAAGAATAATTCCTCTGTTTGTTTCTAGTTCTAAAATAGTTTTATTTTCCTTTTCTCATTTTAGCTTAGAAATCCCAACAGAAAGCAATGGACTGTGGCTTCCAAATATATACAGWAAATTGAAAAACTGCAAGTACAATCAAGTTCTACATCATTGTGTGGTTACATTTTCACGTGCATATMTGTTCATTATATTTCATATAATATAAATCTGGCAACAGTCAAAAATCAATTTTAAAACCTGTATACGCAGCCCCAAAATTTCAGCCATACAGTCTCTTTCATTTCTCTAAGCAACCCTTTTTAACGTCAAAACTTGCATTTTGTTTATTCCTAAAACACCTATAATTGACTCTTTTTAAAAATATTGCTTATTTTAGAATCTTAAAACTCTGACAGCCTTCTGACAAAGGAAATAAATMAATATGCTGCAAATCACCCATGTCTGTAGAAATTTAATCAAAATATTACCTGCCAAGAAACAGAATAATGATTTAGTGACTAAATCACTCAGTATRGTCTGTTCCAGTGACATAGCTTCAGAAGATATCAGTGCCTAGCAAATGGGAAGTATTTCATTCTTGTATGAGATTCAGAAGTCTGACGTACTTTAAATATTAACTAGTTGTTACAACACTAAGGAGGAATTTCATCCTATTGTTTTGGGTGAAGCTTTGCTTTGAAAAAACAAAACTCTGATAAGAAATCAGTGAATGTGTACTTGTCTCCCAATGATGTCCTAGAACAAWGCATTTTAATAGCAAATTCAAAGGCACTCAGTGAAAATTAATGGGGGTMTCTAAAATATTTTCTAATTTGAGTATTTGATTCTCCGTTATATGTGTATCAGATCAAGAGCACAAATATATTGCCATCTTGGCAGGGCATTGGATGATGGCTTTTATCATCCAATATTTTCATGCCACCCAAAGCASATCAGACACTTGGGGAGCAGCAGGTACCATTCTAGTGGAGCTCTGCCAAGGCACCTAAAGTCGCACCAGTGCAAATGCAGCATGCARCCTAAATCACGTCCTCAGTTTCAGAAATGTGTTTTCAGAACTTTCTGGACAGTTGTGTTTCAGCACGTTTCTTGATCTGTTACATTAAGTGCTAAAAATTTCATTTAGGACTTAAAGAAAAGGAGCAGAAGGTTGAAAAAATATTCCCATACTAGCTGAGTAATGTAGTAATTAGCTGCCAGCAACCTAAGGCTGAGAAGAATCGATTCTTCATTTTGAAATTTCTTTTTCTTAGTAGAGTGGAATGCATATAAAAACAAACACTTTTTGTTGTTCCCAAAACACTATCCTAGAATTTCGTTTTAGTGAGGGAAAGAAACTTTCATGCTGTGTGTATCCAGGTTGCAYAGCCTGGTTTTTGGTAGCGGGGGGGTCGCAGAGGTRGTTTCTGTGAGAAGCTGCCAGAAGCYTCCACCATGTCCAGCAGAGTCAATCCCTGGTGGATCCAAAGTCCGCTGTGCCGCTGGCCAAGGCTGGGCCAATTAGAAATGATGGTAATGCCTCTGTGATAACAYGGTTAAGAAGAAACCAAAACAAAGGTGATGGCACAGTTTTAATTGTGAYCAGAGAAGAGCGGAGTGAGAACCTGTGAGGAGAGCAACTCTGCAGACACCAAGGTCAGAGAAGGAGGAGGGGAAGGAGGCTCCAGGCTCCAGGTGACGGAACCAGGATTCCTCTGCAGCCCGTGGTGAGGACCATGGTGAAGCAGCTGTGCCCCTGCAGCCCATGGAGGTCCACAGGGATGCAGAGACCCACCTGCATCCTGTGGAGGAGCCCATGCTGGAGCTGGTGGATGCCTTGAGGAGGCTGTGAGCCCATGGGAGACCCACGGAGAGAGGGACCCTGCCCCTAGCTGGAGCAGCCTGTCCTTGAAGGATTGCATCCCGTGGAAGAGTGACCCACACTGCAGMAGTTTTGGGAGGACTGTTGCCCACGGGATGGACCCACRTTGCAGYAGTTCACAGAGAGCTGCTGCTCATGAGACGGAGCCAYGTTGGAGAAGTTCACAGAGAACTGTCTCCCGTGGGAGRAACCCCACAGTGCAGCCGGGGAAGGACTGCTCTCCCTGAGCAGCAGGAGAAGCCATGGGGGATCAACTGACCATAACCCCCATTCCCWGCCTCCTTGAACTGCTGGGGTGGGAGGTAGAGCTGGGAAGGTGGGAGGGGTGGGGGGAAGTTGTTTTTAAGGGCTAATTTCACTTCTCATTATCCTGCTCTGATTTTGTTAGTAATAAATTCACTTCATACTTCTAAGTTTTGCCCRTGATGGTATTTGATGAGTGATTTCTCCAGGTTCTTATCTCAACCCATGAATCCTKTTGTTAAAATTTCTCTTCTCTGTCCAGGTGCACAARGGAGTGAGTGAGTGAGTGGCTTTGGTGGGTGCCTAGAATCTGGCCCGGGTCAACTCACAACACTGTGTGTCTGTTTCTTAAAATGACTTTGGGATGAAATTAAAAAACATTATTTACTTATRCATCCTCAGTTCAAACCTTCATACATCTTGGATGTTGTTATAGGAATACGTGAGTCCTCCGAAACTGGATTGTATTTTTTTTCCTCTTTCTGCAGCATCTGTAGATAATTTACAGRTGGGAGATTGGGAAAGACAGTAGATTCAGTCATCTGCCTGAGGGATGCTGGAATTATGCTTCTGTGCTGGGCACAAAACACAGGCTTTCTTCAGTATCAGGACCAACAACACAGATTGTTTTGGACCTTAGTAAACAAGAGCCAGACCTCAGTATAGGTCTGTGCTGCAGTCAAAGGCCTTAGAGCAGCTGGTGTGAAACACTGCATTTCAGTGAGGTAACTGGGACTGACAGCAGCAAGGACTTGGACTAGGTACACTGCCCATGCAYTTACAGCAATTTCCAGATAAGATGCTGCAGCTACCAGGCCTGATAACKCTAAATTGTCATTGATAATTAACCAACATAAAGCTAGCAAGGACTGTGCATCTGACCCATGGTCACACTTTTGGCTGCCATATAGATGTAACCTTGTTTAGATTAATCCGAGTAACCATTGTGTATCCAAAGATGCRGCATGTTCCACAACTTAATTTTGTGTGTGTGTTATTTATGTACCAAAGAATGCAGTTGTTAACACTACTGAGTCATTCAATTTCATTCCAAGAAAGCCAACTAGGTGTCTGGTCTCACCAGCTTTGAATCTATCCAGAGGTTCAGAAGACCTCTGGTGGCTGAAGTCTGTGTGTCCAAGAGCATGTTGCAATATTCAAGACAGTGAAAACCTGTCCCAYGTATTTGAAATGTGTGGAAAATCTACGCTTTAAGTGTGTGGAAAGACAAAAAAGGCCAGTCCATTAGAAATGTGAGGTAGAATGATTTTGTAAGTTGTGCATCTTCATAATGACCCAAAGTCAAGGATGATGCCTTGGATACAGGTAGAGCRGCAGTCAGGATGATCACTGCCACTTGTTGGATGTCACCCTAATTCTGTCTCTCCAAAAACTAAAAGTCCTAAAGAAATGGCTAATTTGGGGTGTGCTCCAAATCTGCTGAAAGCCTTTTGATAACTATCAAGGCTCCTCTATAAACACCACAGAAGCATTCATAATCTATTTACTCAGATAAAATATTTCAACTTTTAATGTTTATTTATTAACCTGTTAGTATATCAGAAGTTATATCAGATTTGTTCTCTAGAAAAAGATTCCATTCCTAAGGAGGACTCAGGGTTTCCACATTATTTCCTTCTATGAAGAGCATGAAAATTTTACTTGCTGGAATTAAGGGCAAAACTAAAGAGCTAACCATAAAACATCATTCATGAGTGACACAAAGCGATGTTTTACATACCAGAATAACAAGGTCCTCTTGATACCATTGTTATCTCTTTCTGGTGCTTGCAAGCAGCTCTCCTGAGGAAGCATTCATTTTGGTAAGTGTCTCCATTTGATCCACAAACTGGAATATAGTTTGTGTGACACTGAAAAAGAAATTATAAAATAACCCAATCATACAAAAAGCATGTGATTAATCTCAGCTGCATATTAATATACAGGAATATTGTTATGTTACTAACAGTAACTTATAACCCTTTTCACTAAAAAAAGATTTGAAATATATTAGTTTTTCAGTATCAGTACGTATTCCTCTTGGATCACTGAAATAATAGTCTAACTCCATATGGACTGAACATTGGAATTCAGTAGGAAAGATTAAAAGAACAAAATAACTATGGTGGGACTTTGTACTGGCTAGAGGGAATTTGTCAGGCATCTAGAAGTATTTGAAGGATAAACACTGAGGAAGGAGAAAACTTCTTCAAGATAATACAAGAAAGTATGACTAGRCACAGGGGGATGAAACTGAGCAAAGGAAAATTTAAGGAGAACAGTGCTTAAGGGGAGATTTGCTGACCTTTTTGGTCGGAACAGGCTTGCAAAGGAGGTGGAAAACAATCACCATTCTCATTAAATTCAAGAGCATCGTGGGTCTTTTACTTGGTCAACACCTACAATAATGCTTTTCTATTACTACTCTGAAAAATATAAATCTTAAAGTTCGTAGAATTTGGTACATTTAATAAAACAAAAGGTAGAAAGGAAAAATTACCATTTATAATAGCTTTTGCAGAAGCAGCTTGTATTTTGCTGTTTTCTTACATTCTAAGAAAGACGCATTATAAACCCTTTGTATGCATAAAGTGCATTAAAATGCTGGGAGCACCAATCTGCCTAACATCTGAGTGCTGCACAGCTTCCTGCTGAACTGGAGATCCAAATCCTGCTTCACTGTGTGGAAGAGGAGATATTGCCCTGTTTGGGGGTGCAGTGGTGACTGAAAAGTCAGACACCTTCTGCATCTTCAACACCCCAAGGTGAAAAGACCCCAACGAAAAACAAAAATCAAGAAGCAAAGATGAAATGCACAGAGTACCCACCACAYTTCTTAACCATATAAAGTTCATGGTTAAACTGGCATAGTTCAACCAGTGAGAGTGCATGCAGAAATAACAGTAGTTAAGCCAAAATGCCCTAAAAGGACAAGGGTTTCTTCTCCAAATTCCAAATGAGAGTCTCTCCCATAAGAGTTTCTTTGTGCTTTGACATACACAAAGGTCAAAATACTCAATTTTTAAAACATAGTTTTGAAGAGTTTTGAATTACCCTCCAATCCTTTGTCATCCTGCCACAGACGACTAACTGAGAATGAACCAAGCAGGTACAGACAGAAAGAAATCACTTTTTCAGTTCTGAAAATTATTTCTAACAGTTTGGTAATACTTTCACATAGTGAGTAGCTCTCAAACATTCAACCATAGCCATCAGTCCTGTCACATCTCATACTGAACAGCTATTTCTAGAGAATAATTAACAGGCAACTCCTGAGGGGGACAATACTTTGCAATAGAGAGTTCTCTGTTCGATCTTAAAGTTGCTGTGCTATGTTCTAAAGTTGCAGATTTCTGTCCTGAGGACAAAAAATGAAGGGTAAAGTGATTCCTTTTTTACAGTTTGGCAAGCCTTTAGTGATTTGGTACAGTACAGCCAAAAGTTCTTATGTGAATGTCCTCTAGGAGTTAAGTTGTTTTCTTGTGAGGAAATCCCCTAATACCTCAAATGAGGTAGAGAGGGAACGGGAGAGCATCTCTTCATGGACAGGATCTGCTCTGCACAGTATACCGTAGGAAAATCCATCTGGGCTCCATCTGATGCTGTGTGATTTCTGAATTCCCAGCATCTGAATGGGTTGTAAGGTTTGCTCTCTGTCACTTTGCTCCTTTTCCTATTCTGTCTTACTAAAGCAGTTATCATATTAAACTGATTGTTGTCAAGTACTTTCTTAATAAGGTTGAAAAAGAGCCCCATGATGTCTCTCCTCACCTCACCTCACCTCACCTCACCTCACCTCACCTCACCTCACCTCACCTCACCTCACCTCACCTCACCTCACCTCATCCCGCCTTACCTCCCTCACTGATTCATAACACACTCACTAAGTGTTGACCAATTTCTCATTCAGATTTTGTAAAACTCACCCAAAATACAGCAAAAGACCTTTCAGGCTGCAGACCTTTTGCTGCCATGACATTATAGCCATTTCAAACAACGCTGAAATTTGTTATCCATTTTCCTCAATCTGAAGGAAGTTTGTGCCAGCCTTGGCCTTAGTTCAGAGGTGGCTGTGAGTAGTTGTGCCCCTCTGCTCCCCAAAACACCCCTCTGTCAGGGAGACCGCCTCGCAGTCTACAACTTCCTCGTGAYGGGAAGAGGAAGAGCAGGCACTGATTTCTCTTCTGTGGTGTCCAGTGACAGGACCCAAGGGAATGGTCTGRAGTCKTGTGAGAGGAGGTTTAGGCTGGATACTGGGAAAAGGTTCTTCACCCAGATGGTGGTTGGGCACTAGAATTGGCTCCCCAGGGAGGTGGTCACAGCACCAGCCTGACAGAGTTCAAGAAGTGTTTGGAGAATACTCTCAGGCACATGGTGGGATTCYTGGACATGGTCCTGTGCAGGGCTAAGAGCTGGACTTGATGATCCTTGTGGGTCCCTTCCAGCTCCGCATATTCTGTGATTCTGTGATTTCCCCTCCAGCAGGAACATCCTCTTCTGACCAGAACCCGGATCCCAGACAAATTTAATTTTGCAACTCTCTTGTTAGGGTCCATTTCTCTAAAAACTGCACTTTTAAGAGCATAAGAAATGCCTTGCTGGATTGGACCAGTGGCACATTTATACACATGCCCTGTTGTAGCTGTGACGAATAGGAAATGCACTTGAGGAAAAACAGGCTAATATTCCCGCATCTTCCTTTCAGTGCCTCTTCAGCTGAACCACCRGACACAAATGTGTCTATTTTCCTTTCAAAGCCTTGCAATGTCAGAAAAAAAATTAGCTAGCTCTCAGATAGTCTTGCGTGTGGAGAACCTAACAGCTTGGGCTGGGTGTTTGTTGCCTGGGATATTTTGGTGCTGCTAGTTGCAGCAAATTGAGTAAACTCAATTAAGGTCAAGAGTTACAGGAAGAATTTCAGCCTGCTATGTCTGAAAAACACAATACCTTCTCCTTATCTTTAAACTTATTTCCTTAGAATATAGAATAAACTTTTCAAGAAGTACAAGTGAACTTGCAYGTAGCTTAAAAACAACACTGGTTTTTAAAAAGGGCTCTTCAAGACAACATGTCAGCTTATCAATGGACTAGTTCTTTTTTTTAAGTCTTCAAGACCTGGATATTAGGAAGTCACAAAATTTATCATCTACAGAAAATAAATTAAACGTTTGGCTAGCCTATGGTTGCATTTCTTCTCCTTTTTCTTTTTTTTTAATCATTACTGAGCTTTGATTTTACTATTTTTCATAAATAAATGTTACAGACAGACTGAAGACAGATGAACAAAGCTCTTCTCATAAGAATTTTTTCTCCCTTTAAAAGGCAGTTGGAACAATGCCCCCAGCACAGGTGAACAGCACCCTATCAAAAGCCAGCTCTGAAACACTGGAATCCAGAACCAGTGTAAGATCATATTCACACTGTTGCTATTCTGGTTCCCCTCGGTTTATTATTTATTGGAAACAGAACACACMATTATTTTTAAAACCGTGAAAGACAGCCCAGTCCTGGGTTTGCTGATAACACTGCTGGCTCTTCCAGTTTTACTGTGAGTCTCGTACATAATATTTGATACATTTGTCCTGGCTATAAACTGTGGAAAAAAAGAGCTGCTGTATTGCTTTTTCTGTTAAAAAGTTGGTGGCAAGGGGGGACAAAGGACTGCCATGATAGTTATAAAAACTGTAAACTAAAGGCTCAAAAACCGGCAATGCAAATTGAACTTGCTATTTACTATTTTTTAAAAGCTCAGAAAACAATTTTATCAAATTTCCATACTTTTTTTCCCCCCTGAATGAGACTAATTCACTATTTTAATTCATAACCTTTATGATCACCGGTGATCCTGCCATTATCTGATCCAATCAACACCATTGAAAAAGGAGCTTATGCTTAGACTCCATAAGCCTGTTGCTGAATGAAATTTTTGAAGTGACACCTCTACAAATACTCCAATACACCTGAAAGATTTGTCAGAAACAGCAAACAAAAAGGTGAGCAGCCCTTACCTGGAACTGACACGCACATTTCAAGCCATCGCCCTCTTCCTTACACACTCCTCCATATTTACATGACGATTCATCACACACTCTTACATCGGATTCCCTTACATTTAACTCTGCAACAAAATAGAAAAAGGAGATAGAAAAGAAATTGTAAGATGGGTCATTTTGGGGACTGCCTTGCCCTTAAATCCCCCGCTGTCTTTCTCTCATATAGAAATTAAAGGGAAAATGCCAGAAGTGTTCCTCAGGCTTGCCCTGCATGGGCTCAGTCCTGTCCCTGGGCTCCTCCAGGGGGCAGGTCCCGTTCTCCAAAGGCAGCTTTGCCTGGTTGGCACAGTGGTCATGGAAAAACGCTGCTTCACCAACAAACAGATACAGASAAAACATGTTTACATTGCCCAAATTCCCTTCCATGTCTTCCCTGACAAGGATGCCCCTGTACAAAACCCTTCTCCACAGAAGTTGTCTAGCAGTAGTCAGGACGTTTACACAGGTTATAGCCTCTCTTTCTCACCTACTGCCTCTTTTTGCCTTACTCTCCACAAAGGTCCTGAGGCAKAAGCAAATCTTAACCATCAGAATTTCTCTGCCTGGTTTTCCAGTCTCTGCCATGGCCACGTTGTTACCCTTCAGACTAAAAACAAACCCAACTGTGTTTAAGCTATTATAATTTGCTTGCACTSTAGGAGCCAGAGTAATGAACCAGAGATCTGAATCTTAGCTGCTGCATAAAACTATGGAGCACAAATGCAGCTCCTGTCGCCATAAGCTTGCAGCAGAGGCACAGCTGGAAAGAGGGAAAACAAGGGGCTTTACACACYAACTGCATAGGCACCGGCTCCAGCACAAAGGTCGCCTAACTGGCTCCCAGGTTTTTTGGATATCACAATCCAAGGCTAGATTTAAAGGAGAATAAATACATTTTTTTGAAATAAGTATTTGATTTRAACTTCATGTAGGAGAGAGAGCAAAAGAAGGCACGGGTGGGATAATGGAAGTGGTCAATGTTAGCCTAAATGTGACCTCTTCAGGCTGTGTGGGAACAGTGCTGGAAACTATTGATTCCAATGAAAAGGTGAAAATAACACCAAGGGCTCTGGAAAAATCCCGTGACACCGTTAATTGTGCAGTTAAATCAGAGGATATCATTCAAAGATGTCTGTGCTACAGCTCAAGTCAGAAACCTTCAGGACTCCATAGCGAGTATGATCCACTAAAGAGATTCACTGACAGCAGTGTGATTTAAAATAATGCCTCTGACTTTTAATAAGCAAGCCCTATCCAGAAAACTGGCTTAAAGAAAGAACTGAACACCAGCCATTCAGAAATGGGGAAAGGTAGGTCAAAAGCAGAAGAAAATAATCCTCACTGCCACTTAGTCTTAAATAGGCAATCACCCTCCTCCTCACAGCAGCATCAGCACTTTGGTATGACAGCGACAGACACCCTGGAAAACTGCTCCTATGTGTTTACGTAACATTGTACACCCACACATATAGTTTAAATAAATAAATAAATAAATAAATAAACAATAATTACTGTAATAAATTTTACCACATGGCATATGCTTCTATATTTAACATAGCATAATTATGTATTTTTTCATGGCACTGAACTTACAGGGCTACAGCTCAATGCAAAGTCCAGTTATAATCCACGTATTTTTTTGTCAACTGTGAGAAAAAAATTGAGAAACACATCTATTCTTTTTCCGCTCTAGGTCCATCATTCCCAAAGGCATAAACGAGGAGGGCAAYGTGTGTAACATTGGGCAGATAGGTATCCTGGTTGCCATCACAACCCTGTGCCTGTGTTCTCTAATGTTATTCTTAATGTCGCCGTTTATCAGGCGTGACTGCTGCGTTGTAGGGACCAAGCTAATGTGACAGAACATCGCAGCTTTTCAATTTAATGTGTTCATAACTTGCTCCTGAAGGAAATGTGCCTTTCTTCCTCCTCATGAAGATCTGTTCCACGAAGATGAACAAACTATCAAAATTAATTAAGGAGAAATGATTGTCATATCTGAAAGAAGGGTCCACCTTTAGGTCATATCACATTCGAGAAAATGCAATTATAAAAAGGAGTAACCATACAGTCAAATCAGAGCATGAACTGCTTTCAAAATCCTGTTTTCATCAGGTCAGGAAAATAATGAGATGTTGGTCCCCACTTCTCATCTCTCAGCTGAGCACGCTGAACTCAGTGCTTCGCAACAGCCTACCCAGAAYCCCCAATCAGTGGAAGAAATCCCTTGGAAGTTGCAATTCCTGCTTGAATTTTGGGAATCTACACAATGTCCAACTGCCCAAGCAGTGGAGTGCAGACTTTTCCTCAATATTGGTCCCCCAGAGATGTGTGGAGAGGGCACACGCACACCACAGTGAGAAGGGACCTCACTTTTCTGCTGAGGGGAAGGATGTGGTGGGGTCAGAAAGAGACCCCAGATAGCAGTTCAGCATCATGGCTGAAATAGAGATGTACTTGTTTTTAGCTCAGCTATTGCTCTGACTGCAAAATCCAGTGAGAAAGGGAAAGATTGCACAGCAAAACTATAAGAGAGGGTGTAAAGATGGGGATGGAGAATCAGCCCTTGAGAACCTCCAACACCCCAAGAAGTCAAGACTTTTGGAGTTTTTTTTAATTGCACAGGAGCAATTAAGATTACAGAAAGCACACTGTTTTAATGGTTACTTCATTTCAGGCACGGACTGTTTTTCTTTTCACATACATGATAAATACTGATTAAAAGCTTTATGGCATGAAAYGAACACTGAGCAGGAAAGGTCATGCAGAGACCAGGAGGCAGCATGATTTTCCAAAGTCGTACAAAAGATGAGATACCCAAGTGACTGGCACTTGAACATGACAGATGAACTTTATTCTATGACAGGATGTCACCTAATCCCGTATTCCATTCAACTGCAAATTCCAGCAGCAGCGAAATCAAGCCTCCGACATGTGCAYGACTACATCTGATGGAATCACAAGTACCAGGAAGTGTGGTGGCTGTAATTACTCCCACATCTACAGCATTCTGTTCAAAAATGAATACAAGTGGATGGATGTTAATAGAGTGATACGAAGAGGAACTGTAGAAGACTTGCATGTCCGAAATGCGCTCTCCTTCCAGTGAATTCCCCACAGATTTAAAACAAAGCTTCTGCAATTATTTCCAGAAGAACGAAATCATTATCATTGTGAGAACAGATCTCTGAGAGGAGCAAGAAGATGCAGCAAACAGTTTAGAGTAATTTCTTGCATGTTTGTTTAATGCCTATCGCAACTCATTTCCTAGACTTTCAGCAGGTATAAATAAGAGAAAGCCTCAGCGTGATTCATTATGCACAGAGAGAATATGGGAGGTTGTAATCCATCAATTCCCAAGAGAAAATATAATTAGTGCAATTAAATCAGGCTTCCAAATTTATGATAAAATTAATCTCCAAAGACCTGAAATGAGGTATTAAAAATGATTTGCTAGTATCTGTTCAGCCAATACAGCTCCTGGTCGTGCGAGGGCTGACTGGCACAGAGCAGCTTTCAAAGACCCATAGCAAGGTCTTCTGGGTTTGTTTTTTTCTCTTTTGAAATGAATTCACCTTGTGATAATTTCATACATCCCTAAAAATGAGGAAAACCTTCTCCATTTTGACTCCTTTCAGAGAATTTGAAGTACAGCTCAATACAAGTAGCTGGAGATTGGCTTTTTGCCTGTGACCTCAAAATGCGTTGCTCTGAGGCTCTTGTTATAAGGTAAATTACATGTGTCAAAATGCTGAACTTGAAGATGAAATCAAATTTGTAGCTTTAAGTACATCAAACATGTTGTTTCCATCTGGATACCTCAAGAATAAAGTAAAATCCAAGATGAGCAAATCTGTTCAGTTTGCTTTTTCAAAACTCACCTTTCTCCTGGGAACGGTAATAGCAATGATGAATGGATATAAGGAACCAAAAAATACCTTTCCCATATGAAAGTGAGCATGTGAATATTGCAGCTGTGCCTGTGAAAAAGCTCTCTCTGCCTGCCTGCCTGTCCCTTTTCTCTTTCTATGGGTAAGCCTCCAACCAGGATCGGTGCCGGGACCCCTTGAGCCTTTTGCTCTTGACCTATGAGTTTGGTAAAAGAGGGGAAGCAACTTCCAGCATTCACATTAGAGGGAAAAGGCAAGGCTTTTCTGTCCTCCAGACAGTTTTTCCTTTGCGAAGCTGAGGTTTAAATTAGGATGTAGGACCTTTCCTGGAGGTCATATATAGACACACACATGCACACAGACTTGGGAAATTTTGTAAAAAGTCTGTAACTCTACAGGTTAACAGAACCCCCAAAATTTTAAGAACAGTTGAGTTAACATCAGCTCAGAAAAGGTCTCAGGAGAAATTATGTTGCATGAGGATATGTTGCATTAGAGCCCACAAAGTCTACTGGAGATAGTGGTGTTACGACTGGATRAGCTCTCAGGACCACAGAAGAGAGTCAAAGAGATGAAAAATCTGATGAACAGAAAACCTATAACCTGCTCAGTTTTGGAARCAAACCTTATGACTCTGGATTGGCTTGGGAAAATCTCTGGCTTTTTTTGGTTTTGGCAAATTATTTATAAATGAATGGAGAATTTAATGGGGGGAAAATAACACCCAACAAAATCTTTCCCTTAAGGATTATMAAGCTGAGCTGCTCACATGACAAGTACAGCAATAACCTGAATTTTAAATCGAACTCTTGAATAAAGCTTTACCTGCAGACACACCCTTTGCCACACAACAAAGATGATACCCAGAGCCAGCCCTCTGTCCCCATGGTTCCCAAGGACAGCCTGCCCACTTCTACCAGGTGAGTTCAGGTGTCACTGTAAAAGAAATTCCCCAGGGAAGTATTTTTGATGTCCCTGGAATACCTCTGCTCACCTCCTGCTGCCAGTTCAGAACAAAACTGCACAATTCTCCTGTAAATCCTACCAACTCCATGCAGACATACGAGCATCCCATCTGGTAGTGGCTCCAGTCACTTCAGATTTCCATCACCTACAGTGACTTTGACATTGGTTTAGACACTTAGATAACATGCACACATCTATACATAAACATTCACATTTAGATGTCTAATCTACAGGCTCAGCCCCATCCCACAGCTTTTTGCAATGCATCCAGATCAGCCATTCCTGCAGCAAGTCCTGCAAACGCCTACAGAGCTGTTTCACCCAGGCTGTGGAGAGGAGGCATAATTTTTGGAATTTCCTAATATCTAGGAAAGGTATATATTAGGAAAAATACCTTAAAAATATGTAAGCCTCCCCTGACACAAYTTCATTCCATTCCCTGAGGTCCTGTCACTGTTCACCAGAGAGAAGAGATCAGTGTCTGCCCCTCTGCTTCCCCTTGTGAGGAGGATGCAGACTACGATGACATCTCCCCTCAGTCTCCTYTTCTCCAGGCTGGACAGACCAAGTGACCTCAGCTGTTCCTTGTGTGGCTTCCCCTCTAGACCCTTCACTATCCTTGTTGCCCTCCTTTGGACATTGATGGCATTAGCACTGTAACCAAGGAGCAAGTGTTTCTTGCTTCATGGGTTAGAGAACAAAGTATTACTAAGACATCAGAAACACGAACTTCCCAAGCAAGTATGTACCATCGGCAAAACCTGAGATTACCATTTTTTTGGTAACTAATAAACAATCTCTACATTAGGTTTTCCACAGCATTTTAGTATCCACCATGTTTCAGCAGTTGTGGATTATTTAAATCACAATAATTTGCATTGTAGAGTTTATGTATGCTGAGTTTCTTCTCAGAAATTGTCATAGGTTATGGGTGAAGAAAAAGAGAGCAGACAAGCCCCTCAGACAAAATTAGCAATTACTTGTCCAAATAAATAATACTTGCTTGTGTCAGACAAGGCAAAGCAAGACAGAACAGATCATACTATCTGGTTCATATGAAAAATTATGTTTTTAAGAAAAGAAAACAGACAATAAGACAAACTACTGGGAAATAATTCAGGGAGAAGGAGGATGCCCTTCGGACACTGCATATCCCYTTTGAAGATGGCTGTTGCTACTGATTTGAGATGACAATTTAGCAAAAAAAATTTATAAGAAATTAAGAATGTGGAGAGTGGAAAGAAAAGAACAACTAAAAGAACTTTTTAAAAAAAGGCAATAAGAGAAGAAAAAGGGGAAAATGAAAATGTAACACAAGAAAGTCTAAAAGAAAKGTAATCTTTAAATAATTAAATCAGTTAAAAGTCATTTAAACTTCCTTTCCGTGACATGCTATAATTTTCTTTCACATTTGCATTAAAAGAAAACAATTCCTTGTGACAGCCAAGAGGTTATATGAAAATAGAAAAAAAAGAAACAAAATCATTAAAATGAATTTACCCTAAAAAACCACAGACAACAGTAATCTAGCAGAATTCAGATRCTCCTAGACTTTTTTTTTAATTGGTCAATTGATGGATGCCTTGTGTGGCTGATGGGAAATCTGCTGTTTTCAAAGCAATCTTAGGCAGTATTATAGGATAGCAAAACCTGTTTTGCTGTGTCTCAATGCAATATTTAATGCTCAATTGTGCAGAAAGAAAAAAATATAGCTGTGCTTTGGCTGTTGAGAATGCTATCTGAGTGAATAAAGCTTGAAATATTTCCCTAAAACTACTTTTACAAGACTGCATTAGCTTTTGATTGCTTAAGTGCTGTCCAATTTATCTAGGATTATTATGCTTTTACATTTCAAATCACCATAGTCTCCTTTTTGAACAGAGGAAGACTGAMTACATGCATGCTGCTAAAGCAATTAGTATTCTTGCACACAATAGGAAACCACGGCAATTTTTAACAACTAGCACTCACACAGCAAGGTAACAAGACCGGCTTTGAACCTGTGAGTCTCCCACACTGCAATATTCACATTGCTAGCGTGCCTCAGACTAACTCTATTCAGTGTGAAAAAAGTAAGGAAAGTGTCATAGTGACGAATGTTTGTATGACAGTTCCGTCAAAATATTGGGTGCAGGCGGTGGTATGTTTCTGTTTCCATCAAGGAAAAAAAGTATTTGCCAAGAAAGTTAAGGCACTTTTTTCTTATATTAAAAGCTTTGACAATATTTCAGAAATTCTGTATAATCTGTAGGTGAATATTTAATCAAATGGTACAAATCAACAAGCTGTGCAGTCGGCTGGAGATAGGCAAGGATGTGGCGGGAACCTGGAATGATTTTCTCTCTCATGAACACTTTTGTATCGAGGTCAGGCAGTATAGCAATCTGGCCTTCAGGACCCAGGTCTGGCGTGCTTCTCTGTCAGCAGCTGTCCAGGACACTGACTTGAAAACTTGCTTACAAAGCAGAATATGTCTGACTACAAAAAAATATTGACTGTGATTATGCAAGGCCATTATAAAAAAGTTAGCATGTCATTGCATATTTTTGCATAAAATTAMAATAAAATATTAGAAATATAGCATATTTACAGCAAGATTGATTACAACATATATTACCAATCTTTAGTCTCCAAGGAAACCAAGGCTATGCAGGAGCAACAACTCTCAGACGTGTCTCTGTTGGTTTGTTCCAATAACATTGGAACAAAATTGTTTTCAGTTATCAGACAATTCCAGACTAATCTGACAGCAATAGAGGCCTGGGACAGTGATCTTCCTACAAGCTAATGGAAAATCAGCGGCTGCTTGGAGAAAGGGGGTCTAATGTCATTGCCAATTGGAGGAATTGAGGGTGCATTGTCCTGATTTCAGTAGGGTAGAGCTAATTTCTTCTCAGTAGCTGTTGCAGTGCTGTGTTTTGGATTTGGAATGAGAATGGTGTTGATAACGCCCCAATGTTTTGGTTTTTTGCTAGGTAGTGTTTGTCCTAAGTCAAAGACTTTTATTAGCTTGTCTCATGTTCTRCCACTGAGGAGACACACAAAAGAAACCGTGAGGGAGCACAGCTGGGACTGCTATGTGATCCAAACTGAYCAAAGGGATATTCCMCACCACAGAATGTCATGCCCAGTATATAAACTGGGGGGGAGTTACCTGGAAGGGCAACCAATATGGGTTTGGGAAGGGGGTTCTGGCATCAGTCAGTGGGTGGTGAGCAATTGCATTGTGCATCACTTAGGGTTTTTTCCCTTTTAATTATCATCATTATTATTATTATTATTATTATTATTATTATTATTATTATTATTATTATTATTACTATTATTATTATTATTCTTTACTATTATTACTGTATTTTACTTTATTTTCAATTATTAAACTGTACTTATCTCAACATACAAGTTTTACTTTGGTTTTCCTCCCCATTCCATCAGGGCTTGGGGTGGTAATTGAGAGGGGGTTGAGCAAGCGGCTGCGTGGTGCTTAATCTCCAGCTGGGCTTAAAACCATGACATCAGGACAAGGCTCATGTGACCAGAACAAAAACACGTGATGTGTTTCTTTTCACAAACATATGCAAATAAGTGGCCCTGACTGTTTTCCACTCATGGTACTGTCACGGTCCTTGCATATTGAGACTTGGAAATTTAGACTTCCATCATGTAAACACGTGGGCTTTTAGGATACTGGACAACTTGTGCTGCTGAATGCTAATGCCTGTAGAAATGGATGTATTCTGGTAGGTTAACTTTAAAAATAGTGCTCTTACACTTCACCAGCCTTTGTCAGCTAATGGGACTCCCAGGAAATTTTTCATTTGGGTAAATYATACTGTTAAGTCCTGACAGTTGTGCAGCATGTGCAATTACAGTCAGTGGGAAAATGTTATTTGTCCTTGTTCCCTTAATGTTCCCTTGCTCTCTTGCTCTGTCTCTCAGTCTGTGGAGGAGATGGTCAAATAAACAAAACATTTCCAAGCAACTTGCTAAGAGTCTTATCTCTCTCTTCTCCCCTGCCCCCCAAGCTGGGGAGTTTCACTTGCTTTCTAGCATCATAGCCCACATAAGAACACATCAAGCATACATGGAAGCTACAGCTTTGGCTGATGAATCCTTGTCCTGAAGAAATCTTTCTATGCCAATTACAAACCCAGGYGAACTCTTCAGTCTTGTTCGTGAAGTAAATCTGACTGTTACTTCCCTAAGCCTGTAGTGGAATKGCATGCTGTTCAGACACACTGAAACAAGAGATCTCTTTTATACTCCTGAAGAACCTGAAGGCTGAAGCAAAGTAAAATGATGGTAAAAAAGAATGCTAAAGCAACTAATTAGCTTCCATAAACATTGTAGGGAATTTCTTCTTTGATCTGTAGGTGACACACATAACCCAAGTAAAATAATATTGGTCAAATTCTGATCCCATTCCCTGCACAAAACTTCAAGGCATGTAGTCCAGAGACCAGCTTGCCAGATTAAGATCTGGAATAGAGGTGTCATGTTCTATCAAGTCTCCAGAATGACAGTATTTGCTTACAGGTTTGGGATGGATGGCTAATGGATCTACCTCGCCATGGTGCTAAAACCCAAATTCCTTCTGTTGTCTGCTCCTCACTTTCATTTCTTCTGCAGCAGATGAGAACCAAGCCCTGGTGCGAGCAGCACTAGGATGCCAAGTAGCCTTTCTAYAACCATGTCAGGCATCTCCCCTCTCTGATCACTGCCTTCAGAGCTCGGAGCTGCAGTCAGAGAAGGGAGCCTTCGTCTCTGTAAGCAATAGTAAGGGAAGCGGCAAAAGGGCCTGATCACAAGGGTTTTTTGTCATTGTTGAAACAAGARCTGAAGTCAGCAGAAACCTGATCGCATCAGAAGTGTGTCCATTTGCCATGAAGCCCATATATTTTCTTCATTCTCAAGGTCATGTCAACATATGTTTGACTTCAGTGCTCCGCAAGTCCTAGCATGAAGAGAGGATTGGGCTCTGTACGTGGATTTATACTTTTCTCTAAGGAAAGCTACGGAAGTTCCTTGGGTTCTCGTTGTTTGTTTTACTTCATTTTAAAGACATTTGGGGGGAAATCAAAGCCAACTATAATCACTCATTAACTTCACCACTCTCTTTCCTTTACTCTTCTTGTGGTTTCAGTGTCAGAGAGATGTTTAWAGAGCAGCTGACTCTTGATCCTTGAAAGCTCCACAGGAACTGTGTTCACAGCTGTGGAACAGCCTCCCAGCTTGTCAACTAATACATGTAGGGATGAGTCGACCTTCGGGGAGCCATTTTATGGTGACTTATTTCAAAAACCAAAATAAATTCARTAATGATTTTTTAAAAATAAAATATCTCCCGAGTATAATGGAAAGCACTTAGAGGGTACTGCTAGGTTTTCATGGATAAACCAACACAGCACAGATTATACAGCACAGCTCAGGTTATTACACATGCTCTACATATTRCACAGATTATAAATGATTGCCAGAAATTGTATGTTTCTTGGTGAAAAAAAGAGAGAGAAATATTTAAAAAATGAAAAATAAATACATATACACACTTTGAAGCCCCATACTTTTATTAAAAATATTTTCAATGTTCACTGTTGGCTCCTATGCTACTGTCTTTCCCTTCTGCTTTTCCATTTATCACATTTTTCCTTTAGAGTTAAAAAGACAGAAGAAAAAGAAACCTCTCTGGAATGGAAAGTGTTGCATTTCTCAGCTACAAACCCAAGAAAAAGACGTGGCTTTTGGTGAATTTTCTAGAAAAATACTATTTCCTACAAAATGGTGTTCAATGAGGAACAACTCTATTTGAAATGGTGTTCTGCCATTTGACATACATAATCTGAGGCTCCAATCCTATACATGCCTGGGCAGACACTTAACCTTGAGCCTCTGTTGTATCTAAATAAGTTAAATGGAACTGATCATGTGCAAACAAAAAATGTCTTTAAATGCTTTTAGGATCAAGGACACAAGCAATTTTTTGAGGACCCAATTTTTATGCAAATAACAATTAACTTGACTAGGGCTTCCATATATTGGTTACAAATGTGTAGAATTACAGAGTGGAGAATTATTTTAAAGCACTGTTTATTACAAAGATTTGAAACTTTGCCTTAAAAGCAGAAGAAAATATCTGACAAAAAGTTGTCAGATAGTGTATTAATCTTTATTATTCACTCTCTACAGGGAAAATGATGCTGTCTGCAAGAACATTTGATAGCAGAAATCTAAAATGTGACTTCAAATAGCTTAAATTTTAGATATTACTCATTGCTCCCAGTTACTATCATTAGCGGCTGTGTGAAATACCATAATACCTAGAGGCTGCAGTGAAGATCAGATCCCACTTCTGAAAGACACGGATGAGAACCAGTCCATTACTTACAGCATAAGCACAGATGTCATACAAACTATCTGATAAAAATCAGATAATATTGCTTCCATTTCAGTGGATGTGACCGAGGAAGAAGAGTATAAATAGAGAGAATGATTTATTGAAGGCAACAACACAAGGCCAAGGCAGGATGTCACAACAGAACTTGTCCCTGTCCAATTGTTTTGCTACAAGGTTATCTTTTCTCACTCTCAGCACCTTCCCTTTAATAGAAATATTTTCAATACCACAGCTAGAAAATCATTGTGATCACCAAAATATGTAGGCAGTACATGTTGATCAATTTAAAAAGTGAGAGAAAAAATGAATACYAACTCGCTAAGGCTACTAATGCTAACTAAAGAGCTATGTTGATGTATTAATGGAGCTTGCAGGACTCATTTGCTGTATTCAAATAGCTGATAATCACTGCTCAGAATTCAAACTGTGCTGCTGTGATAGAGCCTAATGCAGACAGTGCCATGCAAACCCAGAAACGTGTTTCATAGCCCCGCTGGGAAAAACTCCTATTTGTTCAGGAACACAACACTGTAGGGGGTTGGCTCASATGAAAAAATGGAGGAGCCTGAACACGCTTTTGGCATGTGCTTTGCCCTAGGGAGGGTGGGACAGGGGGCAAAGAAGACAAGTAAGAGTGTAAGTTTGCCTTACATAAAATATAGATACTATTTTTCAGAAAAGACACTGACTTTGCATGGGTGTGAGGAAAAGGATCTACGCTCACAGCTCCAGCCTATGTGGTCTCCACAGACAGAGCAGTCAGTGTCACTGTGCATTCAGGACCAGTTTTCTCCTGGAGGAAACCTCATCTCACACCCTGTCTCTTTCCAGTCACCTGACCTTTTCAGGAACTGATCCATTCCTTGGATAAACTTGTAAGAGAAAACACTCCTGCAAGTCTAAGCTATRAGTGCAGCTCAAAGCTGCCTCAATGTGGGGAGAAACCCGCTGTATCTAGAATATCCAACTGACATTTTCCAAAAATGTCAGCACATCACCTGTCGTCAGAAGATGATGGGGGTAACAAAGGTTTTGAACTCCTCACAAGATCTCAAAACTGTAAACCTGTCATAAATCTTATTTCTAAGTTTGTAAAAGTGGAAGAGCCTGCCAAACTTACCCACAAATTTCTGAAGAAAAAAGTAAATTTCATGTCTGCATAACCTCCACACTAGAGAGACTACAGATYGAACTTGACAGATTGTGGTCACAGGATAGGAAGATCTTCATTCCAGAACCAAATTTCATTCAAGTTAGTAGTGCCTGACACCTGTTTTCTATCTGGAAGAGTCTGACTTGCCTTCCGCAGAGAAAATCAGTAAAGCATTTCCCATGACTCAAGTTCAGTGCTACTTCTGAAAACTGCTGTGGCAGCTCTGCAGAGCTGGGCCACCATCTTTGACTGAGCAACTAAGGGGACAGAGGGGTTGAACACTTGGTGAGGGATTTGACAATACTACTTCCTGTCTGCACCAGCATTTTCGATGTTAATAGAGAGTGACAGAGATGAGGCAAAGGAAAAACTTTCAGAAAGCAGTCTTCTTGCAATGATAGTGATTATGAATGTTTTCCATAACCTCAGTCAAGCTCTTTGGGCAAGATCTCCACTGACGCTGCTGATCGATTCTTCGTACACGGGATTACTGAAAGGCCTGTGAAAACAAATAACTGGAAACATCTTCCCTCCAATTCCCTAATGCTGTTCACAACAGTTTCATATAAACACAGCCTTACGTGTAACCAGGTGAGGGAAATCAGCGGGGCCTCATGGCCGTCTCTTTCTTACATATTATATTCTGCTCCCAGCAGCTGTAAATTCAACACTTCACTAGGCATTAAATTTACTCTCAAGAAACATTTTCTAAGAGAGGTGACAGAGTTATTGCACTGTTGCAGCTGTGGAGTCAGATGGCAGTATGCCAAAACTCCAACAAAATTTTAAATTAGAAATTTGACCATCTGCTATAGGTGGGGGAAAAAAGGCTTTTATGCCCAGGATCCTCCCTTAGTTTTGTAATTTCCCTGGTACTGAAACACACGGTCTGGTGTGCAACAGATGCCATATGCTTTGTGACTATTTCTCATTTGCTGCTGATAAGCACTGGAATGTCTTAAAAATTGAAGAGAATCGGGAATTACTTCTTAAATGGCATTATGCCCTGCTATTACTCAGCCTGTGACAAAGCAGGGTAGTACTTGGCAAAAACTTCCAGTTACTTTGGGATACCCTCAATGACAAAATCTGTTTAGGTTTACTTACTTGTCACTTGAAACAGGATCAACAAGAAGAACACAACATTTTTTACCATCTGCATCCTAACTAGCTCTTCAATCAATAGTTACAGCTGGTGTATCTCTAAACATTAAGGTAAACYGCTTAACAGCTTCTTTGGAAGGTATGAAAAAAAATGGAAGGAGAGTCTTTTCAGATAGGAAATCATATTTTTGGTGTCTGACCCTCATATAAGAATGTTATGAAAATCTAAATAAATACAGAACTGGAAACATTAATGCTTACATTGACTATATTGATTTTATATAATTCTAAATCACAGCCTAATAGAATGGTAGAAGAGTATARAAATGGACCTGAGGTATCACATTGTATATTCATAGATGGGAAAATATGGAGATGATTGGATCATCATATTGGATCAGAGATGAATATGGCAGGTCCTGACACTAAAATGTGCACGTCAGTGGCTCATTTAATCAACAGTGAAGATGAACACTAAAAGAAGGATTCTGTTTGAGTGTATATTCTAATACTGAATTTTAATTGTATATATCATTATAATCCCCCATGCATTATTCAAATGATCACTCATGTTTCTATTTTTGCTATATGAAGTGGGGAGAAGAACAAAGCCCCTGAATTATATCTAGAGCCATGTATTGACTCAATAGCAACTTCAAAGGCCTGTTACACTCATCAATACGAAACTTTAAAAAAAAAAATTTCACTGTTTCTCACAACAGATGAAAGTCTCAGGCGTTCTAGAGGATATTTGCACAGCCCATGGGCCACCTCTTTCTTTCCTCTGCTTCATTCTGCACAATGCTCTATGAAATGTGTTCGGAGCCTCYGGGTCATTAAATGCACATCTTTAAAGCAGTCTGGCTCAAAGGGCTGCAYGAACAGGCTGAAAGAGCTCCCTTCTCCAGTCTGAAATGGCACCAGACACACTCTAAAAGTGTTTAAATCCCAAACACCATGTCTGCACCCTACCTCAGCCCCTTGTGCACAGAAAAAAGACATTTGTAATATTCACTGTGCAGAACAGGCTTTTTTCCAGAATGCTGTCTGAAACCTGAAGACGTAGCTGACATACGTTTAGAATACTAATAAAAAAATCACAAAAACTATTATAAACAGGCCAGATTATTTAGGGACAGAGAAGTCACATTTCCATACCCTTTTAGGATTACTGCAGAGAAATGCCGAGGAAACCTAGTAAATCTTATTTTCAGTACGTTTTTAGTACATTTTAGTAGCTTTTACAAAAAGATCATACCTGATACTCATGGGTAATTATGCAGTCACTTTATCAACTTTCTATTCCTGTTAATTTTTTTTCACTGTATGCAGGTTTCCCACAAAAACTGATTTGGGTCTAATCTCTTGATGATTTGGTGACTATGAAAAAAAGCATTCTGTCTACATGAAGCTGTCTGAAACATCAAGATCTCAAACACATAAATCTGCTATTGTGCCACTGCAGGACTTCAAAAGTGTTATTAATAYGTACTCTGTAATACCTAAGGTGTCCACAGGACTTTAAAACAGATGAGCAAAAATTTCAAAGGCAAGGTAAATAGCAATTCAGTTAGATCAAAATACAAAAAGAATAGACAATGAAGAGCAGTGCCAAGAGTCAGATAAAGGATGTCAGGCATTAACAATAAACAAGAAGAAAAACTCTTGGGAGAGGTTCAGTAGTTCCTCTTAGCTGCCCCWCATAATAAGAGTTTCCAGCATTGTTTGCTGGCCACGTTATCTTTTAAAAATTGATTTCAAATAATAAATTTAATATCTTTATTTTAAATTTAGGCTTTAGATTCTCATTAAAAGGGCTCACAGCTGGGTACTTTTAGAAGGTCTGGGAGGAAAGAGGGGGCTAGAAAYGCTCTCTGTTTAGAACAGCATGAGCCTTTTATGAGGTTTTTTGCTGGTGCCATGCAATTTTACACTTTTTCGTGCATTTAGAACTTCATACCTCTCCTCACAGTTCATGCAGCTTTTGGAAACAGCCATTACCCAGCACATTAAAACGAAAACCAAACGCTTAATGTCGAATGCCATCGTATGACACTCGTGGATACACTTATGCAAAACCCTGCTGCTGATTTCCGAGGCTGTTGCACTGTACATGCCTGAGCCATGGTTTTGTAGGGACAACAGTAAGCGGCTCCTATGCTGAGCACATGAACCGAAGCTGCCCTGGGACCACTCCTTCAGCACACAGGGGAGAGGGAACATGGGACTGAACTCTAYCACGTCTAACTAGCTCAGAAAGCGTGAAACCCCAGAGAGATCCAAAKAAATGTGTTTCCTCTCCTTATCCTATTAATTTCTTCCTTCTCATATTAACCTCAGTCATCCTGCACCGCTCAGCTGGACAGCATCTTTCAGCAGACGGAAAGGACCTTYAGAATTAGGCAACTGTAAAACTTAGTGATCAGCTTTAGGGTTCACTCATCCTCTCTCTGTTTCCAACTCTGTTGTAAGGCTCTGTGCATCTTCCCTGTTTTTGTATACAGAGAAAAAAAGCACCTTTGAAAAAGTATATTGATAATGATATATTGATAATCATGATCTCGAATAATTAAGATGACTGACAAGATCCATAATTCAATGCTAGTGTTAAAATATAAGATATAAACAAAATGAGCTGAAAAGTTCATCTTCGAGAAGCATCATGTAGAACCCATCAGCAACTTAAAACCTGCCCTGGTGGGTAGGGAAATTTTATTCTATTTTATCTGTGAATGATCCCAACTTTATTCTTTCTTTTCYCACCTCTTACATTTCTTTTCTTAGATTTGCCACCTCATTCTAATTTTCATAGTAATTTAGGATCAGCTTCCAACCTGGAACTTAGGTTAGAATATATTGGCAGCCAATCCTTTGGAGAAGAAATCGGATTGGGGTAGGTATTGCACAAAACAATTTTTGCAAAAAGTACGTTTTTTTTCTTTTTGTAAAAAGTAATTACAACAATTTTAAAGAAAATAAGTAAGARAGTATAAAAATGGATTATGGGTTGTTGTGAGCTACTGTTATAGTAACTACCCTACAGTTTTAAACCAACTAGGGGACCAATTCTCATTATAAACAAATGTAGAGAATAAAGACAGTAGCAAACCTGAAGCAAGAAAGCAATTATATGAAAATGCAATTATGCAAGAGTCTACTTCATGCATCCTTAAACTTATAGGCAATGATGGGTCAGTAGATCTGTCTTTGAAAACATTGACTGCAAATAGAGCATATTTTCTACATGCATGGGTAAAATTTATGCTGGTATTGATGAGATTTGTATGTATTATAGAACTGAAACAACTTTTCTAGCCCAAGTCCAGCACAAATTACTTTATCTCAGTAGCAAGATGGTGACATTCTCTGAAGCTGTCTCTTGGGCCCTTTTTCTAACCTATTATATATGGTTCAAACAATTCTTTAGATAGGTTATTAAAAATAAATGTAACATTTCCCTTCCTCTTCCCAGTATCTTCATTTGAGATCTAACTCTTTAATGGTGCCTGAAAGCAAAGAACTGTACAATATATTACAAACTACAGATACGAACACACTGCTGCACTCATCAGGGGAGAATTTCTTCTCTTTCAGAGTACCTGAATGTTGTACTTCTTGCAGCCTTTCCTCACCATTGTGGCATTTATGCTTCCTGTGTCTGACATTTCAAATATCTCTTAAAGAATCTTAAAGATCTTGGGGTCTTGGTTTTTATAACAGCAATTGAAGAGGATTCTTCGAATGATGCTCACTCAGCATAACAACTTTTTAATTGTATTATTTATAATTTAACTACTTTATTAAAATACCATTAGCATCTTTTGGCAATAGCTTTCTACTCCGTATTTTCTGTGATAAAAATGAAACACTGCATTTTTTTATGTAAGTAAGATTTACACTTAATATAAACTCTCTCAGCTTCTGCATTTGAGTAGTTGAGACATGCCCCAAACATGTCTCAGCTGCTTAGGATGGAAATGTGAGCACAGGAAGCAAGASAGTCTCTCAGCACTCTCTAACAGCCACCCAGTATAGATAACCAGGRGTTCATGGCTGCAGTAGCTGTCATGAGTGCTTCTGCCCTGTCATCTGAGTGAAATGTCAGATGATTTAACCCTCCAAAAATTCCCTGGGAATGTAAAGAGGAAATGGAAATGAATACTGGTTTCRGATTATTTTAGACCCAAAATCCTTTGGGCAAGGATCCCTCCTGTAGGTTCCACATGACTGAGAATGGTGCATTATGACAGAAGCAAGGGGGAAACCACAAACTACAGCATAAAGATTTTTTAATCATTACTTAATACATAGAACCACAGTCCTGTGGAAGGCACTGTCTACAAATACCATGGCAGATAGTCCATGAGCAAAGAGCAAGAAAGAGCCTTCAGAAAAGACAAACATGCAACAAGAACTAAACAGCTTTTTTGCCTGAGTGTTTACTGTGACCATGGTTCAGGTCCCTTTCTTATGCACAAAAGCTTGGCACTCAATGACTTGTAAACTTTCATTTTCCCAATTTGTGTAGGGTTCCTGTAGAGTGTTCCCAGGTAAATTAGCAGAAAAACAGGCAGAAGAACAAAACTACAGCAGAAAAAACCCACAAACCAAATATGGAACAGTCAGCATGACTTTGCAAAAGAGATCTGTACCACAGAAACCTGCTGGAATCCTTTGAAAGGATAAAGGAGCAGGTGGACAAGGGAGATCCTYAGATGCCTAAATGTACCCTTGATAAACGCCTTCATCAAAAACTTTAAATAAGGTAATGGAACAAAGTGCTGGTCACATGRAGAAAGGGTTGGGTAACCCCAAAAAAACATTAGGCCATGGGTAGTCACTTTCTGATCAGCAGGAGGTGCCCAGTGGAGTCTGAGAGGGGCCTCTGTTTAGCCTTGTTCTTCAATCTGTTCCTGAATGATTGGAAAGGGTATAAACAGTAAGGTGAGAAGACTTTCTGGTTGTGTCAGGGTGCTAAAACAGATGGCTAATGGAAAAGTTGAAGAAACCTTACAAGACTGAATGACTGGGTTATAAAATGGCTGATGTAATTCAATGCAGATAAATGTAAAATAAACCATATGGAGAAAAATCCAACTTTCTATACACATACACATATTAGTGATACATCCTGGGACTGTTATTACCATTTAAGAACAAAATGCTGGCATTACAATAGACAGTTTTACAAAAATGTCAAGCCTGTACTTAATAGTGATAAAAAGCCCCAAACTGAATGTTATGAATTATTAGGAAGAGAACAAAGCATAAACCAGAGTACATWTTCATGCCACCATATAATCTAGAGTGTACCCTGCCTTTTTAATAATGTGTGATGTCTGGCCCATTATTGCAAAAAGAACACAGCAGAATGGAAAAAAGAGTTCAGAGACAACAAAAGGGAGATGAAAAACATCAAACCTAGCTCTTCTGTAGCAAAAATGGAATCCAAACACAGATTTTTTCCTTTCCAAAAATATTCCTAAATATGTACCAAATCTCAGCATGTYTTTCTGCAGCTGCTGTACAATGAGACTCCTGTAAAGCAATTACAAACATTTGGCTGAAAATCACCATGTAGATAATAACATTATTATCCTGTATCCTTAAAGGAGGAAGAGGAAGAACTTTTTGGAAACTACTGGAAAGTCTTAGAGTGTTGTGTCACAAACTAAATTTAAGGCACAATCTTCTAAATTATCCTAGACAATTTGTGTTTCTATCCACTAACAGTCTCACAGTCTCTAAAAAGGCTGTTTAGCTTCCTCCTGAGATAAAGAAAAAACCCCAAACTGCTATTTCTATTATTTTTTTACTAAATGCACTCTTAGCCGTGTCCATTCTCACTCCCACCACTCAGTGCAACTCAGAGGACAGCATTTTCTCAGCATGGATGTTAGAGAGGAAAAGGAGACATTTCTAGGGATGTAATCCATGTTGCTTTGTGGTCTCCACCTGGCATAATTTTGGCAGCATTTTGGCTGCCTCCCAAGAGGCACTTGGGTAGCTAATTTGGTGCTGTAGGAGCACAACACTCAAGCTAGCACCACACCGCTTCTTTTACTGTGCAAATCCCCAGTCCAGCAGCTTYGATCTACGAGCAGTTTGCTGAAATRATTGACCATTTCAGCCCAATATATCTGATCAACACCGTTCCAGGCAGGTGTCATACTCCCTTGTCTTCCTCTACCTTCCCCACTGGGAGCCCTGACACAACTCTCCCTGGTTTTCCACCTCTAGTGGTTTCCCCAGCCCAGGCTGAGATCCTCACTATGTGCTGTAGCAGATACTGGCAGTCTTCTCATACACTGCCTTACATTGACAGGCCATTACAAGAAACAGACACAAATTTTCCCTTGCAGTGCTAACTGTGATGTCAGCACGACCTGAAGCTGGCCTAGAGCAGCCATCCTGCCTGTTCTGCAGGGAGGCCACMAAAACCAGAGAGGGACTCCAAAGGGAAGAGGGAGAGAGGAATTCTCAGGCAGCTGAAGCTGTGGCTGTGGATCCTCCTGCTTCACAGCTTACCTGAGTCAGGTCTGCAGGTGCCCTGAGCATTGGACAGCTTTTCTCAAGCTCTGTTGGTGTACTTCACAAGAAAACTGAGATGTGCTGCTCCTAAGTGTGCAACTTTACWTGAAAAGGTAAAATAACCAGTCTTATGATGCATGTATCAGAATAGCTTTTAGAATAATACTTTTAAGTTTTGCTTTGTGGGATGCCCTTCATAAGTAGATGACAGTGCATTTGAGGAAATATCTGTGCTTTTATATGTGCAAGTATCCTCTGTATTTCACCTCTTTAAAATTGAGTCCAAATAGCAAGAAAGATAAGGTGAAGTCTTCCCTTTACCCACAGATAAACAGTATGATTAAAGTATTCTTCCAGCATCATAATGATTCAGGCAATAGTGGAAAAGGGTTGTCTCCCCTTCCAGCGAGGGAAAAACAGAATTCAGTCAGACTTTTCTCCAGCTTTCTGGGTTCTCTCAGTGTTCACCACCTCCAGTGTCACAAACGTATCACTGCACCACCTGTAACAAGATACATTCTAAGCCAAATACACTATCTAAGGATTTTATATGGAACAAAACTAACGGGAAGGACCGAAGGAGAAGGAGGCAGCTATTATACATAAAGCTGAAAGTGGCAAATGTGAGACCATGTTTTCCTGAAATTCAGACAGGAGGTCTGAAGTCTAGAGTCCTTAAGACTACAAATGCTTGTATTGAATTTCAGTATTTGAGGCACTACACAGAAAAGCTTTCATATATAAAGACCCATCAAAAAGTGTCATCAGTATTATGTTACAAATGATTGAAACTAAACCACTTCACATAAGCAATGAAGATACTTTCCCAGCATCATTTCTCAATTTAAGTTACTATTACGACTGCAGTATGACTTGAAATTGTAGGGTCAAAGAATACTGTATAGTAGGGCRGGTGGTCCAATGAGATTTTCATGGTACAAAGAGATACCTTAAGTGAAGCCACTTGAGGTCCTGGCTGTAAACACATTTTAGYCCAGAGGTAAATTCTCTAAAGGGTTGTAAGCATCTGAAGACAGGGAATAAAATAAATAATGTCTCCTCAACCATAACTGTTGAATACCGGGAGAGATATTAAAACAAAATGCCATGACAGTTTATCAGGTGAAAAAAATTTCAACCTTTATGTTTTCATCTCCTATTTCAATTGRGGTCTTCCATCTGTGAGTGTGGCAGTGGTTAACTTTCCTTGCTATGCCTAGAAGATGTGCTGGTACTCACTGGGTACCCTATGCCACAGTACGCAGAGAAAGCAAAGAGAAACAACATATTGGTAGTTCACCAGGCCCCACAGAAACAAATATTTCGGCCTTTTAAAGCAATCGGGGGTGGGGGGGGAGGAAGCACAACTCATTAAGGCTGAAGCAGAAGAGACCTGGTCAGAAAAACCAAAAGGGATGCCCAGGAAAGCCTGGGACATGACTCCTAGTTACCRTAAGGCAAAGATTCTCACAGAAGAGGAAGGTGGTCCCTACTTCAGAGCCACAAACTGCAGTGAATGGGACACAGTTCACCACTGTTYGGCAGCCCTGGGCCCCAGAGTGCCCCCCAGCCACAACTGCTGAGGGGCAGAGTCCTTCCTGAAAGACTGGACTCCCCCAGAAACATTGACTGGATATCCCAAAGCACTGGCAAAACAAAAGACTATGGAATCTATGCTGTAAAATCAATAGCAAAACAATGACATTCAAAGAAAAGTACTGAAATAAATAAAGAAGTCTTTTTGRCTGAGCAAACTGTTGGAGATATACTCTATCAGGCATAACTTCTTGTAGTGTTCTCTCATATTTTTCTATCATTCTTAAGTCTCCTTTCTCTGCTTCTTTTTTTTTAAATTGAATAATTTTCCAGGGTTGTTTTATTTATATTAATCAGATTTCTTGAGAAGTTACTGTYCTGTGGTGTAAGGAATTTCCAAGACAGGAGAAGCAAGTGAAAAAACCCCAAATAAACCAAACACAATGCCTTCTGGAATGGCAATGTTCAAAATTGCATCCAAAGAAAGTTGCATGTCRAACAGTGTTCTGTATCTGTGGTGTTAAAAAAACCCCTCTGTAGATRCTCACATTCCTTGAACAGTACATCATTTATCATACTTTCAATTAGGAAGTGCTGGGAAACATTTTAAGTGTCCAACAATATATTCCTTTGTTCATTTTTTTCTCTTGGAGCAGAACTTCAATATTAATCTCTCTTTGGGTTGCAGTGGGATTTTCAAGAGCTTTCACTGGCCAATTTACTACCATGGACTTCAAATAAAAACAGGATGATTAGCATATTTGAAGATCCTGTACTAGAGGTAAACTTGACTAAAAGGGTAAGTTCTTGAGCCAAATTTGGAAGCTGTATCCACTTACATTAGGAATATATTTGACATCCTGGTAACAATTATTTCCATATTTAACAGTCTGAGATGGGTGCTGGACTGAATTTTCTTTAGGGTAATATATGTGTGGATACCACTGAGRGTATCTTGAAACCTCAAGTCTGAGAAAAAGAGCCTGAAAGTGCTCTGGTCAGTTCCAGGCAGGATGTGCCCTGTCTGCTCTGCATGGATTGTTACACATAAGTCAAGTAAAGTACAGATCAATAGCACCACTTTGAAGGCTCTGAGATATTTCGCCTTGAACTCTGTTTTTTTCTCTCACCTGGCCAAGTGTGGAAATAAAAGCAAGCCTTCACAGGCAGAGGGGAAAAGAATGCATGTCTTTCCTCTTCCCTCCACTTCATCCTGTGAAGGAGAAAAACCAGTATCCCGCCTCTCAGGAAGCACTGATTTCCATGCCTGCCAGAGTACAGCTGAGAAAAGGCAGTGGGGCAGAGACTAGGGAAAATGTGAAACAGAAAAAGGACATATTTCATCTGAGATCTCCTACAACATAGGTAACATTCAAGGGTGGGAGAATAACTATGTCCTTTCCAAAAGCCCAGGAGTGCAAAGAAGCACAGGTCATCATTATTAAAACGCTGAAGTGGATTGCACACTGCTTGAAAAGCTTAAGAAGTCTACTCATTTACAAGTAAGAACTACAAATGATCACAATGCTTTATAATTTGACCCCACCTAAATAATTCAATATTCACTGTGTCTGATGTAAAGCAGACTTCCATTGTAAATGTATTAAATCCAAATTAATTAATGCTGAAACCTATTCCSCAGTAAAATAATGCAATGTCATTTCACAATTTCTTCCCCCCGAATACAGGGTTATATTCTGGTTACAGACACTTACAGTCTTCCAGTGAATTCTATTGATGTGTTACAAGGTGTTGCATCTGCAATGTATTCTCCTGAGATTGGAAAGCTAGCATACAACTCAGTGTAAATGTCAGCATTTGCTCAGGACTAGTAATAACAGAGATACACAGCTGAAGAATGAGATGCTTCTCTAAAGCCCTAAAGATTTAAAAGGAAATTGTTATGTTCTTCAGAGAGAAAAAGATGATGTTCTTCAAAAGTTCCTGGATCAGAATTAAAACCCAATACTAGTCTTGGACTCAGACCCTGTGCTAATAGAGTGCTTTGTCAGAGTAATTGCCAAGTAGATGTTCAAGAAAGATAGCTTCTCACTAGCTCTGAGGTGTCCAGATGTTAAAAATGAGTTTTACAATTCCCATACCTTTTTCCAAAGACATTAAGTTCTAACTATTGTGTTTAATTATTGTTCAATCTCAGCAAAGCAAYGTTATTTTAGATAACTGGAAGTTACTGTGGCATTATCTACTTAGTTTTGCTTGACCACCATCAACAGGAACAAAGCCAGGAGACACCCTGGCCCTCTTTAATTCATTCAGTTCTCTTCCAGCTTTAAAGATAAGGAACTATCAGCCATTCCTGCACCCTAACTACAGACACAAATAGCCAGGCATTGCTGCCACCATCATGAGCAATAATTATCCAGCACTGCAGTTTGTAGGCGTGCACAGAAGCCAGGTTGCTCGGGAATGCTCCGCCCTAAGGCTCTGTTTCACACACAGTAAGTCACTTTTCAAACCCACGTACATGGTACACACTGAAAGCTCTCTCGAGGGTGAGAGGAAGAAGCTGCTGGGGTGAAGGTAATCCCATGTTTCCCATGAAGGATGGAGGGCAAGGAGAGAGACCTGGGTTCTACTATAGCGTGGTAAAAGACAGGGAGTGAAGAGGACCTGCTGGAGAAAGGGCTGATGGTGGGATGGTGGTTCTGGGTTGAAATGTGAAAGCCAGGTAAAAGTCACGATGCAGAAAACTAATGAGGATTGAACAAGYTGATGCCTCACAGTCTGCAGTCCTGCTTCCCCTAAAATTACACAGGGAAGCACAGGTAGCATCAGTACTACCTAACCCTGTGCTTAAGGAGTTGTGACAAAAGCTATCAAAATGTTCTTCCAATCRCTTGCTACAAAAGAAACTTAAATTCTGATTGAGAAGATGCTGTTGGCAACATTTAATGGAGAGAGAGCTTGCCAGTTCTTCCATCAGCAGCATCTTATAAAGCATGTTCTGGGGAATTTCCAAYGGGAGTAGAAGTAGGCCAGCCAAAACACCACAAATAAAATATGAAGGAAGATAAAAATCCCACCACTTGAAGGACAAGACTTAAGTTGCCTTCCTTGCAACTGTGATATCAAGTATTCTCTAAAACAGCATTTTTCCTTTGCTTAATTATGCAAAATATATTATATTGGGTGGGAAGAGAGAAAATAAGGGATTGTTTGTGTTTGCCATTAAAAAATAAAGCCGTTTTCTAAGCATAGTATTTCAGTGATAACAGTAGAACAAGACTGGGGCAACCTGTAAGGTTCCAGAAACAGCAAAGGGAATCCAGACTAAGGGGAAATTCCCTCTTGACTTCAAGACGAAGACGGATGGTGAAAAGAGGGCAGAATTCTTCACTCATTGTTTATAAAGTAAGAAGCTAATAGCAATGTTAACATTTTCTGAGAAACATACAGGTCTAGGTAAAACAGTTGGACTCCCAAATAAAGGACTTTAAAAAATGTATTGGTTTTGCTAATAATAAATCACTGGCTTGTACCTACATGGATCGTGCACAATGTCAATGGTTTCGAAAAGAAGAAATTCCTTTCACTCAAACCTCAGCCAATCTTTCTTAGCTTATAGAGTATTTCTGAGTGCCGCTGATGGTGTTTTGCCACGCACACAGAGACTGGAAGCCCCTGAACTGACAAAGAGGACACCGTCTGCCTCTTTATTGCTCTTGCAGTACAATAACAGMAGCCATGAAAAAATCTGTCTCCTACAAATTGTCTTGTCAAAGGTAGAGGCTTCCTATTTCAAAAAATATAATTCACAAAATGCTTTTGAATTGTAGCTTTTAATTTTCATTCACATTTAACTGACTCATCCAAAAGAACTATCTTTGAATAACAATTTTCTTTCACATATATACAAAGGATTAATATTTTGGCTTGATTTTAGCATTTTCTTCCTCTGAAAATAAAAATGGAATGATTAAATTGAAACAACTGCTTGTCTATAAAACCTCAGAGAAATTCATCAGGAAAGCTCATGCTTACCTGTAAATAAAAAAACTCATAGAGAGCAAAGTCTTTTTGTATAAAATCTCATCATTCAAGAATTATGCCATTATATATTGTGTCTCYTAATTAAAAAAGCATTCTTAGAGCTTACTATTTTATTTTAAAAGCAAGTAAGCGTTTTTGCCATAATCGTAAGACTGGAAAACAAATCTTTGTACTTTACAATGCAAAATTTACCCTACAATCATTACAGAAAAGTGAAAGAGATGCTTCTTTGTTATCTTGGGTAAATTACTATAATCATATTGGAAAGGCAATAGGTTTTCCAGTATCCGTTTTATCAACCTCCCTCAGAACATTACCTTAGTGCTAATTTGAAGTGTCATTCCCAAATCTCAATTTATTTGTAAAACTAATCTACATACCAAAAGGATATGATTTTTGGAATATTCTTTGCACTGTGAAAATCACAGAAAATAGGGTTAGAATCCAAACAATACCCGTATCTGTAATCYTCTATTATCATGTCAATTATCTGGCATTAGTAAATGCAACCAGAGTTTTATTCAGCTCATGTCCCCACTGCTCAGGGCTGTGCATCTGACATTTGTGCATTTTGTCCATTTGTCTATAAGCTATTGAAATGTTTCTTGATATAAAACACTTTTTTGGATGGAAAAAAGGAAAATAAATTATCTGACATTTTCTGTAATAGCTATCAGATGTTTCATAGTAAACAGATTACATTAAACAATCAGGGGCTCTGAAAACCTCATCATCAAGTCCATGAATAAGGATGGAGTAGCAGACATCCTAAATTTAAAATATCAGAGGCACAGACACACACTCTGCCAGCTGGCCATTTCTGTCAACAGTGCACATTTGCATTGTGACCATGTATCAGATGTTAAAATGGAGCCACACAAACCCCTCTGTCCCCTTCTCGCTGCAATGGATGCACCTCCTCACCAGCACTTGCCCATCTGCATCCCATGAGGCTGTGGGGTGCAGGATGAGGAGTGAAGCAAACCACGGATGATTCTTTACAGTATCAAATAAGGGGAATAGTGCAGTGCCAGTGCTTTTAAAATCTTGTATTTTGTGGTGCATTTGGCACTACTTAGGCTGATTCACGCCCAGTGAATAAAAACCCCAGTAAATAATCACGTTTGGTGGTCATTTTTATAKCTGGGGAAGCACTTCCCTGGTTCTGCTGCACCGGGTGGCCTTGTTACTGCGGCCAACAATATGTGCCAGACCTGCTCTGATCTCCCTGGTCTTTCCAGGCACGGTCAGAGCCACTATGGTTGAGAAGACTGTGTAGTGCACCCCAGTCACAGGTGATGGGAAAGAGACCAAGCACCCTCCCTGCTTGGCTGCCATATGCAAGTCCCCTGAGTGTCACAGAAGAGGATGGGAGCTGCCTCATGACTCTCCTTCATCCTGCACCACAGGATGTCCTTGAGAGCTCAGATGAAACCATGGATGACAAGCAGTGAAAGACCCCAAATCCTGAGACATTGAAGTCTGGTTCAGCTGCTGGTCAAAGCTGGAAACAGCTGTTCACAAGTTGCAGTCTGCCTGGGTCACTTTGAAAGAAACCTACTTCCAGCTGGGAATAACAATAAAAGTAATAGATTTACTTTTCTGGGATGCATGAACAATTCTTTAATTTTTCTTTTTCTCYTTTTTTTTTT
>JACAXG010000001.1:28317163-28369287 GCA_018881555.1 Amblyornis subalaris
AGGAAGGAAGGAAGGAAGGAAGGAAGGAAGGAAGGAAGGAAGGAAGGAAGGAGGGAAGGAAGGAAACACAAAGAGAAAAAGAGAGGCAGCAGAGACAGGCTAATCATCTGAAAGGAAAATTACAGAAATGCTAGAGAGATTTTAATGCTTCTTCTAGTGTTAGCATTTAATGATGGATTGAGTTGGACTCTGATTGATATGTAAATGTAGGCTTTCAAGGCTTTGTGTATCCATTAATATAAAATTGCAATATGTCTGTGATATCACAAATGTATATGCAAATAAAGGTGATATTTGTGGACATTAAAAAATGGACCATTAAAAAATTCTAAATTCTTGTTCTGAAGGATGCAATTTAATATTTAAACCCCATTTTTGCCTCTTCTTCCGTTGTTAAGCATTTTATATCAGAAATGAGAGACGCTGGCAAGGATAAAACAAAGCAACAATTAATCTGCAAAGGGAATAGTCATCATTTTTTTCTCTCAAACACATTGTACAAATGCATAATATTCTTCTGTTAGAAATTCTGATGCAGTAAGAAACACAATAAGTATTGAACAGTATCAACCAACATGTTTTACACCAGACTTTCCTACAAAATCCTGTTCTCATTTCACATTTTTCTGTTCAGTTTGACAAACTATAATACAGCACTCAGCTCTGCTTTCCCTCAGGTGGGTATACAATTTCTACTAAAATAATTTAACCAGTAAATTTGGCTGATACTGAAAAAAATGTTTGCCAAGACATTAATACAATTGTAAATTTGAATGCCCCTTTTTGAGTAGATTTAGTAATATAAGTTATACATTAAAGTACCCTGAATAATAATTTGAGGTCTTCCCTACAGCTTTTTTTTTTTATAGCCAGGCTTTTTCCTACAAGCTTCTGGTGCATTGAGAACACCAACAACACTTTCAATTAAGTTTAACCTATTATTTCTTTCCATATTGCATTTCTGTACTATTTTCATACACTATCTTTAAAATGTATAAAAAGTAGGAGAATTGAGAATAGAGACTTCTATATGAAAACTCTCAACAATTTCTATTTAAAAACCTTGAAAACAAGCCATTTCTTTATCTACGCATGGTTTTCGTGCTGGTACTGTAAGCTGTTGTTGTAATTAAGTTATTTCCTACAGGTTTTAGAAAAAGATTAAAGTAAGACCAGGTTAGGAATGAGAAATTCTGTCTTATTAGTGAGTTTTGGGCAAGTTATACAGAAAACAGTAGTTTCTGTTGTTATTTGCATAACATATGTTGTAGCTTGCTAAGCAACTTACGTGGAGCTAAGTCTGAAAGTAATTAAGGCAGTAGTTTGCAGTAAATAAAAGTTCCAAATCAACAATTTGTATCTCTGCTTTAAAAAATAAAATCATTAACATTCTTAACACTTGGAAGTTCAGAGAGAAGTTGATAGGCCGTGAACTGCTGAAGGAGAGTGGGATGATGTTTCTGTCACTAGTCTTTACGTATAGCAGGAATATAATATACCAGCAACAGCTGACTAATACAGCTGTTCAAGTCATTACGGGTGAGTTACACCTTGGGAACCAAAAATCCACTTAAAATTCCAGACAAAATCTGTTATGTTGCTTTTTAGACCTGCCTAGCCCTATTGTATATGAAATCACAAGACATCTGTCTCTTAGAGTGAAAATCCTCTGGATTGCCTGTATAGAAGCATTCAGATGGGCCTATAACCCTCATCTGAACCATTTTTACAATCTAGAAATAGACAAACAATTGACTCAACACGTTGCAAGTGCTAATTTTTTGCTAATTCTAYTGAATGGGACAGAGGAACTCCTGGTCTTAGGAGGTCTTAGGTCCTATCTAGATGTGAACCTGCACCGAACTCCCTTGCCAAGAGCACCTCCTTCACCAAGGGAGATCTCCCAGAAGGTCAGAAAAGGCTTTGATGAAAATATAAGAAACTTGGGTTCCATGAGAGGTGATGCAAGGTGACCCTGAACTCAGCCCCATAGAGATCCTAAAAGGTGAGAGCACTAAGGTTTCGGCTTTCTGCTCCCAGAGCTTTGAAAATTTTATTCAGTGATATTCTAAGGATAAATCCATATACATTCAAAGAAGTGTCTGGGGCAACCAAGCACCATAATAACTGCAACACAAAACCAGAGCAGAATTGATATAAGAAAGAGCACATGCGGGATGCACATGTTTATGGAACAGAGCCCAAGTTTACAAACAGTAACACTCAAGGAGAGTGACTGACCTTTCATTGATTTTCAAGGCATTAAGTGGACCTCTTGGAGTGTTACATGACCTCACAAAATGCAGCTAAGGAATGAAATATATTTACACAATGCTGTCTTCTCCTGGAAGGCACCATTCTGCTTTTAAAAGGACACACAGAACATGAAGGACTTCTCCCTAGGTTTGTAGAGGCTCTTAATACCACGTGCCCCTCAAAGGGTTTGATTATTACAACCTGCAATACTTGATAATTATTTTCCCTACGTGCTCAGACATTAAAAAACTAGTCTGTATGGAAAATTCTATCCATTTTTATTTTTCTCACTTCATTTGGCCGGTGCAAGGACAGGTATGCTTAGAAACATATTTTTCATGTGAAGGAAAAAAAATCCTGGCAGTGATCAGCTTCCTCATTAATCTTGAATGAGGTCAGCGACTAGCAAGAAAAAAAACAGACTTCACTTGCCTCAGCTGCTTCACCTACTCCTGTTTAGCTCCTCTTCATGGTAGAATGAGTCCCGAGGCCACTGGACACTTCTCTCTTCTGGTCCACGTGCAAAGGCATAGCCCTTCCTGCAAACAAGAAAGACATTTCAAAGTTGGGGGCTGTGATGTGTTGCTTATCAAAAATAAAAGAAAGTAACAAAAAAAATGAGTGTCTATTTATCAAACATATATCATTTATATATGTTCCTTTTCCAGTTTTTGTATAGGTGGCCCAACCACCTTGGTCAAACTCCATAGAATTTTGTCCCAAATTGTTGGTACGCTACACATCATAATATAACTCCTTTGTTGTCTCTACCTACCATGGATTTGGCTGGATTGTGGTGGCCTTAACATTCACAGCATTCATCTTTAGTCCTATGAAACTTTATTTTTAACTGAGATGATATAACAGTATGTGCTTTGCTAGTGAACATATGTACAATACCTGCAGCAGAGTGCCCTGGGGGCCAGGGGCCAGGCTGCCTTCTTGGCCTTGTTGTTATTACTCTGGAAAACAATCTTTAAATGGTTGATTCGATGGTAATAGGTCATTAGTTGTTGATGTCCCTCAGGCATTCTGGCTTGGCTGAGTTTGGTACTAAAACAGTCTGGAATCCCTTCACCATGTCCGGTATCATTCCTGATGCCAGCCATAGATTGAAAATTTCCATGGTCTGGGAATATTTGGGGTCCATTTTACTAAGGTACCCCAAAGTAATCCCATCTGGCCCTGGAACAGAGCTCTTACTCATCTCTTTGATGTTTTGGGAAATTTCCTTAGCTGTGATTATGGTTTAAAAGGTGGTGTTGTCAGCTTGGCCAATCATCTGAAATCCACCAAGGCCTTTAAAAGTTCCATGTGATTCTCATCTTGATTTGAATACGGAATGTACTTTATCAGGTGGGATTTCACAATTCACGGGTTCCATATCATGCAGAATGATTCCTCCTAATTTCCCCCATTCAGGTGGAATAGCCACTGGTACATATTGCCTCRTTTTGACAGCCCTCTTCTTCATCCACTCTGTCTATATGCCACACCAAAAGTGACTTCACACTATACAAGGATCTGGAAAAATAAATTTTTGTCATAGAGTATTTCTCATGATTTATTTTCATGTTACCTTATATCAACAGCTAAAAAACAACATCATACTATTTACATTAATAAAATTATTCTTTTGTGATTTAGTATATTGTTCTAGATACGTATATTCGAAGATAACATCTGTTTGTTTCCTGAACTCCTTAAAAACTCTTTCTGATGTCATACTTCCGATATAACATTTTATTCTAAATTTAACACGAATCTGGAAATTAATGTTGATATTAAGGGGTGGTTCTAGAAATCAGAAATAATAAAACAAGAACACCATATACAAATTGTAACATTGAATCTATGAAATGCCTAGATAGAGCTACGGCTGTGAAAGGATTTTCTTTATAAGCATTAGAGAATTCCTCAGATTAAATTATCCAGGAAATTAGGACAAAAATCCAGCCATTAAATGATCTTACATCTCCAATGTTACTTAAGGGTTCCTGAACAATTGTTAAAGTTATTAATACATGAGGTATTCAGGAAAAATGTTGGTTTTTTTTTTTTTCTTATACTAACTGTATAAATATTCAAAATATAACACAATTGAAACAGGAATTAGTTTTATGAGCAGTATGCATGTATGTCCTAATGAAGTATCATTAAGTGGGTTTCATGACTTCAATATGACTAAAGTTTAATTATGTATTTACAGACATTCAAATGCAGAAAGCTTTATCTCCAGTACAGCAAAATTTTGATGCTAAAAGCTTTTTAAAAAATGTTTAAAAATCTTATTATATTAAACACGCTTCAAATTAAGCAAAAACTTTGATGTTAGCCTCAACAACGATTAATCACGTAGCTAAGGATTGTGTGATTCCCCAAAAGCTGTTGCAATGAAAATCTGCACAAATTTATCAAATATATAAACATCTACAGGATTTTTTCAAAGGGATCTTTACATAATGCACAGCAAACAGGTTCAGATCATGTAGTGCATTAAAATTACCTTAGATATTTGAAAAATTGCAGTCAGGATTCAGGATTTGAGATATTCATATTCTAAYATTTTCAAGATTGATTTCATATATGGTCCTAAAAATTTCCTTCTAGATTATCCATATATATTTACTAGTTGAAGATAGAAAAGTCTTCAGTTTCTGCAAACTGTAATCTGGTAAATATTCAGTAATGCAGACCATTTGGAAAAGTAAATTGTTTTCAGAAGAGGAATGTGAGGTAATAATATTATAGTATAGGTTCAGATTTTAAAGCTATAGGTTTATTTTTACGCAGGCAAGAGCTGCTGTGATTCTAACACACTTAAGTTAATGGATGAAGACCCTGAAATATTGTAAATTAAATTAAACAATAGAAAAGGGATAGAGACACACAAATCAAAAGCAAAAGAAAATTTCCATATTTCTTTCAGATAAAATCTCTGAATTCAGATATGATCCCAGACTGCTGTCTGTGTTGTTCTGGGTTATCTAGAATTAGGAGGTGTAAATACCATCTGCAGATTTTACTGACTGGACTCCTGGAGCTTACACACTTCCATAGCCAGAAAGGAGATCTAAAATTGGGAGTACCTGAAACAGAGACTGAACAAAGTTAGTGAATAAAAGTATGAATTTATTGGAGGCTTTCGAGTGGTACACCTCTGGTGCAGAGCCTTGCCAATGCTAGGCTAAACCAAGATGGACCCCGATCACGAGTTTTCCCCCCCAGATATAGGTTTGGTACATTTGCTTATCAGAAGTTAATTGTCCAATTACAGTTTCAGGTAATGAAGTAATATTCCCCCGTTCACCCACTCCCAATTCACTTTTGTTTATACTTAGGCCTAGGATAGTGATCTTGTTTTCCAGGCTTAGAGAGAATGTTTTGTCTAACAAGAAGGTGAAGCACATAATATGGATTTCAGAATTACACACTAGTACAGTGCAGGGTTAGAAAAATCCAAAAGTTATCCTTAAGGCATCAATTTAAAATGATCAGAGGAATGTTTAAGTTTAAAAGAAAGAAATAATTCATAAGACCATTATATTTCAATTCCACAAAGGTCTTGGATAGGAGACTTACAGTTTTATCTCTTTTGCTATATTTTTGCAAGGAAATGAAAGAAAATCAGTAGCAAGTAATTACATTAGATAGAACATTGCTCTCAATTACACCAATTTAAAATAAGTGCAGCTATGCTGATATCAGAAATGTTAGTCAAACCTCCGTGGGCTTCACTATGAGCACACCTGGACCAATTTTCTGTACTATACTATCATTAAAGGCAAACACAGTGCCTTGAATGTGGACAGTGACAMACATTTCTTGTGAGTTGATTCATCTCCCATTTGAAACCACTCATTTGCAAAAGCGCATGTGTATTAATAGGAGCTCTTAGATAATATATTTCAATTTATGGATAATTTTTGGGAAAAAAACCCCTGCAAGTTTGCTTTCAAAGTACTTTGACTTCCTTTTATACATTTTAATGATTTTTATAGAAACTTTTTTTATTTTTGAAACAGTGATATTCAAGGTGGCATGCACACTCTTCAGAAGGTGCAACCAGGAATTTGAACAGGTGTTTATGGACAACATTCTCAAACAATTCTCCCTAAACTCTTTGCATCTATTCACACATGTAAAGGATGACTGTCATAATAGTTTTCAGAAAACCCATAAGTTGAAATATGCTTTCATGAAGAATCCACCGAATCACTGAAAATARCAAAGTTGTTAAAAATAAAAATGTAAATTATTAATAAAATAGCCATCTGATCAAATACATTATAGTTAAATAAATTGCCCAATCCTTTTTCGGAATGCTGATAACGTCCAAATTCTTCTCCATAGTCTTCTGACATTTCAAGTAGAAAAGAATGAAATGAATGTAGTTGACTGGAAAAACACATTGAATGAGGAAAAACTCTAAGCTGATGAATAAAGTTATTGGAAAGTAAAGTGGCTAGGAACCTAACCTGACAGACAAAATGACCTGATTTTAAGACTCTAAGTCATTCACACAGGTAATTCGAGCAAGGCTCAAAAGCTGGGGTTACTTTTTTCTCTTAGTTATTCCCACGTATCTGAAAGTGGCTGATCAGGTCTACGGAATGTGTGGCACCACTTAGGAATACACCAAATGGCGCAGTTTGTTCTCTGGGGGCCCATGAAGCTTTTGTGCTCAGAGGACTAACACTTGGTTTGTAGGATTAGTATGACTTATCTTGCATTTGGTCATTCACACTCTAATGGAAGAAATTACCTTCGAAGTAGAGAAGATACCGAATATCAGGGAATCATTGTCAAGGAGCTTTAGTAGACAATGTTGAAAAAACTTTGCTGACAGAATAATTCAATGAAAACCATGGAACAAAAAAATTTCTGCAAACTGCTCCTTTATTAAAGACTAAGTTTTTTGACCCAGGAGAATTTCTACAGCATGCAAAAGAGGCAGATACTACAGTAAAGGAATCAATAACTTAATTCACTCCAAGCAGTGCTGTAATGTCTTCAACAAAACAGTGCAAGAGCGCATGCATGCTGGGCAGAGTATTTATCTTGGAAAGCAAACTGCGTGGTTAGTCTTCTCACAAGTATCAGACTGTCTTCATTTGTATTAAAACCAATGAGTGCCAAGGGATATCAAAGGGTATTATTTGTTAAAGCTAATGGTATTGGTGGTAGATGTCATTGCCTGTGAGTTCAAGCTTTAAGCACAGGACACAAGATGTTCCAAGTCTCTGACGGGCATGAGCTCATATTAACATGAACTATTCACCCAAACTTTTGGTTGTTGCTACTCATGGCAAAGAGAGTAAGTTAGCACATGCACACTAAAGTTGCACCTATATTTTGCTGGGTAGTCCTCCAAATTTCACATGCAGGGCAGGGCATTTGCAAATACACTTTCTTAACAAGATAGGAATCCTGCTAATGTTGGGTAAAATTRTATAATTTTTCTTACACAATCTCTCTGTTGACATATTGTCTCAGCTTGAATTCTCTGTCCTTCTGTAAGTAAATTTTGAGCAAGGGGATATTGAAAGAGTTGAGTGTGACTCCTTCTTTGCATAACATAAAAGTGAAGACTCTCATGCTTCATTCTGGATCTTTCAAGAGTATTTCCACTGAAAAAGAAGCACCAGAAAAATATGCAGTTTTATTGACACCAAAGTGACTTTTGGAAACATACAGGATTTACATAAAGCTTTCAAAACATGAGCCCTTGGGCTGAAAGAGAGAAACATTAAAATACCTATTTGTCATTACAAAATTGCTTTTCAGCATATTCAGAAGTTTTAATAAAATTTCATGCTGTGATATACACAGAGAAGTATTATAAGTGGACCACTAATGCTTGCTTTCTTCACAATGTTATAAATGTGATAGTCCATTTCAAGCGTACTGAGACTGCAAGAATCAGGAAGGATGAAGTGACATCACTACTGGACCACACTCTTTGTCAGGATGCTTGCAGTTTCTCTTCATATCACATTCAGATCCAAATCCTTCCCCTTCAGCATTAAAATCCCATAGCTGCTTCACTGAAGCTCCTGTAGAGTTGTAGGATAGACAAGTTCTCCCAGTAGCTCAGCAGGTAGGAGCTATTTTTGCACAACCAATTTGGATGAAAAAATATCCAAAACTCAGATGTCCACCCCACAGCCTGACAAGAGGGAAAGTATTACATTTCCTTGAGAACAGAGAATCTGATCAGCTGCTGTTTCAGAAGGAACAAGAATGGTTTTAATTGTACGATGTGCTGGATGCTTCTGCCTGCTGAGAAGCAAGCTACCCAATCCCCATAACACCAAAAATACTAATAGCTGCATGTATCTGTCTATGTTATTGATCATGTCTGTTTGCATGTGTGAGAGAACACCAATTCCCCACCAGGGGCTTAAAACATATTAAAGATATAATTACAGCCACCCCTATCAGAGAGAGGGTTTTTATTTTTGCTTTGCAAAAATAATCTCCACATCTGGATTTAAAAATTCACTATCACTGATAACATCACAAAATTAAGTTATAAAAATTTAGTGGTTAAGTTACATTTTCTTGGACAGTTTCTGAACCACAGAAAGGCTCCCTGCAAAGAGAAAAGTATCCAGACCTCAGACCTCCCACAGGACAGCCCTCATCACAAGGTAAGCAATTGAAATATAGACTTTTAAATAACACTCTTAAAATATTTGTTCCTTTTCTTTTAGCTATGCAATTTCTCATATGGGGAAAAGTACCTTTTCAATGGTATTAACCACAAATTTAAGAGCTAATTCTCCTGGAGCTGTCTGAGAATCCAAATAATATCTAGCAGATTGTAGGCACTACTGAAGAATTTTAGGCTGGAACTCTCTGGTTGTTTCGATTATTTTTGCAAGCATTGGTTGGAAGCCAGTGATTTTCAGTCTCCCTTTCAGCAGGAGGTGAAGATCTTGTGGAAGAAACTGAGAACCCCTTAATGAGATCCACAAAAGTGTGTCTCTTGCTGAAACTATTTAAGTGAGTCATTATCTACCCTGATGCATAATGTAATACGTGTGTTGCTGAAGTGCAGGACTAGGAGTGGAAGTTTAAAGGATTAAGGTGAACATACATCATACTTTTCAGGACTTACAGAATAATTTGTGACTCTTTAAAGAGTTTTACAAGGTTAAACAAAAGCTGTACACTATATTATTGCCTCAAACAATTACATTGCTCCTTTAGAAATGTTTATACTCCATGCCACTTTACGGTGTCATTGTCAAAAGAGGTGGAAGAAAGCAATCAATAGCTGTTAGAAACTAAATAGCATTAAAGCCTGAGGAAAATAAAGTTCACAGGTGCATTGACTGCAACACTGCTGCCGTAACAATGTGGGGTTTAGTCAGTGCTGAAGACTTTTAAAAGAGCATTTTAGGAAATAAAATTCCTATTTTCTACTGACTGTGACATTTTAAAAAGGCTTTCCTCATACACTAGCCCTGGACACTTCTAAGACCTTTTATGAATCGCATTTACTACAACTTCAGATATACTTCCTTCAAGTCTTTTTAGTGATATAAAATTCTTGCCTAATCACAGCAGAATGCCCAGAATATTTTTTTTATTTTGTTATTTTCACCTGTTCTGGACCAAGTATCCTATGAGCTGTTAGATTAGTATCTTTGATGAGATTAGATGAGATTATATCTTCAGCAGTTTGCGGTGGGGATGACTGTGTCTTTCCACCTCCTCCTCATGTGGAAGACAATCTGGATTTCACATAGCAGAAGGTAAGAATCCTTTTACACGAATAGTGGACATTACTTCTCTCATGTCTGAATCTGGCATGTCATCACAAAAGGCTCCATGTGTATGTCAGTTTTATTGCAGAATTAAAAACTAACCTGACCACCAGAAAATTCTTCTCCTAAAGCCCCCATGGATCACACACTTGGTTGTATCCTAAGGCAGAGATGCCTGTGCCTTATATTTTTATTCTTGCGCCTGTACCTCTTGATGTTCCTGTGCACCAGGAAAAAAAATTGATGCCTAAACTCATGGAGACTACAGACACTCATGGGTATCTAACCAGGAGAGAGAATAAAGCAAACTGACTGCCTTTGCTACCGACTGCAGACTATCAGCCATGTGAGTGCTGCACAGCATGCTGAAAGAAGGAAGTTCAGCATTAATTACACCTGGAATATGTCAGGAATTTTCAGTCCTTTGTCAAAATACCATTGTTGAAAAAAGAGTTGAAAACTACTGCCTTACTGTTAATGAAAAAATATAATAAAAAAAGAACCATAGAAGTTATATATTTATTTGTGATGATATTACCCACCCTTTGCTGTTCTCTTTCTTCCCAGTCCCATTGCTGTAGGTTATTCGTAAAGGAACTTCTGCAAAGAAAGGCTTAAGGAATCAGAAAATCAAAATTCTACTTGAAGATAAGTAGATGTTTATGAATTTTCAGGGATTCTAAGGCATCCTTTTACCAGCTAGAGTATCACCATGTAGATGTGCCCAAGACACCAAACATCTGTGTCCCACCTCAGCTGAGACTGAGCTCATATTGGCAAGGAATTTGTAAGTACTAAGTCACTACCAGCTCTGTCGAATCCAGGCCTAGTGCTCTATGGTAACATATACTTATTGTGACCAGAATAGCCTTCAAAAGAGCATGTGTATATTCCATGAATATGCAGGTTTACTGTGTTGAATATGGGTTTTCTTGGCAAGCTACTATTAAAATCCTCAATATCATGCCAATGTATCCTATTTCTGGAAAGAAACACAAAGACACTAATCTTGTCTCCACATATTCTGCAGATGAAAACATTTCACATAATGATAATGTATTTTTTTGATGCTGCCCGATGTCAACACGTTATTTGGGTAACAAAACAGTCTAATTCTTACTAGTGCTGCATGACATTTCTCCCCCTTAAAATAAAAAGATGGCGAGGCCTAACACAAGGCTTAAAAACAAGTATTTAAATATTCCAGCTCTAACCACACCRCTTATAAAAGGGGGTTTGAATAAAGAACCTCCCTCCTCCCAGGAGCTGCTTTTAACTTTCAAATGAAGCATGACTAAATTCTAGCAAAGCAGATTTGATGTTTCCAATTAGCTCAGAGAGCTGAAAATAGTGGCGATGTTATCAGACGGTGGGTGCTGTGAAGAGGAGCCACATCCTGACATAGCCTGTATGCTGGTTATAATTTCAGAAGAAACATAAAAATTACCTAATTACATAATTGTGCATTCTGACTTTTTGTATTTTTACAAATTTTCCAAAGAATTTCTGGTCATAACCAAGCATCTGCATTTTATTTTTTGGTCATATTTTTGGCAGCCAATTTGTAGGTAATGAATACTAATCTGTCTTAAAACAGTAACCCTCCACATCTTTGACCCAGGGCCTGATCCAAATTGGAAAGATGCCTGAAAAAAAAATCAATATGAGTCTTTCCCAGTTTTGTGACTTTTTGTTAGTTTGCTGTAATGTGATTGCAAGCAATAATACCAGCTTAGGCCTCTATCTTCCAAAGCCTAACCTTTGCATTACACATAATTACTGCTTTTGGAGACAGGTGGGACAATCCTGAGTCTTGCACTTTTCCTAACATTGAAAAATGTAAACAGAAAATATTATGCTACTGATGAGTTATTCTGTCTTTAAAATATGTTTAATAAAATAAAAGACCAGAATGAGAGCTGTAATGCAAGAATCCTTTGTTCACAATTCTATTATTATTACTRTATTATCATTGGCTCCAGCCTATGGGCTTTTTGTAATTATTATTATTGTTTCCTTGTATTCTCAGTTTATTTTTACAGCTAGTAAAAAAGTCTCATCCACGACATATACCACGGATTAAACTGAACAAAGACTTTTTAGAGTCAATAAACTAGTTGTTTAGCCATTGGAGTTTGGTCAATAAAAGGGCTCTTAGTGAGTGCAAAATGACTAGGCAGCTTTAACATATTTTTGTGAATATTTTTTATTTGATTTAAATGTAAGCATAGAGTACAAAATACAGAACACAGCTTTTCAACAAACCACGCACATTTGCCTGGTTTACCTTCCCTGTAGAAAATACTATAATGTTGTCATTTGGATATTTGATTGCATGCTACCACATTTCTGACTTCTGCCACAAGAAATCAGGTGGTAGCACTTTTTTTCAAGACTACACTATATCTAATAAGATTGTGTAATGCAACAAAAAAAGTAAAATATTAATTTGACTCAAGTGGGCAAATCAGCACCTGCTGTGAGTGTGCACACCTTTGAATACACAGAACTCAGTAAAATATTTCTTCTCCCAAAGAGAAATTGCTACAGAAACAGTACCCATAGCATAAGAAAGAAAATAGCTTTTAAGCTATGCTTCTGCTGTTTCCAGTTAATTTCAGAAGCTAATATCAGTTTTTTGGAGGGGAAAAAACTCCCTTATTTTGGGTAAAGAAATTATATTTAAATTGATGGTAAACTCTGTGGGCCTTCAGGGAGTTCAATTTTTCACCACTAGGTTTTAATCTTCAAGTATCAATGTTATTTGTGATCTAATTGACATTATTTTGCCAGGAAAATTTTCACTAAGTATTTTAGAAAAAGAGAGTACCTTTTCAAGGACTGAATATGATATGGAAATTGGATTGTCATAGAATACATTTTTACTAGTGTCTTTTTTCCAACATCTTGTTTTCCAACATCATTAAAGAAATACTGATATTTTTCTTTCTTTTTTTGGCTTTGTGGAAAAAACCCACCCTCTGTTTTCTTCTAAGAAAATGTCAGTGTCTTCTAAATGTGAAAGCAGTTTCAGACAATAATTTAAAAAGAGACAGCCAGGCTGGATGGAGCTCTGAACAACCTGGTCTAGTGGGTGGCATCCTAGCCCACAGTGGGGGAGGGGTTGGAGCCAGATGATCCTTATGGTCTCTTCCAACCCCAAACATTCCATTGCTGTATGAAATTATACGCAAAGTTTCTCACCCGTAATACTCTACAGAAGGAGCTGCTACAGTCCTCACTAGTTTTTGAGGGTTTTTTCCTGTGAACTTGGTAAAGAGCTTCTGCTTTTCCCCAGGAAAACCCATTGAGAAGATGAGGAAGTCCAGCCCCTTTGAACTGAGGGACTCCTTGTAATATGCTAGACCTCTCTGCACCTATTGTACAACAGCTGTGTGCAAACATCTTCCTTACACTAGCCAGAAGGACAGAAAAGCAAAAAGCATCACCCGTGTAGTAAATAGGCTGTGTTAAGGAATGGAGTTTAGCTTTGCTTGGAAGGCTGCTATGTTAAATGAAACAGAAAGCTAAGAAGTCTGAAAAGAGAAATATAAAAAGATAATCCAGAAGCCATCATTGTCCATTCCTGATGCACACACCACYATCAGTACCTCCGGGTCTGAGGCTTTTTCTGCTCAAGAAGGAAATATGTATCAGACTGTTCGTGCAGTGATTAACAACAGAACAACCCTGAACCCTGCACTGTAACTGTTGGAGCCCCAGGTATAGCCACACACCCTCTCTAAAAATGGAGACAATCCCATTTAATTGCTTCCATGCGTAGTCGGATCACAGATGTGACAGGCACTGTGCCTGACCACAAATTATTAAAGAAAAACATTAGCTGGTATAAGTCTTGTTTATGAAAGAGTGCCAGTGGAAAAAGTCACAGGATCATGGTCTCCAGCTACTATACAGATGCCAAGGAAAAGCGTATCAACAAGGGCTGAAGTGTATAAAAAGTGCACTGTGCTTTTTGGAATAGAAAGGTTTCTGAACTGCATTAACTTATATTGCTGTTGTTTTAAGAGTAAATAACATGCAGACATCCAGCTAGCTAATTGGCTGCTGGGGTTTTCCTTTTGGAATAATTTACAAAATCRTGACATAAGACATTATGCAATGATTGGCCTTTCAAGAGCATAATTTCACACTACGGCCTCATCTAAACCAAATACCATTTGGGCAGACATTGTCCATTTCTTTTCTCATTTGGCATAAGGTTAAAGATGTTAATTGCTCAGCACTGATAATCACTGACCTTCCCCGGGCTCTGCAGGTTCATGTCACCCCAGGGAGAGCCTTCAGTAATGAGTATCCTGGAGAAGAACAATCCAGCTACAACAGGTAGCTAGGACACCACCTCAGGYATGTTGCTGACAGATACCACAGTGCACCTCTAGCTTAGAACTAGATGATCTTTAAGCTCCCTTCCAACCAAGCCTTTCTATGATTCTATGAGTTTTTGAATGTTGAAGGCCTCCGTATGGCAGATGGAGTAAAGTAAAGATGGAATATAGCATAAAGTTTCTGGCTTGAACCTCATCTTAACTCGATCTTGGAAGGGACTAATTGATCTCTGGCAAAATTACACTTCTGAAAGAGCAAACACATGGCAGTGAAGGGATCATGGAAGGATGCTGGTGTGAACCACAGCCAAATTATTAGATGTTTGAATTACATCCTGTGAGTCCTAATGGAGAGAAACTAGTACATGGCTCTGAGTGAATGCATTGCTAAGCAAAGGATTATACCTGACATCCCGTTTTCCTCTTCAGTTTATCCTTTTTGCTAGCTTAGTCTGCTTCTAAATCACTTCCTGTTAGGTACATAAGCCTGAAGTGGTTCATGTACATGTATACTTGCTCAATCTTTCTTTTTTTTAACCATCCACAGGCTAAAAATGACTGGTTTCACCTTTAAGACTTTTGTCGATTTAAGTGGAAAAATTTATGTTTACATCTATTATTTACCTCAAATGCTACTGACTCAGATGAAGGCAAGCAGTAAGAGTCTTGTGTCTCTTCCCCATTGTCTGCACTAAATCTTGATGGAGCTTAATGGAGTAGTAGTGCTGTTGCAACAGGGGCACAGGCAGGGATATTCACTCCCCCAAAAAATCCAATCTACAGCCTCTACTTGTCATTTCTAAATCTTTTTACAATGATCCTGACTTACAGCCTAAAACTAAAGACATAAATTCTTCAGCCATGAACCTGCCACTAATTCTGTCAACATGCTGCTCTGCTTGAGAGATTCAAAAAGTGCTTTTCTTTCTACAACATGTGCCCTTTACTAAGCCAGCAGGAGACTATTTCTTGGTAAGGTAGAGAACACTTATTGTCCACTTCCAGCTTCCACAGACTTCCCTCTATGTCTGCTCTTAGTATACCTAGAAGTAGCTGGCAAAAGAAATGACCTGTCTAATTACTGAGTCCATTTCCTTACAAGGATAGGACATAGTCCCATGGGAGATAAGGTATCAGATATTAAAGTGATTTCCCACTTGATCTTAGCCAAGAGGTCAGACCTGATATTTACTGTACATGGCAGCTCTATGAGTTTGTCTACTCAGCCATGTTGCAATACATAGACAAAATCTGTGTGGTGAGCACACGCTCCTTGTCTGATTTGGGACAATGAATCATACAAACTGACCCCACTTGTAGTAGCTTTGATTTTCAGGYAGCTCGGGATCCAGGAAATCCAAACAAGGAGTCTCACAGAGGTATGGTTTCAAAAAGCTCCCAAAAGCCTCAGTAGACTCCCAGAGTTAAAATGTCATGTGTGCATTGCAAAAAACACTCCTAGCTTATAGTAGGTTGGACGTCATTATCCACATACACAGGAACTTAATACCAGGCAAGGGGCACCCTCTATTAAATCCCGATATAGCATATTCAATAAAAAGCCTATTTAGAAATAAATTAACAACAAAACACAGTGAATTAAAAGCCACAATGGAGGAAAATAATTTAAGGAATGGAATAACGAGAACAATTTTCAGCCATGAAATGTTTTTATCTTCTGATAACTTGCAAACGGTAAAGCCATGAATTTATGCATAAGATACAATACACAACAAAGAGATAATTCATATTCAAATCTCATGGTCCTCCATCACACATCCCTCTGTTTATATGTAGATAGTCTTATGAGAAAATGACACCAGGCACAACCAAAATTATGAGACAGCAAGTCAAGCCTGAAGATAATAATTACTTAGTTCACACAGGCAGAGTGAAATTCTTCAGCTCACTGTCTTGGTGGCCTGCAGTGGCAAATGTATCATGTGAAAGTAGTAAATTAGAAGGATATTCTTTCCTTTTTTTTTTTTTTTTCTGAAACACTTAGTGAACTAATAACTGTTTGACAATTGCAAGGCTGGTATTTCAGAGGAAAGGGGGGAACATCAGGCTGACTGAGAGCACCAAGAGCCCAAATCCATTCCCATCTGTATTACTGTAAATCTTGAGCAAGTCCATTGGTTTTAGCTGAATTACTCTGGATATCAGTGGCATAAGGTGGGAGAAAAATGGACAAAAGGGATCACATTTTACTATGGGAAAGCAATTTCTTTCGAAAGAAAAGCACATTATATAAACTACAAGGAACACTCAGTGTCCTAGTTAAAGATAATGTGGTAAAATAAAGTGATGAAAAATTAATCTAATCTCATAAAATAAAAGCATTAGAAAAACTTATTTACAACATTTTCCCCTTGATAAAAGGGACTATTTATCATTTTGTCAAGATGCTTAGCTATTCAAGGACTTCGTTAGACTAGCCTATTGAGATATATTTAGCAGTTTACACAAGAAATGCCTTAGTTGTCTCTTCTTCCCGAGAAAAGTTTGACTATTTACAGTTTCATCAACACCGAGATTCTCCTTTTTTCCCCCTCAAAACAGTCAACAGAGCAATTAATTATGACATTTCTCTCAAGATGACTACAGGTTGGAAAGTGTGCAAAGCGTCTGTTTAATATAAAGATACATTTAAACTTCCTAATTGCTAGAATCATGATATACAATAGTCTTTTCTCATAGAAATTGTGATTAAATAGTCATAGGGTGTCTAAGAATAAAGTACTTCTGGCACTTCTGTAAGARAAATTTAACATCAAGAAGATTTTGTTCTAATGAGTCTTAAAGCAGCAACATGTTACTGTTAAGAAATGCCAATACATAATTCTGCCTCGGGATTTTTTAATGTGAATGTTTGTATTCCTCCTCCAGACAATTTTTTTTCTTTAAAAGTGCCTTTCTCTTCCAGTCTCCGAAGTCACTTATAAAATTATAATAATGTGTTGTCATTCCACTAAAGCTGTAGTAATACTTGTAAGAGTTTGCTCACTGTACTGGTCAAGTTCTTTGTAAATTACTAGCTAGGATACAGTGCATCTTAGCTTCTAAATGCGATTTCACAATTTCYCTGATGTAAACCAAATATTCACTGACGTTTAAACTAGCTGAGAGTCTCACAAGAAATGCAAGAGGACATTGAGAATAAACCTTTCTTTTTGAAAGAATATAAAGTGCAGGTTGTAAAATTGAGTGCTTCTTCCAGGCTTTCCAGGTCTGCTCGTGAACTAGAGAGGATTAAATGTGGCAGATGAATACAAGCAAGTGCATGCTAAAACTGTCTGCTGAGATGAGTTACAACAACAACAAAAAATATTAGTAGATACTAGGGTATATAAGATATAAAGTATGATCATGAGAACACACAAAACCACAGACAATTCAAAAATCTGTACATAAAGGAAATTCATTAACATGAAGTTAAGACAATTATCATAATTCACRCATCTTTTAACAGAATTTTTCTAAACATTCTAACATAGAACCTGGATTTGGAGAGGGTGGTTGGTCTGAAAAAAATTAATTTGAACTGATTGTTTTCTTCTKTAAGATTTTGTGCAGGAAATTTAAATATGATTTTACAAGTCCATATTCATTAAGATGGAAACCTGAGGGAAAAAATGCTGATGGGGAAAATTACTACAAAATAATATACTCAGATTTGTATAGTTTTTCTTGTCCAGTAAGCTAGTATTGCATCTTCAGATATCTATGGAAATTGTAGTAGAAGAAGAGCTATTACAGAATCTCAGCTAAGTTTTCAATGAGAATTTCAGAAACCTGATGGAATAATAAAAGGCAGTTCAAATTAGTACTATGTACTTAAAACCTTAATCCAAATGTTACATCCTATTCCATAAAAAGTGTTAATTCACTAACATTCTGCCAATTACAGGCTTTTTACTTTTTCCATTTTATTGCATGTTTGCCTGACAAATACCTATCTAGTAGTTTCAAAATATGACTAATATCTTTTACAGACTTATATTTACAGAATAATTTAAAGATGCCAAGCCTACTATTTAACAATAATATGTCATAATGAAGACAATCTTCCCAAGACAGTTCAAGAAACCCAATTCAAGTCTTCAATTCATATTATAATAAATGCTTAATAAATATGAGCAGGTAATGCAAAAATAGTATTTGATTTATTTGATTTCTTTTTTCTGTTCATAAATTATCTGCAAACAGAACACATTATTCTTCAGTTATTGAATTATTTGAATTACAGATTTATTCCTCAAAAATATACTGATAATTTATTCGATATCTAACAACTCTGAGGTAGTTTATTTTGAATATTTAATTTAAAAACTAGGTTATTTATATTAGCTACACAGTTCATTTTTGTTCTTAAACTAGATAAGCTTGACTATTAAATCTCAGGTGTCTGATGCAAATTATTTTGATTACAATTCAGTGAGTTTTCTTCAAAGACGATTAYTCACTAGAATATTTTACAGAGCATGAAAAAAACAATATTTGTGTCAAAGTCTAAAATTTCCATAAGATTCCACAGCTCCTAAGTCCTTAGTTAATTCTTGCTGCATAGGAAGGGATATAACTATTTCTTTAGTGTCAAACTCTGCAGATCTCGCTAAYATGCGCTAGCAATATTCCCGGTGGGCCATGGACACACAGCTAAAAAGGTGTGAGTTCCAGCAGTCTGCTGCTGCCAGGAACCMCAAGTACTGGATAAAAGTCTGTTCAAGCAGATGTGCACACAACACAGTCTCAAGCCCAGGTGGCATTAACTCATTATATTGTTTAAATGAGTAAGAAAATAGAAAAAAAAGAAAACATAATTTCTGCTTACATTCTCTCTCTCTCTCTCAATCAATGCAGGAAATTTTAATAGGCTTTCTTTTTTTTTTTTTTTTTTCCCCTTGGAAGTAAACTACCCATTTTAAAGGAAGAATTCTCAGACTGCATTGCACTTTCTTATCTGCTGTGAGGATCTCCTCTACACTCCTGCTCTCTCTGGAATCCCAATGATGGCAACACCAGATCTGCATGCAGAGCAAATACAGAGTAAGCATCTGGGACCCATCCTGCGGGCAATTAAAAGAAATCCTAGTTTCTTACAGGAGAGCACATTCAATAAGACTTATCAATTTCAGTGATTTAACTGTTCACAGCCACTGCTATAGAGAACAATTTATTAACAAGTGTTCATACAGGAAAATATCAAGGCTAACTTGTTTCAATACTTACAATTCAGGCAAGCCATACGATAATAATTTTTAAGTCCTAATCAAACAATATATCAAAGAACTCCAATTCTACTTCCTGTATGCCTTCTGTAAATTAGGAGGCATGACAGGAAGAGTTAAAAAGGCAGAGGAAGCAATTCTGTAGTCATCCTTTGTGACCATGTTATGGAAATCACCTAGCTTCCTCAAGTTGCACAGAATTTCATTTACATTTGGTGCTGTGTTATTTTTGTTTTGTTACTGTACATCCAAGATTCATTCAAAATTAACTTTAAAGACCCTTATAAGTAGCATTGTTAAGGTTTTGTAAAATAGTATGACAAAGGTAATGGAAACTTATTGTGGCTTCATGGTGACAAATGCTCTGGAAGGTATTTTCATGTCACAGATTTTTCAGGTTTTTGTMACTATTTTAACAGGTTTTTCCACTGAAAAGAAGGTTTCTGTTATTTTCAATTTCATTTGAATTTGAGGCAATATGAATTTTTTTTGGAGGTTTTGATAAACAACCGCTGGTAGCAGAAAGAGCAGACAGGCAAATCATTTTTCTGCAACATAAATTAACATTACAAATATAAGTGTTGCTACCTTGAAAAGCGAAACAGTGTTTACTTCAAGGTTTTCTGAAACACTACAGTGGGGTATTTTTTGTTGTGTTCCAGTAGTTTCCATAAAAACTATGACASCAAAGTGTTGGGGCTCTGATGAGAGTAGTATTTTGGGCAAAAGAAAGCTGTAGAAGTTAAGTGAGTGGAAATCAGAAAAGGAAAAACAGACTTAAAGGAGATAAAGTCTACARTTTCAGAAGCAGGAATGGCAAACACAGTTTCATAAATAGGATATAAAGGGAAACACKGTTTTAATTATAATTTCTTCATGCAACAAAAGAAGCTCCTACATTAATGGAAGGATTTCTAAAGTTGTTAAGAACCCACCAAGTCCTGTTTATATCAATGAGGGTATCTGCACATTATGGACTTTTGAGAATCAGGACACTTTTAATTTGTTCCATTGACACTCAGAGAATAACCATTGACATCTCTTCCAGAAAAGCTTGGACACAAATTTTGCCTTAGGATTGATTAAGAGAAGAAGCCAAAAACTTACAGAGAAAAAGAAYGGGAGTGATGCAGCACTTTTCAGTACAACTCCTATAGACGCTGGTCCTGGGTTTCTTTTTTTCTTAATATGYGCATCTATTTTAATTTGTCTAAAAATCAAATGGAATATTTGAAATATTTGTAGAGGGAAAAAGATTTTTGCAACCCAATAAGGTGGTCAGAGATAATAWAAATATTCTCTGAGTTCCAAGCCTACCAATCTTCCAAGGTTTGAACAAGTGTTAACTTTCAGAAAAATCAGCAATATCAACAACATATTAACTAGGTAAGTAATTTATATAATAAAGATAAACAGTATTATAACTATTTGTGCCTGAAATATGCTAAATGAGTTGGTAATCTGTATTCAGATCATAATATAAGCAGGCATATGCACTTATGCTTCATTATTAGAAACCTCACCAAAGAGGCCATGAATAGAAAGAAAATATTTCCTATTAATTCTGAAGGATTATCTCCTGCTAAAATTGGGTTTGTCTTAGTCTCTCACCATACTTAGTCTGAGCATTAAGAACTGCCACTCTTTGCCTAAGTTACAGTTCCCTTTATAATTTTTCTTCAGTTTTTTCTACCTTACAGAAACAAGTTTACCATAGAATATGTTTTTGCAAAGTTTGGATCTTGGCTTTAAGTGGCTTGAGAAATTCCTGGTTATTTTAACAAATTTGCAGCTTGATCACAGCTGCATATAGCAGTGAAGTTCTCTTGGTGTCATGCTGGTGTCTCATCCATGTCTCTATGAAATARTCAGAAAAGAAAGGAGGAGAAATTTAATGGATAACATTGTCAGCATCCCACCTTTTTTGCTTCAAAAAGGCTAGTTTTGCTTGACCCTCCACTCTGGCAGGGAATCATTCTGTTTCTATGTATTTTTCATTCCTCCYACTGGTTCTGAGAGCAAAGAGGTTTAGCTGCATAATATAAATATGTAACATGAAAGCTATGCAAGCTGTCAGAGAATATTCCAGTGTTTAATGACAGTTTTCAGAATGTAAGGCTTGGAGATCTCAGATAGCATGCATACCTTGGCCAGTGAAATATATTCATCCTTCCACTGTATCTATTTGAATATTTCCGTATTTTAAACTATTCCTACCCACCCAAGACTAACCAGAGCCTGAAATCTCAGAGTAAGTGCTACTCACAAGTCCTGTTTTGGAGTSATAAACTAATAAAATCAGAAAAAGAGCCTGTGTGGGAAGTCTTTCCCAAATATCAACATTATTCTATTGAGGACACAATGCTGTCAAAGCCAAAAATTGCCCTACTTTTCAAATTKCTTTGGAAAAACAGTGCACAAAAACATACTTACTAAATAAAACACTCCTACATGGTGTAAAATTAAAGCAGGTGAACAAAGTCTGTTCTTGGGTGTAAAAGATCATAAGGAAATTCAGTTCTTATTGGCTTATCAGATCAGATCAAACTCTTTAGACAATAAGGGATCAGAAAGATTAATTGTGCCTACAGTCAAAGCTCTGCCACATCAAATACAAGGGATTTGTGTTAAGACTGAGTGCGGACTGAAGTTTTCTGCATCCTTCAATTCAATAAAAAAATAGGAAAATATTTTAAGTCAATTTCTCAAGAATGGCAGAGAGAAGTAGAACCATACAGCATGATTTTGATGCTGAGAAGTAACCCCTTGAATCAGAYCTATAGAGATTTGCTATGCTCTTAGTCACTGTATACTCAAAATGGGGGCTGAGATGCCCAGAGATGTTATGGATGTCCCGTCCCTGGAAGTCTTGAAGGCCAGATTGCATGGGGCTTTGAGCAACCTGGTCTAGCAGAAGGTGTCCATCCCCATGGCAGAGAGTTGGGACTTGATATTCTTTAAGGTCCCTTACAGCCTAAAACACTCTGTGATACTATGAAAATTTTAAAAKTATATTTTGCTGCTAAATAGCATACCTTCTGTGACCCTTTTTTTTTCCAAAGAGAAATGTGCACACTTCTTTACTCTGACTAGTATTAAGATGAAATAGTTGAGTTGTTGCATGTTTTAAAGCCTAAATCCTCACCTCTATCAGCCTCAGTAGTATGAGATGGAAAAAAATTAGTAGAAAATAAATGGAAGATGGTAATTTCATTTTTATCCTTTTAACAAAGGAGTTATTGTACAACCATGGCAACAACATGCAAATTAGAGTAACTTCCATGCCCTCGGTGCCACCTTTACATGGAGCGARGTTTCAAAGACACGTTTGTGGTTTGTTGCTCCACTTCATCTCATTTCTGCCCACTCTGAAAAGYGAAGCACCAGAATCTTTCCTTTGAGTTGGGGTAAGGAATGGACGTGAGGTAAACTGGTTTGGACTCTGTCTGTCTTTCTGCTCCAAGTTGGTATTTATTAGAGATAAATCCTACATTCTTCTGAGAATTCTACACATTTTTAACATTAGAAGAGATCTTACCAAGTGCAGTCAATAAATTTCAGTATTTTTTAGCTAYATGGAAATTTGAAGAACTCTTCAGTTTCTATAACTAAGATCATGAAGATGGGASAGATTGTCATTTCATCAAGGATTATTTATTGAAATCAAAGGTGAGCTAATTAAGAAAATAGTTGTAAATATCAGGTTAAATAATTTTGCATTTAGAAGKTACCCACCATTATCTTTACTTCATGACAATCTATTTTAATAATCGACTACCAAACAAAGATTCTACTCAGTGCATACTCTGACCTGTCAGATCGGAAAGAATTTGTGCCCAACAGTAATTCATAACTGGACTACAGAACTACTGGACATCAGGAACTTGATACATTATGCACAACCTAAAACAGATACAGAAATTATGCTATAGTCCCTTTAGCTTGTAATTTACCTGCAGCATTAGATCTAACATGGTAATTGCAATATTCCACAATTACTAAAAGATACCACAGATCTCCTAAGCTAAAATATGTGTGTCTTAAGAACACAAATAAGTGATATAAATACCTCACTTTATTGCTTACCATTTTTACATTTCTAGAGAATGAGCTAAAATTATAGAGATATTACAGTAAAACCACTAGATCAGTAAACTTAGGGTTAATTGAATGCTATTTCACTGGAAAATAACACAATTCTATAGCATAAATATCTAATATTTAAATATTACATCTTTAGAAGTTAATTAAACACTATATTTTTTAAATATTTCAAAGTGTGCAATACTTTGAAAAAAACCCGAAGTAATCAGAATAGCAAAAATATTTACAATCATAGCTCTCAATCAAATACCTTTATATCAAAAGGAAGGAAGGAGATCAGATAGATAGAAAGCAATAAATCCAATAATGTTCACGTGGATCTTGGTTTGGATTTTATCTATACTAGCACCTCTTTCAAGGGCTGGAATATTTTCTATCTAATGTGGAAGGATTCAAATTATTTAGAAAAAAAAAAAAGACAGCACAATATCTTTAACAGTAGCACAGACAGAGACACTTATGAAGGGCTGGAGACAGGCAGGTAAAAGGAATGCTGCAAATTTGTACACACTGATGGTGTAAAAATTACAAACAGAAACCAAATACAGAGCAATTGAATTTTTGAGTAAATCGGTGGCTTATGGGAAGCAGTCTGATAGCTTTCTATAATTATAGTCTAATTGGCAAATAATTCGAAATAATATCTTAAAAACTACTTCCGATGAACAGAAAGAAAAACATCTTTGGAAAATGTTGTGTTGAATGTATAGAAAATAACTCAGTAGGAGGTATGAATTTAAAAACAGGCTGTTTTCAAAAGCTGTAAATAATCATTTTAATAATGTAGCATATCACATTGTTTATTTCACAGGCGATTTTTTGCAACTTCTTAACAGAATAAATTGCTATAAAAAAAAAAAGAAGGTTTGGGCTTATCATACCATCATCTGATAATAAACAATTACAAAATTCCATGCAAAATCATATCTGAATTTTGAGCTCCAGAAATAAATTTCTTCAGAAAGCTATAATTATTTCATTACAGGAAACTCCTTGCATTTTTTAAATACTGCGCAAAGCACAAGTGATCTTTTCATATATCTCATGAGGTTCATGACACATTGTGGATACCGAAGATGGTGACAGACTGTAGGAGAAACAGTACTCAAAATCTGATTCCTTTCTTCCCTTCTTTCCTTACTTGCAGTCAGGGATGTTCAGAAGGAATTATTATTCTGAACAGTTCTTCTTAACAGACTTTACTAGCAACTTATTAAAATTAACAGAAGAGTAGTGGAAAACAGAGGAACGATTTCACCAAAAACTTGTAGCCATCGCAAAAGGGATTGGAACATCTGGAGCAAGCAAATAAGAAACAAAATTAGAACAGTAGTTAGGCAGGAAATACCAAGATGTCCCATGTTATATTTTCCCAGTTTGACAAAAGCAAATATGAATAACATTAATTTGTTTTTGATAGCATACTGGCTAAATAGGATTATAAACTATTAACTGAGAAGCAGATTTTATTTTTTGGTATATAGAGCCTTAAATGGAAGACTGACATATGATTGTCATTGCTGAAGATGATAACAAGAAGTATTTAGAAAACTATTTAACAGGTTACAATACACCCCTGTAGGAGGGACAAGGGCCACTAAAATCTAAATATCTTTATATCTAATGCTGTGCTGAAAATTAGCTTAGGAGAAGAGTTTGAGAAGCCACTGCTAGGGACAAAATGTTCTCAAGAGGCTGTGTTGCCAAGCAGGGAATACAGAGCTGAGGCCTGACCTTCCCTCTGCTCTGTCCTGTGTGACCCACAAAGCCTCTCTATTGCCCAGCGAGCTGGTGGCACACAGGCTGACAGAGTTGGGAGCAGCTCTAGACTCGGTTCATTACTACTTCCGTAGCTTTCCTTATTGCTGCCTAGCTTTCATGCTGGTGATTTACTTCCATATAGACATCTGTTTCAGGCATCTACATAATCCTGAGTACAGCTGCTCTCACAGACCCACATTATCCCCTGTGAAGTCTGCAAGGACACTCTTAAATCACAGCCCCCTACTTTCACAACTGTGAGCAAGTTTTGCCAGCCCCTGCTCACCTTAATGAGTTAGAGGATTTGGGGTGTGAAACAATTAAAGAGGTCAGTACTGTCATCACCTTTTTACAGATAACGGAACAGGAATACAGCAAAACTCTCCAGTGGCACTTAAGGGAACAGAATGGTAATATACGTCCAAAAATGCAAAGAACTCTAGTTTGGTATTTTGACTATCCAAAATTATAGTTTCGACATGAAGAGGTCTGATACAATACTTTAACTTTGGAACGATAATTAGGTTTTAATCTTTCATTAATTAAAAAAGAGGTGTGCTACAAAAAAAAAAAAATTAGGAAAAAGCTCCTCTGAATTCCTAAGCCTGTGAATTTTAATTTCGTATATATTTATTCACTGCTGTTTAAGACTGAATAATAATTAAACAATTCTCTCTTCTTTTTTTTCTAAGTGCAGCTTCATTTTATAATCATCTGAGATAATATTGGTGAAAGATAAAAGCTTCCATATAACCATTAGTTAACAGAAGTCGAGCATGCCGAAAATCACTAAAGTGAAATGGAACATATGGAAAATTCATTTCTTTAACCACTGATGGTCTGGCTGTCAATTTCCTGTCCATACATTGCCACAGAACATGTTCTTAAATTATATTAAAATCACCCTTCTTCTTAATTTTAAAGTTATGCTATAAGAAATGCTAATAGCAGCACAATGTCATACGCCTGCTTTTCCTCAGAGAAAACACAATTTTTTACCTCCTTTCTCATCAGTTTGATCTTGGCTAGCACATCACAGAAAGAAATCTACATTTGAATTCCAGGTATCATCGTATGCAGTAAAAGCCAAGTTGTGATCAAATCTCTTTAACAGAATGGAGAACAGAGACAAAAGCTGGTGGACTTTCTGAGAACAGCACACTTAAAAATACCTGTTGCTGGCTTTTGAGATTTCAGGAGATTAAGGTGTCCTTTATTAGCAATGGGTGCTAAATCAGTGCCAAATCAAAACCTTTAATGATTTCTGTTCAAAAGTAGAGCCTTGAAACAGAATTAGAAGGGAAGGTTGCATGCATAATGTTGAGACATGATGAAAAATAATTTTCAATCAACTGGAAAGCCAAATCTCGCTTATCCTAACATAATTCACCATTAAACCAGTCTATGGAAGGAACTGGGATATAAATAAATTTGGTTTGGTACAGACACCAGGTGAAATTCAGTTTGATGTTTTACAATTGACTAGCTGCTTCTAATCCGTGAGGAACACGGCCCTTCATGCCATACCTGTTTCCTCCTCTGTTCTCAAACAACTAATTTTTATGGTTTTGAGCTTTAATTACATTTCCTTTGAACCTGTGATATGACCTTCTCTAGAGAATATGCTGAAAATTAGTGGTATTTGGGGGAAAATTACTGATGTTGAAACAAGCCTTGAAGAAGCTGGCTCCCTTTTGGTGTCACCAAGTGTCCAGACATTGGCACTCTCCTAAACAACTTCTTTCTGTATTCCTTACACGTGGCTGGTTTTGAGTCTCAAAAACCAGTCACGCCTTTCTTTACTGATATTCGGCCTAATCCTAAACCAGGCCACATTCACTAACTAGATGGGTGTAAAAGGCTTTACATAAAGTGGATTTTATTCAGCATATCTTTGTTTCTTGCTTCTGATGTCCCTGAAGACCCAATAACTACAAAGCAACCCTGAATAACAGGAATGTAGGAACAGATGTTATTTGGGCACTCTCACATAATAAAGACTTCCAAGAATCCCTGATGCCCAATTATCTAAACACTTATTCTTAAGTTTCCATTCAGTGCATGATGAATTTAGCCTATTTTAGCTGAATACAGAAGGAAAGTCGTTAGTGTGAAAGTGATGTCAATCAAAACAGACACATAAATGGACTGGGTAACACTATCTCACAAAGCATACATTACATAATCAAATAGGTAATTTAAATGAGATCAGTTTATCCTGTAATAATTACATAAGTACCATGTGTAAAGAGGGCAATTATTATCTCGTTATTTTCAAATTATTTTGGATTATTCTGAATGCTAGAGCATTATCATATGTGCTATATTACTATAATAAAAATCCATAATCACACGGTACTTTGAAACTATAATATTGGAATAAAAATAAAACCACAGTGACCCAGAATACAAAGACACTCCATTTTGATTTGGAAGATATTCAGTTTCACCAGCAGTAGGTCCTGCAAAGGACTTCAGCAGGCTTGGTTTGCAGTGTATCAGAGGTGTCACATCCCCCTTCTGTGACCCTCAACAGACAGAATTGTTGTGGGTCCTTCCTTTTCTCATTTCAGCTACTTCCAGACCCTAAGTTCTTCATCTGCTCATGGATGGGCAGATTATTCCACGTGACAGGATTCCACTGAAGGGAACACCACATAGTTAGATTTATATTATATACAAGAGAAGGAGATAATTTGTTCCACGCTTTTCTTTATAATGTCACCTTCCCCTAGATGATTCCCAGAGATGGAAAGAAGAGGAAAAAAAACCCTCTGAATGTAGTTGAAACATTTGAAATTCTTATTGTAAAATTAGAGGGAATCAACTGGGTTGTGTCTTTATGTTTTGAGAGAGAAAACACTCAGAGAAAGTTCTCAATGAATGAATCATAATTAAACAGAACTCAATGACCCCTGAATCAGGACACTGGCTGTATTTTAAAAAAACAGTATTAAAAGTCATGGTCATGATGTCTGTACGAAGGATTGAGAAGACCTAAGTAAGTTTAAGTCACTGTAATCTTACTGAACTGCTTCTTTAGCTAATTCAAAACAATTAATTTTTGAAGAAAAAAATTAAATGTAGTGTTATAAATTAACAGCCATTTTCCTTTCTGCTACTCAGTGTTGCACAAATTATAAAATGGAGGAGTAATGGAAAGAATTGTTAAATTAATCACTTTGAAACTAATTCCATCTCTCTGTTATTTGTTCGTATGTGACAGATTGTACCAATAGGTCTTTCCATGACTGTAACTCATCAAAAAGCAACATGGAATACTTACCTGTGCCTTCTTCATTAGCATACTCTTTCTTTAATAAGGATCTTTAGAACCTAAACCCTCTTGGAGGAATCAGAACGATTCTAATGTTGAAATTCATCTTCTGTCTTAGCTTCTTAATATGCTGCTCTCACTAAGGGTACACTTCTAAGAGGAATTTATACACACAAAATCCTAATGCTGTGGGGATTTTTCTTTGTAATATACATGAATCCAATACAAAGCAATATGGATTATTTTCTATACATTTGTATCTGCCAGGCATGTGAAGTCCGAATAAGGACAAAGAGAAGAGGGAGGAAATCAAATATGAATAAATGATCTCTCATGAACGGAAAACAAAGAAGCTTTCAAACACGGAGCATGTACGTTCAAATCACCTTGAAGCAAATCTAATATATGCAACAAACACTGTTGAGACAGGGGAGGCACTAAAAAGGTAACATTTTTATTTGAAGCAACTTTGAAGAATCTGGTCMRGAGTATCTGTTCACTTGTTTGCACATAAAAATACTCATTTTCAGGCAGTTTGTTTTACCTTGTGCACAAGTTTTTATCGCCTTGTGTATTAACAGACAATGAGAACTTTTTTTTCTATATAAGGTTTCAATTTCCTAGGATACTTGCCTCAAAATCTGTCATAAATAATACTTTAATGATGTAGGCCAGTAGGTCTGCCTTAGTGAGATTAAACTTAATTTTCTTCATTAGTGATGTCTTTCACCTTTCATGTCAGAGTGGGCAACACTGATGCAAAGCAGAGTGCTAAATCCTGTTTTTATAAATATGTGCTGAGGAACTTTTTGTAGCAATGCAAAACAGAATAATAAGCTGTTCAATGTGCACTAATAAGATTAACTTATTGTAATGCTCTACAGGAAGTGATCCAGTTAATCAGGCTGGACTTTGGGAAGCAAGTCACTGAAAGTGAGCCAGACTGTTTATGTCCGAGTACCAGCAAAACCTTGAAGCACCTTAAGCAAGTAGTTAGCTCCTTCCCGTGGGCTAAAATATTTATTTAGTTACACAGCAGAGCCTGGCTCACAAGGCAGCACGTGTCCCAATCAGACATGAGAAACAGGATTCAGGGAACTGCTTTGTCATCCAGAGGCAGACAGAACATTTGTGCTTTCTTGAGGAAGGTCATGGTAAACCCTTGACAGTTTTTTTTGATTGGCTTTGTGCAGAAAAGACTCCAGACACAAGACGCAGAGTCCATTTTCCGGACAGAGCATGTCTAGATTTGGGATCCAGCTCTTCCTTCACCCAGATTGGCTTGAGTGATCCCCTAGGGAACTAACTGTAATCATCACCTTACACAGGATGTCACAGGGAGTGAAAGACAGAGGACTTTGCTTCTCGTGAAGCTGAATCTTTATGCAGCAAAAATAAGGCACAGGATCATAATGTTTTCGAATGCATTTTTCCACCTTTACAAAACAAATATCTCTATGTTAAGTTCTGTAGCTCTGTTTTACTTACGATACTATAAAACATAATGAAAGATTTGTGTTACTGCTGCATCAGATATCATTCACAGTAGGTTTCTCTTCTGAGAACAGTGAAGATGTATACAAGTGCTAACTGTAAAAATAGAAAACAAAACTGCATAAAAGATTATGAGACTAGCTTTAACTAAGTACATTTTTTGCAGTATTTTATTTTCATAAATAGTCTATGAATTCATATATTTGTATGAATGTAAAGGAGGTCAGAATTACCAAAATATTCACTTTTTCTGAGTATTCCACTAGTATAGCAAGTATCAGAATTCAAACACAATGTGTACACATACAACACTGTCAGGACTTAGTGTATACAATCAGTACAACTTAAGTACACTAATTATGATTACAAACCTGCAAAACAATAAAAACATGATACAAGGACCTTCTGCATCCATCTTCTAGAGAAACCCATCAATTTAAAGTTCTGCATTTAATTTGCAAATATGCTTATTTTCAGTCCTCGCGTTGTTTAAAGAATAACCTGAATATGAGAATAAATCTTTGCTACATTGACAGACAGACCTAAGGCACACCTCAGGAAGAATCAAGTTCAGCAAGTAAACTTTGAAACTGGTGGATGTCAGGACACTAAACTGGTTCTGCAGGCAAAGGAAAGAGACAGAGAAAGATGCTAACCCTTTTTCATAAGAAGACATGCCCAGCCGCCCCATTAACAGTACTGTGCTCAGCTTGCCTCAGCTGAGAGCCTCTGCACAGGCAGCAGCACTGCAGAAGCAGTAGCTGTAAGGATAGAGGTATGTTTTCTGAAAAGCTAAAAAACCTACTCAGTTGAGCATTTTGTATCAAAATCCGTTTGGCTACATATAAAGCACTTCTCTCTACCATATGATCCATGTTTTCTCATCCTTACTACAGAAGGTCTAAGCACATTCGCGGAAGCAACTCCATACATCTCACTTGTGAGATACTACAAAAAAAAGGGCATAGTTTTTTTAGGACAAACAAATGAGCTTTTTTATCTCACTGAAACAAATGTTTAATATTCAGACAGGCAGCAAGGGAAAAGAGGAAAGTGTGCAATAGTGAATGCTGCTATTTTAGCATACAGGTTAAGGTACAAACGCAGTAGGACCTTCAAAGCGTGAAGTAGTCAGTAGATAAGTACTTCCTCAACAYGTTATCTGTCAGTTGTGTAGTGTGTTTCCTTATTCATGCTTTATTTCTGGAGGCTCCTGGTTTTTATCCAAGTCCTTATTTCTTACAAACACATGGGCAACTAGGTGATGATGTTGATGGCAGAGGGTGAGAAGAAGAACACACAGACATCCAGAAAATCTGCATCTAGGTCAAYAAAATCTCAGTTTTATGGTCTTGCATTGATACTGAACAATAGGATTGAATAGCATAATATACACTGTACATTCTTTTCCATGAGTAGAAGGATTCTAAAGGACCTTTTAGGAAATTCTGCCCATCACAGCCCTCTGACAGCTGTGATGAGAGTGAACAAAGCCAATTCAAAGTGGTTTTGACAACCCTTCCCATGTAATGAAGTTGAGCTTGTGGCCAAATGTAATGGATTATCCACAAAACAACTGAGTAAATTAGTAAAATCCTTTGTCTAATTCTGGGAATATTTATCAACTTCTGCAACCACTGGACAAAGACAAGCCTAGAACACTTTTGTCAGCTGATACTACTCATGGTTTGTTGCCATTCTTTTCTCAAGAAAATTTTCTGAGAAAAGGGAAGCAAAACTGAATCATTAATGTTATGGCTAGAGTTCAGCAATTTATATTTAAGATCTTTCTAGATTATTGTATGTTTCACAGTGTTTGGGGCATCAGCTTCACAAAGATTATCCTCCATAGTGGCGGAGGAGCTCATTATTTGCTTGTTGCTTTCCTTGCTAAAACACATAATGGAAGAGGACAAATGTCAAGAAAATTTCAAAGTGGTTCTAGTGTGAYCTGCCTCAAGCAAAGACTTTTTATATTTCCATATCAATGACGACAAGCCCAAACCAATGGAATAACAAATTGTCAGAATTTCTGTTATTTTAAAATTGGTTCATAATTTTGTATGCGTATTCTATCTTTAAGCTTCATATTCTAAACTTTGTGAATGAGATTTCATCACTTAAAACATCATGAATTAAAGGTAGGAAAGTTAGAATTAAAAAGTTAAATCATAAACAGCAATATGATTCAAAAGAATGCTTGCTTCCACAAATAAGCTCAGTGTAAAATATGATTCCTGGTGTGACCTCTGCCTCTTACTTCTTTCAGGAACAATCTAACACAGCTATAGTACATCTGTAATGGATATCAATTTCTTTTTTTATTTTGCCTTCTCCTTTTCCATTTTATAAAAGAAACGGAGAGCAGCAAGCTGAAAGAAAGAAAAAAGAAAGAAAGAGAGAGAGAGAAAGAAAGAAAGGAAAGAAAGGAAGAAAGGGAGAAAGGAAGAAAGGGAGAAAGAAAGGGAGAAAGGAAGAAAGGGAGAAAGAAAGGAAAGAAAGGAAGAAAGGAAGGAAGAAAGGAAGAAAGAGAGAAAGAAAAAGAAAGAAAAAAGAAAGAAAGAAAGAAAGGAAAGAAAGAAAGAAAGAAAGAAAGAAAGAAAGAAAGAAAGAAAGAAAGAAAAAGAAAGAGAGAAAGAAAGAAAGAAAAAGAAAGAAAAAGAAAGAAAGAAAAAGAAAAAGAAAGAAAGAAAGAACCCAACACCATCTCTTTAATCCTTCCCTGATTGGCAGACTGGAAAGCTCTGAATTATTTAACAAAAGACATAACTTCTAACAGCATAGAAGTGACACATAGAGAGGAAACCTTCAAACAGGTGAGAAAGAACACAATGAAAAGTGAAAATACAGTCAGCTATATGCCCTTCGTCCCAAACAGCACTTCATTTCCTCACTATTGTGTTCCTTCTGTCACAAAGCTTCACCACTTTGTGGCAATTGTTACAAATGCTAAAGCTTGTTTTTCTCTTCCATAATTTCCAGTGTTAAGAGTGAGAGCATTTGAAGAAGGTTGACTAGTATCAAATGTGAAAGAAACTGATAGTCAACCAGTTCTTACAGACTCAAAATTAGGCAACTGAAAATAACCAAGACATTTCAGACAATATCTTTTTAGAAAGCAAAACTCCTCGTCTGGCTAAGAAAAAGACGGCAAGTAATAATAATAATAAACGAAATATTTGACAAATTTCCATCATCCTGCTTTTTAATTGGTAATTGGATTTCTACTGAACTTTTCCTTCACCTCCAAGTGGAAACCTGGCAACTGAAAACTCTTCAACTTTCCATTGAAGAATYCTTAAAAAATTAAAACTTTATGGAGATAGTGTTTTACAGGTTTGGATTTTAAACAAAGTCACAGTTTTCTCAGAAAAATGCTGATGAAAATATCTTTTCCTATTGCTATGACTTACTGTAGCAAAAGCTAAGATCAGCCAGAAAAATCTGAGCAGGAGCACCAGTGATATCCTTTTCCCCCTGCGGAATGGAAGACTAGTAGGAGATTTTCAGAAGTCCCCTGATTGGATTTCATAAACACATCTGGTCAGCTATACTGTCAAAACATTTTTCAAGCAGAGAGTTCTGTTAAAATTTTCATTTTGCATTGGGTTTGCTATAGCAAAATCCCAAACTATAATCATAGAAGTTTCAACCCTTCTTTTTAGGAGTTTCATCTCAGTGTAGCATAAAAAGTTACTTAGAAGTCTGTGGGAGCTTGAACCATGCTTCTCTTTAAACATCCTCCTGTGCATGTCTTATGYGCCACTACATAAACCTGCCAGACAGACCACAATCAGAGTAGCTGCTGGTACTGAGAGCTCAGTCTCGTACTTCACACATGTCATTAAACACGGTGTTGGTACCCTCAAGAGGGACAAACATCCAAAGAGAGCAGAGCCCAGACTGTGCAGGGCTGTGATGCGACACTCCCCAGAGTTACCTGCTTTGGATCTTTATGTCTATGGGACACAGGAGCCTGCTGGCCTCATCAGCTGCACTTACAGAAGCACGTAGGGGCACACAGCCAGTGTACTGTGTGACTAAATGCCTGCATCACAGACAGAATCAGACAGGTCTGAAAGCTCAGGGGAATAAGAAGAAAAAGTCTCAATAACACAGACATTAAAATCAAATTTGCGCATGACCTAATCCRCAAGTTTACTGAATATATTGTTGGATTTTGAGCAGCTATAGCAGACCGAAATCATTACCCTAACACCTGGAGCCAAATTTGAACTGCCTGCTATTGCATTCAGTCTAACCCATTTTATTTGTAGAGGGGATACCTTATGCACATATGATGATGACATAAGTCAGCTTTTCCCTTCCAGATCCGGACCTGCCTCTTTGCTTGAGCATGTACCTGTGCATAACAGCAACAACCACGTGCAAGCCTGTGCTTCAGGATAATGGTGAACTGACGACTGAGTCATGATGCAGACACACACGTACATGCTCCTGGACAGCGTGGGGGTAGGACTAGTTCCCTTTTCTGAGGCTACTCCATGAGCCATCCCCCATGAGTACACACCGTGGATTCCGCCCAGGAGAAGCAGCAGAGGCGCACAAGTCTGAATGGTCCAACATACACACAACCGTCTACATTTGAGGCAAAGGAAAACCCCAAAGGACTATGATGTGGATCAAAGCAACATTTACGTGGATTTTGCAACACAAATATGTATAGGTGGAAGTATAAGTAGCCTGAAATTCATACCACAAATTCTTTTTCTTTATTGTTCCTTTCAACATTTGTTAAAATGAAGGAACTGCTCCCCCAAAATACATCGTAACTCATATCCTGAGTACTGTTTGRGATAATTGCCTGACTAATTCAAATTACATGGTGACCCTGGCGAATGTAGATCTTTAATAAAAATTAAGTGGTGCTATTAGCCTTAAGTATAATTGTTTATTATTTCTCAAATATTAAGCAATTATCTAGGAGTCTTAAAGTGCAGACAGATAGTTCTACCACACAAACACCTTGGGAGGTAATTACTTTTTCATTTTATCAGTTGCTTTCACCTAAATATGGCATCTCTTTTTCCAGTTTAGACTTAATGAAAAAGCACCACCAACAGAGACAGTGGTCAAAGAACTGCATGAGTTTCCAGGAAGGGGAACATTTATCAAAACATACTGTATGGTTAATGATAGTATGCATGGATAAAGAAGCCTGTAATATACAAAAACAATAAAGYTGGATTAGTGTATCGAAGGTTGTTTGGACAAGATTCAGTTCCATTTCCAAGAGACTTCAATTTCCTTTCACATAAACTCTGTGAAATACTTTATGTGACATGTTTATGACTAGCTGATTTTATGTTATAATTGCAGACCCTTATGAAGGCTGAGAACAGAACTGCCCCTTCAGCAAGCTAAAAGGCAAACAGATGAACATGACAATTAATAGTTACAGCTGAAGAAAGAAAATTGACATATCTCAATTACATTACAAAAGATTACAGCACTATGTGGTATATACCGTATTATTTAGGATTTTCACAGTTCCTAATCACTAGCAAAAAAGGTACACTTCAGTTCAAGTGTAGGCAATAGATATGAAAATTTAGATTTTCTGTCTGATTTATTAGGTTTACTTTATCAGCACATTACATAGTCACACTTCAGAAATCAACTATCCAATTCACAGTCCACATGTTGTCAATTTCTGCTTAAATTTTCCCTTAGGAAGAGCTCATAATATTCTTTAGAGAAATATTATTTTGTTTCCCCTTAAAAGTGAGCACCTTACTTTATCAATTAGATAGTTCAAGATATTTAAACACTATTGAGCAGTCGTTGCAAAACCAGTGCCCAGCACTACACCAGTGTTTTAAGTCAAAACATAAATCAGAACCATCTCATATGAAGGTAATACAAGAAAGTTGTGTCATCCCTTCTAACATCCTAGATACAAGTAAATATAAGATAAAAAGAACCTGTTGCTTTAGATCCATAAATTTAACTAAACCACATTTATTAATTTTACAGGAAAAAAGCCAGACAATGGCTTAAACAAGTTTGATGAAAGCAAACTGTAAGGCTATATAAGGTTTTACAGACCTCTACAGCTCCATATCTCAGGCAATAACACAGGTTTCATGCCTCAGCCCATAAGGACMAGTTCTTACTTACAGAACCACAGCAAAGGTTAGTTGGAAGGGACCTCCACAGGCCATCTAAYCCAATCTTCTGGCTAAATCAGAAAGAGTTTCGAAATTAATTTAGTTGTTCAGGGCCTTATTGCAAACTTGTGACTTGTATCCTGGCCTTCCACTGTACAGGACTTTAACCTATCCAGGGAATGTTCTTGCTATCTTCTGACTTCTGCCTGTACGTATATGTTTCTTGTCTCCTATATGTGTCACAGATTCAAAGTATTTCAGATGTACCTTCTAAACACTTTGTGGAGTTTTTCTCCTCTGGACTTTGATGTTTTGTACTCTACACATAAATTCATACAAAATAAAAAAGAAGTGCAAATCTAAATAGTATTCTATTTCTATCTTCACCTGAAGTTCTTCAAAGTGTTTCCTGGACACACCAAAGCATTTTTAAGCCTAGAAGTTGTAGATCTTCATTCAGCCTTTTGAATGGCTGTATCTTATATATCTCTCCATCTAGCTCTCCAACAATAAGAATTTCAGATTTTGCTTTCTTCAGCTAATTCCTTATGCAATCCAGATTTTTATTTTAAAAATAAAAGAAATATAGTTCAAACAAGAAAAAATCTGAAAACATATATAAATAGGACAGTAATTTTTTTGCGATAGAACCTTATTTCTTCCTCAGTTGCTTATTCACATTTCATGTAGCATTCATTCCTGGAAGAAACATCCCTCCCTAGCACTTATTATATATTTTGTTTATTTTTAACAGTTAAAAATAGCTGCAATTCGCATTCCTCACTCCAGCAAACACTCCTTAGAAAAGACCTAGAAAGAAAGAAATGCCTCAACTGAGATAGACAGACATTTATATTTATGGTCCAAGTGAAATAACTACATTTTGTTTACACATGCATTTTTAAATTGTCACTGATCTTTGGCTCACAAATATCTAGATGAATTTTGCATGTGGAAAAATCACTTTCACTGGCAGTTCATCAAGTGGTTGCATCCTTTTAATGAAAACTGGGATACAAATTATTACATTTATATTCCATTGAAAGACTCCCCTTCAAGTAAAATGGTTGCAAGTGTTGATGTAAATAAAACAAAAGCTTCCTAACTTCTTGAAACTGTATTTTGGGGAAAGAATAATTGCTGTGACTGATCACAGAACAAATATTGCAGTGCTTTTTTTCAGTAACTTTACTGTGGTACCTGTAACATACTAATACCTGTAACCTACTAATTCATCACCTCTATGTCTACTTCTAACTTTCCAACACCCTCGGTACATTAAAATTTTCCTCTTAAAACAGAAATAAAACATGACAGAGTGCTTCCCTTTCTCCTCACCTGCATTTCATACTGAGAGATCCAGGGTGAGGACAAACAACTATCGGCTTTTAAAGGAAAACACACCAGACTTATCCATTAAAAATGCTTGAGAAAGTTTTTTCCTGTTCCTGCTAAAAAAGTGAACTTGTGATCACAGTAACAAATGATCATAGTAAGTCAGTGGATTGGAAGACAAAAAAACCTACTTTACTTTCTATAAAAAAACTTCTTTAAAATCCTTTACCAAAAAAAAAGACCTTTCAAGGAAGGGACCTTTCTTTATATCAAAATGTGATAGATGTAAAATATATTCAAACATATTGCAAGATATTCCTTCAAAGAAGTATTCTTACTGTCAGGATGAGTTTATTCACCATTCATAAAGAAAAAAAACAACACCAAACAAACAAAAAACCCAAAAACACCACAAAAACCAAACCTCTTAAATATTTAGTTATGCAGCCTCTACATCACACCATCATGTATAAATGAGACATCTAGAAAAACAACATAGAGTAACAAAGTTTACAGAGCAAATCACTGGAGTTTTGAGGTGTCACTATTAATGTTGACAGTAAAATTTTACTTCAGGGCTCTTGCACATGTGACTTTTTAAAATAGTGCGCAGTTAATTAATCACATGCCGTTCTCCCCACAAGTTTACCACTTCATTCAGCATGCAGAATGGCTGACATTGGGATCTTGAGATAATGTTTAATACTGAGGTTTCTTTAGTGTGTGACTCTCACAGCCTTTACTTTATCTCACTCTTCAAATCCCAGTCTGAACACAGATTCTTTACTTTTCCCGTGGATGTTTTTCTATGTCACCTTAATATAAGAATTCATTTTCAAAATAACAATGTGAAGCAGAGAGATGTAGCAATCTTCAGTTTACAAAGTGCTGAACCACACAGACACTGAAGTCAGAAGCTTCCAATTATTTTAAGTATCCAGCCTGAGATACCTTACCTAACTGGTTTTCAAAAACAAAACAGAGTTATTCTCTAAAGTGCAGCTTCAACTGGATTTGCTCATCAGTGCAGCTTCTCTCAGTACCATGGCACAAGGTCAGCCTAGTTACAGGAAAAATGAGGCACATACAATTAGAGATCCCTTGTGAAAAGCCTGGTGTAAGGAGCTTGCTAAACATCATGACAGGGCAGTAAAGAATTTGGTTCTCCAGGGTGAACCAAGGCAATTGCACAACAGTATTACCTCTCATCATCAGCTGTAATTACAAGATACGTTCACTAATACCTTCTCATTCCTGAACTAACATAGGAATGAAGGAGACAACAGCTTTATTAACGACAACATTGGTTCATCCCTGTTTTAGGTCACAAATAAGGATGTTTATTGGAAAAACAGCAAACAATCACATAATGAAAGAATGCACCTAATTCTGCCACACTAATCCTGCGCTGAATTCAAGACTAACAGTTTGGGGTCCTGCCTCCAAGACTACAAACCCTGGGMACTGACTGTCAGCTACCCGCTAATSCTAGAGGTACTTAAGCTTTCATTGTCACCTTTTCTTCCATAATTTTTAACTTCAGAGCTCCACAGGCACCTAGACCAAGGCATGCCAAGTCTTTACTGTCTGGGCAACTCAGCAACCAGCTTGTGCTGAAGCTCTTGTCTGGTATCTAGAAGCCACGCATTTGTCTGCTTTCATCCTCAAGGGCTTTGCCTCAGCCAGTGCTCTCAAAACACATTTAATATGCTCCAGAATTATCTCCTCTCACAAAAAAACAATGTTATACCCAGAAGAAGATCCTTTTCTGGCTGGTTTTAAAAACTATTGACTGTTTTTTTATTTGGAAATAGTATATAGTCACCTGTCTCCATGAGGTGGTTCTGAGCTGTGCAATCTAAATATATAAAAATACCTCATTTTGCTCATAACAATGCAGTTAAGCTGCAAGAATTAAGATGCATCCCTGTTCTGACCCATTCCTACTTAGCTCCGGGCAACAAGATGCTAATTGGGCTGTTCAGCATGCAAACATTTTGTATTTCATTCCAAAGTACATGATGTTCGTATTGGGTGATTAATGAGAGGCCAGTGTCTCCGTTCTGAGATTAATTCTTTATGTACATTCTCACTACCGCTGTAACATTCTTTTAATTTCTGTAGCATTGTCTGATAATTGACTTCTTCTTGATCATTTTAATGGAAGACTTTTCAGCAAATCTAATGTCATGGGCTTAATAAGAATAATAAGAGAAAAATCCCATTTTCCTCAGTTTTCTCTGTAGCTCCATTTACTTTCATAAAAAGTTCAAATTCTTGTATTACTATCTTTCAGATGGCTGCTGCATGTTTGGAGAGTTCAATTTGCAATGGGGTCCTATGCTGTTTCTGTACTTTTTTTATCAAATGTATATTTCTCTTTCAAGATCTTTCTTCCCATGCCTTGCACTTCTATGTTCGGGTAAGCTTCACAATTGGTGGTGAAGCAATTTCTCTCTCATAATTAAGTCTTTTGTACATTCCAAATAAGTTGCAAATATTTATAAAATCTTAAAAAGCATAACAAGAAGTTTGTATGAATTTGTTCCTTAACGTCAGAGTATCTCCAAGAGGAAGATAACTGGACGCCAGTGCTGTCATATGACATGTACATATCCAGTTTCCCCTGTGTAGTTAATGGACATTGATGCCTTGATGGTAGATGCCAATGCACAGTTCAAGCCCTAAAATATGAGGCCACCTTAACTTTTTAGTTTTCCAACTGCTCTATTAGTTCTGTGTCATAATTTACATGGATAAGAGCTGAATTAAGCTGCTCAAGCAGCTCCAAGTGTGTCAGTACCTAAATTCAGTGTTTGACTTCACAGCCTTGATAATGTTTTTCAGTGTAGTTTTGACTGTCTTTTTCAGTTTTTCAAAATGTGTAGTGACTTCCTCCTCCTCCCTCATTATTCTATGGCATTATTTTGAGGCTTGTATTTCATCCTTGTATTTCTGACAAGCTGGCCTAGACTATGTATGGCACACTGYCAAGGGAACGCACAGAAATGGATGGAGATTTTTGTCTCCCCATACCTGAATAAGAATGAAATGCTTTTCCCAGATATTTGCAGTAGCAGAGAATAGAAAATGTTAATTTTAAAAGAAGCTTAAAAGCATGACCAAATCTGAGTAGATATTAATGGGATTGCCAAAGCATACATCTACACAAATATATTCTCTTGCCAAACTTCAAGTCTTTCCTCTGGGGAAAATGGACTCCAGACGAAGAAATGACCACGGAGAAGGTCATTGCATTCATTTTAGCACTAAAAACCAAAATAATTTTTAACAAGAGAAAAACATAGCTTCACTTTCAGGGGTGGCTGAATTCTCACTCCCATACCCTCCCTTGCCCCACCTTCCTATCTCGCCTCCCTTTTGTCCTGCTCCATAACAAAATATCAGAAAAATTTGGGCACTTTGAATGCAAAAATGTTAGACCAGGGATTAAAGTTGTGCAGTTATAAACACTGGAAACCATGATCTTACTAAAAGTTCCAAGAAATCTTTATAATTATAAAAAATCCTRTTAGAGAACAGTAAGATCTCCTGTAATTTAACCTCAGCATTAAAAGAGATAAGAAGTTTCCTAATTTTTTATTCTTGATTTATTGATGCCTCAATCTGCAAATAACTGGAGTTCACAGGAGGCTGAATACACAAAACCTATGAAGTTAAGAATTAACATAGTAAGCAACATGTAGCATTTTTCCTATATAGTAACTCAAAACTGACTTAAATGGCTATGGTAACTTTCAGAGATCATAATTTATTTCTGCTTGTATTTGAATATATTTTTTCTAGATCAAATAAATATTTGCGAATATTAATATATTTGTACATATATAAAATTTATAAATCAGATTACATATAGAATGTTAAAATCAGATGACTTAGTATTAGACTATTAACACAGAGGGTTAATCAAATAGTATGAGATGGATTCCAGTGGTTTTCATTGGGTCCTTTGCAATTCAATACTTTTTGTCACCTTTTTCAAAACTGAAACAACATTCTCTGTGGAGAGCCATGTGCCTAGTAACATGAATTTTCTCCAGAAAATATATTATTTGGGAGTCTCACTCTAACTCCTATCTAGTTTACTACTTTGACCTAAGAATTTCTTTTCTGCACCATAGAGAAACACTGCATATATGAGGCTGAACACTTTTTTGATTGCTCTTTCATCTTGACAGATGCAATGCAGAGACACATAAGTGACACCTACTGAGAATGGACTTATTTCCTGAATTTTAAATCTTGACAGGGCATTAGGAATCTGGATTCAGATGAAGACCATGAAAAATTCACAAATCCAGACATCTCACTCAGTAAGGTAATAATAACAAAGAAATCACTTTCTAAGTATCTTTTGAATCATTTACCTGCATTTCTCACTCTAAAGAATTARGAGACATATCTTGATAATTCCAACTGACTGGAAAAGGAGCCCTCTTATTATCGCAGGCTGTACTTGTTAGGCTAACATCTTGAAACCAGTTTTAGCCGGTGTATAATCATAAAATATATTGAAATTTGCCAATATATAATCACAAACTCAATGATTTGTAATTGTCCTGTTTTGGTATATGTGCCGATGAACCAATGCCAAATGTTTTGCAGCTCGGGTTTTTGCCTTCAGGGATGGCTTTAATGAAAGAAAGTTCACCTTCAAGTGATTGACTTGGTAGCAAAGATCCTCGTGAAAATCATTCTGCTCTGTTCTGGAGAAAAATTGCCTGAACAAGCTGTAGCATCTGATGAGCTGAATGCTGACAGGGAGAGGGACCTCCTCSTTCACAGCAATTCCCCACCCAAAGCTTGAGAGGTTCTGTTTGGGCACAAGATGATAATCACTATGAGAAAGAGAGGTTCACAGGCTGGGCTGGGTAGTGTGAGAGAAATATGTGACATGAGACGCCATAGGGGTAGGATGACATCTGGCATCAGAGTTGGTGGATAATCTGTTTAAAGATGGCACTGTAGACAATCTTGGAGGCCCCTGTACTGATGTTTTGATGTAACCCTTTTGGCAGCTTCCTCAGGATGAGTGACAGGATTGGAAGCAGCTTCTGTGGAGACGGGAGCAGGGAATAGGGTTCAAGTCCTCATCCTGAATGCAGTCATGAACAATAGGCACACCTATATGCAGGGTCACATGATAAATCCAGACCCACAACTGGGAAAATACTTTTATATCACACATTAATATTTTCCCCTATTTCTCCACCACTGGATCTGCTGTTCAGATTGCTAAGGTAGCCCTCCAAGGACACTAAATCTGCTGCATAAGTCAGGGAATCAGAAAGGCACCGTGATATGATTAGAAACACAGTCAGTGATGGTACCATCACAGAAAGTCAAGAGAATAGGAGCCAAAGCCCTGGATGTCTCCCAGCAAAACTGTTCACAACCAAGACGGCAGAGCAGAATCGTGTACCTGGAATATATCTGTCACGGACTTGAGAGTATCGTCTCTACGGTTCCTCAGTGCCCTGGTAGGGGCCAAGCAGGAATAAAAATGAGGTCCAGGTCATTTAATTTAATTTCATCTCACTTAATTTTGCTAATCTGTGCCCACCTGAAATTAATTTTTAGCATAACAGATATCATGATCTCTCTCCTACATTAAAGTTGACCAAAAAAGAAATTTTTGGTCTGTGCAGAGTTGATCATTCGTGGTCTAATTTATACCTTGTGCATAAGTGGGAATGCATCAATAAAGCCTGGATTATGCAAAATTGTCAGGACTCTTTTGGTGTAATCATCTAGTGAAATACTGGATGAAATTTTCCTTCCTCTGAGGTAACAATGATAGCACCTTGTGTGCTTAACATCCCTGCAAATTACAGCCATCATTCTATCAACTTTCAATATTTCCTTTATAACTATGACATTGTCCTGTGTCATTTATCTGAATTCAAGTGAGTAAAGTAGCCTGGGACTGGCATGGGCAGAGACTGAAGGGAAAAAGCATTGAAGGCATGCTTTTGTGCTGGTCACAGCTGAAATTTAGTCAGCTGAACTTTTGAAAGGTGGTAGACACACTGGCTGAAATTCCARGTGATGTATTAGACTGAACAACCTTACATTTTCTCATTTCTAACTTTAGTGATTTTACTAAAGCCAAACAACAAACAAAACAAAAAAGCATATAAATAATGGATGCTCAGAGCAACAGTGACTCATGTAGAGTTGTGAGGATTATACATAGTAAATAAATTATAAGATAATATTTTCCTTTTTCTATTGGCAAATTGCCTGTGAACAGTTGATAATTTTTCTAGATTTATTTATTTGAAATTAATCAATTAATTATTCGTGTAATTAATTCATGGCTGTATCTTATTGTAAAAGAATTATTTACAAATCTGCAGTAATAAGGAATTATAGGGCCATGATTGCACTGAATATTTCACTGAATTTATTTTTACTCTAGGTCAACTGTGCAAAATTTTATCTTCAGTTTCCAAATATTCATGTCTCTGAATTTCAAAATCCTTTTACAATAATACTCTTCAATATTTGCTTGTAAGTTCTATGTATCAGTGAACATTTTTATTATTAAATCTCTCTACTAAAACTAATTGCAGAAATCAGACAAAATGACTGAAATAAAAAGACTAAGTATTGGGGGAATATTTTCCAGGAAATAGTGTTGAGCTGGACTTTTCATGACAGTGAATTTTTTAATAAGCTTTTCTTATTCCTGATACTCACACAAGCATGCACTCACTAAATGGTATTAACATTTGGCAAGGCAGCAAATGTGCTGGTTATTCTGTGACTCATGATGGGAAGAGGAATATTACAGAACTAAGGGATCAACAGAATGAGGCTTCAATTCATTAGATCTTCAGTGATCATTTCAGATGCTCAGTACCAGAGCTTCCTGATTGACATTCAACATTCATCGAAAGACAAGTTGAAGTCAGAAAAGGTACAAGAAAGGGCAACAGAAATGGCTATAGGAACAAAGCAGTTGCTTTGGGAGGAAAAATAAAATAAGATTGGCTAAGGGGAAAGACAAATGAAGTCTATATAATCATGATGATGATGGAGTAAGATCAATAAAAATTGTTATATAGCAAATTCCTAAAATCTGGAATTTCAGAGCTCTGAATCTCATACAAGATCATATAAAACAGAAGGAAAAAATTAAAAGTTTTTTTAATGAATAGGTAGTGAACATTTAAAATATGTAGTCACAGGAGACAGTGCAGTCAGATAGTATCAGTGTTTCAAAAAGAGATCAGACTAACTAAGATATTAGAGAGTATTTGCAGGGACATATACTCTGTCCCATATCCGTACATATCACATATTCAGTGGCTGTGAATCCCAGGAGAGGAAAAAGGCAGGTGGCTAAAATCACATGTCCTGACTAAATATCAGCCCCCATTGCCAGTGTTAGAGGCAGGGTGTGGTGTAGGAAACTGGCCGTACTCATTAGCATGTTTATCACATTCTTGTAGAATCTGAAACTTTTCTAGTATGTCCACTTTCTGTTTGTGTATTTCTGCTCAAAATAAACATTGGTTTCCTCTGCACTGTGGATCATTTTCTTATGATCAGGTAGCATGAGGCAGAGGTTATTAAAATTTCAGCACCTYCACAGAGCAGAGCAAACCCTTATATCTGCATATGTTCCTTAAAGATCCTGTAGGGATTTGCTGGGACATATTCATTCCACATCCCACTCTGCATATGAACTCTGTACAGCTTCATGGTCTCACAAGACCAGACCTCTAGATGTTAAGTCTGCTGTTTATGAAAGATGAAGTATTAGTTTTGTTCCGCGAGAAATTTCTGTCTTGAGGGATTATCTCATCTTGTGCTTTATTTGCAGGACATGGGACATGCACGCGAACAAGTCCTAACCAGTGTTGTTGCACTGATGTAGTTCCATCTGCAGTAGCAATGAATATGATATTGAAATATACCTTAAAAACATGGTCAGCTCACCTGGAAATTCTTTAAAAAAAACCCGAAAAACACGTGGAGAAAAGCAATGGTGCAAACATTTTTTTAAGACCACAAGGGTCAGAGCAAGCTCGCTTTTACAAGTGTGTTTAAAGAAAAAGGTCCTTCCAGGCTCCATAGCTGACATTCTCTCACATGGCTGACAGACAGAAAAGAGACAGTTTTTCTTTCATGCCCTATATCTTCCTCCTCATGACGTAAAGAGGAAAAACCGAGAATAACGGACAGTTTTCTGCCACCCATTTCTCTTGTGGCAGCAGAGGAAAACAAAAGTGACTCTTAAAGTGTCACCCATTCCCGAATATCTTAATTTATGGAAGCAACATAGGTTTCACAAAATCACATACTTCTTAACAAAACAGATAAAACCTTTTCCACTTTACATAACAGTGAGGAGCTGATTACACTGTTTTGTTTGTTTGGCTGTAAAAAGTACTAATGACTAAGTATTCAGGCTGCAAGAAAAACAAAATTCCCTTCCGTCCTTAGCTGTGTATGATATCATCATATCTCTGTTGGTGAAACCCTGAATGCAAACCTGCAGCAACAACACCACATTTCATGCAGTTACATAAATTTACTTTCTTGTCAGAGACGTTTTCAGTTTAAGGCGTGCATTTAGGCTATGAASCAACTGAGATGATCTCTGTGTTTATATTTCTTCAGAGTGACATAACAAACTTTCAATACAGAGGTCAAGCATCAAAGGCAGTTACAGGTTGTTGGCATTCATTTGTCTTCTGGGTACAAAAGAGAACACTTATTCACTTTGAACATGGAAGAGCTGAAACAAGACTTTAAATCACTGTATTTTTGAGGCTAGTTCAAAGAGCATGGAGTATAACACCATACTACTGGTCTATAAATGGAGGGAAATACATAGAGACAGAAGAAAATCTCAAAAAAAAAAAACAAAAAAGCCCCCACAGTGTCTGCAGATCTGCTGTTACAAGTGTGAGAAAAAAAATTTAACAGGATGAAAACTTTTAGTGAAATTTTAAATAGACATATAAACTGTAGATTAAGCTGTGACTTTATGTAAAATATCAGCTGATTTAACCCCAAATCTTTCTATAATCATGCTAACAATGTGAAAGAGAATGAAGTCATTCCTGAAATGCTGCTCCTTCTCTAGGCACTTTGTTTACTTATCACCATCAAGAAGACTCCATGCAGAATAATAGAAGCAGGACTGTAGTTACGTGGGAAAGTAGTACTGGAATCTGAATGCCTTCTAGAATTTGGGTGATTTTAGGATTCACTGAAGAGGCTTTTCAGCTTGGCTGAACTTAAATTTAGAATTAGAATTCTAAATTCTGGTTTAGCTCTCCTCTAATTAGATGCCTAAATTCCATTTTGGGTCTAGGAGAAAAACTTTTCAGCTGCTTCCTTTGTTTCTCTAGTATTCTCTGTTCTTCACAAGTTGGCACACRAAGTAGTTCTAGAACTAGAAGTTACCCATTTTATTTGGAGGTTAAAAAAGGGCTTGAATCTTGATTTCAATGAAATTTAGATAAATATTTTCTTCTGACCTTAAAGTCTTGTACTATCTGTATATTCATGACTATGGTTGCGCCCGTACTTATCTATGTTTTTGAGCCCATGACCAAGCTCTTCTTTCAGAAATAATGCAATTTTTTACACAAATATTAAAGCTTTGCCAAGAAAATCCCATTGTTAGCAATTTATTCACTAACTCATAATAAGCCCCACATAAGTTCCTGTCTAGTGCCTGCAGTTCAATTACACCTATTTTGAGAACTAAAGTGTTATTTTGAAGCAGTACATCATATGCGAATATACCCTTTGCTCATGGTTGAATTCACCTTTGAAGAATATGAAAACTTCTGTTATTACACCAGATAGAATATATTGGGTTGGAAGGGACCTCTAAAGGTCACTCAGTCAAACTCTTTGCAATGAGCAGAGACATCTTCAACGAGATGCAAAACTCATATTTCCTAGTGTATTCTTACCTATGTATTTCTTGTTAACATATATAAGTATTGTTAACTACATGTATAAATTCTGAGTGTTCTTAAGTGGGATTTCCACAGAATACAACCGGCATCTTTTGTGTTAAACAAAATAAAAAGATTAGTTTTTATTCTCTGTAGACTATATTACTGTGGTGCTTTAATTTAACCAGCTCAGCTATCATGAGTGAAGCTACTATACTTGAATTAGTTAAGTAGAGGAAATCCATCATGTTCTTAGGTTGGCCAGTTGTGGTGGGTTGATCTTGGCTGGATGCCAAGTGCTCACCAAGCTGCTCTATTACTCCGCTTTCAGCTGGACAGGGAAGAGAAAGATGGAAAATCACTCCTATGTTGAGATAAGGCAGTTTACCGAAGCATAAGTGAAAGTCTATGTGCACACAAACAAGCAGAAAAAAAAGTTTTATTCTCTGCTTCCCATCATCAAGCCATGTTCAGCCACTTCCCAGGAAGCAGGGCTTCAGCACATGTAATGGTTGCTCCGAAAAACAAACACTGTAAATAAAGAATGCCCCCATTCTTCCTCCTCCTTCCCTTAGACTTTATATCTCAGCTGATGTCGTATGGTATGAAATAGCCATTTGGTCAACTTGAGTCAGCTGGCCTGGTTGTGTCCCCTCCCAGGATCAGCCTCCTAGTGGAGGGCGGAATGTTCGAGAGACAGCGCTGATGCTGTGCCAGTGCTCCTCAGCAGTAGCCAAAGCACTGGTGTGTTATCAACACCTTTCCAGCCACCAAGGCAGAGCACAGCACTGTGAGGGCTACTGTGAGGGAATGAACTCCATGTCAGCCAGACCTAATACACTAATGGACCAAAATAGGAAACGAAAGGTGTCTAAGCCAGAAAGTTATCAAGAGCTCAAAGCTGAAAAATAAAAACAATGTCTTTTGTAAAGTTTAGCTCTACAACTTTTGAAGATTGGCACCCAGCTCCAGGACTGGAATCTACAAGGCCAAATAAAGTAGTTGAAACTACTAAACATACAAATTAATTAGGCAAAGTGAAGTYAATGATTGGGATTCACAGTAAGCAGCAGGTTGAGCACAAAGGTATTTAAACTATCTAACAGAAAACAACTAAAGGAGGATCTGTCTAAAACTCTGCCTCTTCCATGGAAGCCTTTCACTGACTTGTCATCCAGCCAATTTTTGCATAGCAGATCACTGGATCAAGCTCTTGCCTATGAAATCGAAAACTACTTTCACCAGTGAGAGGTTTTTACATATTTAGCTACATTATGCATGTATATAAGTATAACATCACCACCAGCAAATCTGGTTTTATGGATAAAAATATTCCCTATTTAGAGAAATACTCTGCAATTCTTAATGCAAAATTCATAAAGGAAGAAAAACTGTGAGACAAAACAAGCATGACCTGGCTTAGTAAGCAATAAGCTGGTCTGAAAAGCTAATTTTGAAGTCCTGTGAAACATATAACAAAATCAATTGCCTGCATTTAGAAATGTTAAGTGCTGACATGCACTTGTACATTGGTTCACTTGGTTCTGTAGTCATATGTAGTAGGACAGTTTCTTCACAATGTTGCCATCTGCACTCTCCCTCAAAGCAACTGGAGCACTTCTCAGTGTAGAAGAGGACAGTTCAGCAGCCAACATAGTAGCAGAAACCACAATATAAACACTAAAAGAAAAGCCACAAGCAGGAGTACATATGTATTTGAAACAAAGTGCCTATGGTGGAGAACTTGTTTGCACAAAGAGAATATGTAAAGTGTTTGGGTGAATAGAATTGATTACAGTTCGCCAGGCTGTCAAGGGAAGAATATTAGTTTGTTAAACATACCAAGTCCCARAGAGCTAGATCATAACTACTGAACAAGACTTTAGTGTCATGCTTCAAGGAATAAAGAAGTTAGACCACTTGTCCCAAGATACATGCATCTCACAGGAAAAAACATTCCATCCTATGTTAGAGGATGCAAATCAAGTTTAATAGGCTCACAGCTCTGGAAATTATTGCATGAGGAGAGAAACAAAGGGAATAAGTATATAAACTGGTCACTGTAGGTGAAAGAGAAAACAGATCTCATAATTATACATAGACCTGAATTAAAGAAAAGAAATATATGTCATCGTTCCTAAAGCAGGAAGGGAAATTGAAATTTGGGGAGAAAGGGTTGACATCACTTTTCTAAGTTTGAACAATCAGGGAGGTTCAACAGGAGGGCTTAAAAAATGGGACATCTGTTCAACACTGCTTTGAAAAAGTCCATTTCTTTAAATTGATTTATATACAACATCAATGAGATTTCACAGGAAAATACAACATTTGCTTTCTAGAACTTATATTAAGGTCTAAAGAAATGACATCTTGATTTGCGAAATGTGGTAAAAGGCTGTGACTGGTGGCTTAAGACAGTTTTGCAAAGAGCAACAGCAGTCAAGAAGTGTGAGTAATAGAAGTAACATTTCAGAAAGAGAAGTGAATAAACTATAGACGCAGTTCACAACATAAGCTGAGCCAACCCCCAAATCTGTCCTCCAGCAATTATGAAAGGGTCATGCAGACTCATTGGAATGATGAAATACATAGAAAAATATATGTTTAACCTCTTTGAACCAGCAGCCAGAAAAATACAGTACAATGATGCTGGATAGCTTAAAATTCTTAATGAAGTGTTAGAGGACCTGGAGGGATAATGAAATACCCTTACATAGAGGTAATATAGTAGTAAATGTAAACCAAAACAGCACGTATTTAAGGAGAATACAGACACAGCACAAACAATTTTTCACTATCTTACAATATCATACTGGATCCAAAGAAGAAACTCACAGATCCCTGGACTAGCTCAGGACACCTATAGTCCTAATATTTAATTCCTTTAACAGATTGGTTATATATATATATTCAAAACATTCCAGAATCTTAATATGGCTCGTAAACTGTTGTTATTTTTGCACTTGATTAGTAATAGAAGATGTGAAAGACTGGACTTAAAAGAGATTTTAGCAAGAAGTTGGAGCTATTATCTCATGCTGAGACTCCTGCTACATAACACTGAYTGGTTAGAAAAAAAGACCCTGTCAGACTCCTTTACTAAGAATGATTTCTGAACAAACATAGCTTTCCCATATGAGGTGATAGTTTAAAAATAGGAATATATATTTACYACATACAGTTTTTGTCAAATGAAGCAGTGACATCAAACACAGTAGTTGTTGGCTTATTTAAAGTTGACTTCTTAACATGGAATCTCCACTCAGTATGACAGGACACAGTTAAAAGCTGAGCAGTAAAATTCAAAAATTTGCCATGTATATGGGAAAAAAAAAATAATGGTAGGTTGAATCATTCCCAAAATGAAACTCATAATAATTCTGAGCAAATGACTGCTTTTAACAGTTATTTACTCTATTTTATAGCACAATGTTAACCTAAGCCATAAAACATAATGACTTGGACTGCAGAAGTGGCAGCACGTTTTAATTTTCATTCCAAAAATACTAATACATACTGTTTGTAACTTTTGCTTTAGTGCTTTGTATTTAATGTGGAGGAATTTGTTGTAAATTGCTATAAAAATTGGAATTAATTTCTAAAGCAAAATAAAAGCAAATTATTTCCTTCTGAACCCCTCAACCATCTCCTGGACCCATAAAATAGTTTCTTTTATTGAACTGCTCATGAAAAATGTAATGTTTTTCCAAAGCAAAGTTCTCTGCAGTGATGTGCCAAGTGATCTGATCATAATGAGGGAGCTGGGTAACCATGGAGTTTGTTTTCATCTAGTTCATAATTACATYGCTTATAGTTCATGTTTTTAGCCTGCAGCTACCATGAAAACTTTTTCAGCATGTCTGACAGCCAAATCAGTTTTTCTGTCCTTGGTCTCCACAGCAGCTGTGGTTGGTTGTAGCCTTTCTGATGGGTATCTAAGTGGTCTCAGGCATAACACCTTATGCCTAATTGAAGCCAAAGTACTGTACAAGGTGAAAATCAATGTGTGGAGGGGAGAGAGAGTGATAGAAGCTGTCAAATGCCATTTCTGACAAGCACTCTTGGCTGTAAAGGAAACACAGGCCTCTCACAAGATGGAAAAATGTGGTCCCAAGGCTTTGCTTACTAGGTATTCTCATTCTCAACCCCCTAAGAAAATTAACTAATTGAGCGACTTTGTGTATTTTTAAAAATTAGCAAAATCATGTGAAAATTTGACAGTGACAGATGCCTTTACTCAGAGAACTGCTGAGAAAGGAAGAAAGGAAGAAAGGAAGAGAAAGAAAGCAAGAATGAAAGCAAGAACGAAAGCAAGAACGAAAGAACAAAAGAATGAAAGAAAGAAAGAAAAATAGAAAAGACAAAAGAAAAGAAAACAAAAGAAAAGAAAAGAGAAAAAGAAAGAAAGAAAGAAGGAAAGAAAGAAAGAGAAAGAAAAAGAAAGAAAGAAAGAAAGAAAGAAAA
>JACAXG010000001.1:28370435-28460435 GCA_018881555.1 Amblyornis subalaris
GAAAAAGAAAGAGAAAGAAAGAAAAGAAAGAAAAGAAAGAAAGAAAAAAGAAAAAGAAAGAAAGAAAGAGAAAGAAAGAAAAAAAGAAAAAGAAAGAAAAAGAAAAAGAAAGAAAAGAAAGAAAAAAGAAAAAGAAAGAAAAAGAAAAAGAAAGAAAAGAAAGAAAAAAGAAAAAGAAAGAAAGAGAAAGAAAGAAAAGAAAGAAAAAAGAAAAAGAAAGAAAGAAAGAGAAAGAAAGAGAAAGAAAGAAAAGAAAGAAAAAGAAAGAAAGAAAAAGAAAAAGAAAAAGAAAGAAAGAAAGAACTACAAGTCTCAGATTTTTGGAATACAAACAGTGAAAACAACAAGAAGCAGGGAAAGATGACTTTCTAGACTCATTTCTAACAAACAGGAGATAACTGGATGAAAATCTGAGGATGAAAGGCAACTCTGATGAACTGCCAACAAAATGACAACATTCATTACTTAGGAAGAAAGAGAGTGAAAACAGAATATTAAGACAAAAAAAAAAAAGTGTGAAAAGCAGACTCCAATAAACTCAGAGCTTCGTAAGTATACTTTTATGGAAATAAACCTAATGAGCTAAAAAACTGGGTTCTGAAAATTTAGCTATTGTTTTAAAAATTATATCAAGGGCACAAGTGTAAATTACAGTGGCAGATGAAAGATAGAAAGTGAAATTGGTCATAATGAGTATTTCAATCATTTAAAATTTAAGAATGAAGAATAGAGATGTAGGAATTAGTTAATTTATGAAGCAGCTTAAAAGAATAGTTGGAGCATGAGGAAAAGAATAGAAGAGCCAGGGCTCAAAGCAATCACTGCTGGCAAGAGACGTAAGCAGCAAGAAGAACACCAGCAAAAGGGCTGGCCTCTTCCCAAGGGAGCAGGAAACTATCAACATACGATATCAAGAAACTGAAAGTAAATCTAATGTCTTTTTTGCTCGAGTCTTCACTAAAAGGTCAAGTTCAGTCAAACAGGCAATATAGTTAATGCTCATGACAAAAGGATGAGTCAAGCTATAGAAGGATAAAAACAAGCCCGAGATTGCTAAAAATATTTATACACTTGTACATCAACTGCACATGCCCCTTTCCATTCCAAGGCACATAAAAAATCATTTCACTAATGTCAGAGGCATTAGAAGTCCTTCTGGAAAATTTGTGACAATAAGTTCCAGAAAACTAATATAGCAAAAATAACATCCACTTTTAAAAGAGCAGAAGAAAAATAGAAATTACAAGCAGTCAGTTTAACTTCACCCACACAAATTAATTACAATATTTGTAGAAAAAGGGAAGATAATATGGACACAAACAAAAGCCAACATAGTAGTCAAACATGACTTATTTTCTTCTACAAGATGAGAAGCCTTTGTGTGTGGAGATACGTCTTCATGTCAACAAAATGCACACACTTTTAAGATAACAAATCAGAGACCAGATTGTGCTGAACTATTTTGGGCAAGTGTACTTTCACTAGTGAATCAGAAGCCAGATATTGTCAATTTCCAATAGGCAAGCAGCACTCTGGGAGAGGTAAATAGGTGTTCTATCCAGGAACATGCAAGACCTCAGCCAGACTGGGCTCTTGTTTCCAATGAGGGGCATTGACCACACAAGGTTCATAAGCAGAAAGCAATGAAGAACCGTAACAGGTCTAATGGTACTTGCAAAGAACATTTGAAACAAAGGGGTAATTTAATTTGGAGAAGATATAGAGAGTAGTAAGTACCTGACAGGCAAATGTGACACAGAAGAGCAAATAAATTGTTCTCCACACTGAGTGTGGGTAGGGAAGAAATGAAGGCCTTAAACTAGGAGATGAAATTAAGCTCCAGATTAGGAATAAAACTTCCCAGTGGGAAGACCAGATAAGAGCAGGAATCGATTTCTGAAAGACATATTAGAAATCTTGGGTTTTAAAAGCAGATTGGGCTAACATTTTCAACACCCTAAGTGAACTTAACCCAACCTGAAATCAAGGAAATGGACTGGATTACCTCACTTTCTTTATATATCTACCTGCCCAACTGCTGAGGGGAGGGCAGGACGGAAAGACAAAAACAGTTCAAGGCGGAAGAACCTACAGAACGAGAAGTTTGGATAAAATTCACCACTCTGCAAAAAGTAAATACCAGATCTGTGTAACATGAAGGTTTCCCCAAAGTCCCCCAGATTAAGTGATGCTTAAGTGCTCTACCGGAATTACACTGTAATCACTGATCTTCTGAACAGGAACTTTCCTGCCTCTTCCAAAACAAAGTGAACCAAAACCTTTGAATTGCTCTTGTTATTTTAATTTTAATTATTGCCAGGAACTAACCAAAACCAAAGCCTCACTGTGTTAAATATTATATTAGAACAGAAGAATGAATAGTTCTTGCACCAGAGGGCTCACAGTTTGGAGGTATATGAAATTTATTCTTTCTGCTTTATTTTTTTTTTTATCTTTGAGGTCTCTGAAGGAATGTAAATACATGTTTTTAGTAAAGATGCATTATATCTGAAATATCAAGTAAAATAGCTTTATCACCCTAATTTTCAGTGCTTACTGTTTTCTACAATGAGCATTCTAAAAGTTGAACTGTTTGAGGACTATTTTAAATAAGTCAGGTTTTGAGTTGTTTTGAGGCTTGGAGGTGTTACTATTTTAAATGTTTCTCTATGTAAACTGTCTTTGTGCTTGCAAAAATATTCAACCTATTTGCAGTTACCAGTACTTGAGAACAGAACTAAGTACAACAACTGTATCACACTAGAAATTTTGTCTGTCTTTTCTGAATTACATAACCTATATCTTCTCGTTTCAGTCTGAATCTGATTTTGTAAGTCAGTACGGTTTTAATCTGGTCCAAATGCCAGTCATGTCTATTGTCAGACATTCCATATCTTTAATGTGAGCTAAAGAAAACAACCATTTTCACATGACAGGCATATTGCATGAAATGACTGTATGGATTTTGAATCTCTTAATTGATTTATCTCAATCTTTTTCCAAACTGTCCACATACTTTAAAATTATTGGAGTGGTTTTGCTATATGGTTAGCACTTTAAAGTGTACTATTTCAACATAGTTTTGCTGGAGCATGGAGGGAATGAAAGCAACATCATAGCATTAGAGAAATGAGGCTCGTGGTAGAATGTATTTGCAGTGTGAATGAAACAAATATGCAAATGTTGTGTGCCCTTTCCTAGAGAATACATCATAAAACCATATTATGTATATGACTTTTGTCTCATAATATATGAAAAAATGTCTTTAAAAAAAGCTTTTAAAAGTAACTCTTGCTAAATACGGGATTTCTTTTACAAATGCTGTATTATTAATCCCAAGGGGTTTTTCTCACTGTGTACATTGTCTTTTTGAACAACTATGATGTTATCCTGTTTCTTCAAAGAAATAACAATTTATGACATCTAAAGTCGGTGTTGATCTAACCTCCAAACTATATAGTTTGTTTTAAAATAATTCTTAGCGTTTTCCCATTACAGACAGTGAATAATTTGTTAATACTAATCAATGAAGATCATAGGGTTTTGTGTTTCACTTACAATTTAATCATTTTATAGTGTGTTGCAGCTGCATTTACTGTATCTATTGATGTATGAACTTTATGTTGTTTTTCTCTTATCTTCTTCTCTATCCCCTTTGTAATAAGCAAACTGAATTTCTGCAATATTGTAAATGGCTATTTTCTGTTTGTCAAGCTTTGCTTGTGACTCTTTTTCTCTTGGTCTTCATATCTACTTTGAGATCTTCTCATAACAGAGGTTAAATGATCAATACATTTATTCTGGGTCCAGTTTTTTGGCTTTATGCATATACATACTCAACTTTAGTGGGACAGTTAAGGAACCTAATCCATTGTGCTTGTTTTAACCTGCTTTGTTAAATAAGAATAGACTGAAACATTTGTGTTAAGTTTGGCTGTGTGTTTTCATGATTTTTTGAAGCAGGCTGCGTGTGCGAATTTAACCAAATGTGTAACTGTTTACAATATAAAAACTTAGTTTTCTATAGTGACATCTATGCAACCAAAACCATGATAACAGTAAAAAAAACCACAGTGAGAGATATCTGGATTTGTGCAGAGCTTGAATTAAGCTCAGTAATACATCAAAGTCATGGAAGCTTCTCCTTGTCCTTTTTAAAACTATTAGTAATAATATGTACATAAAAATATGAAATGCAGTTACCGTGAATGTTATGTATTTGATAGAATATGAAAATAGGCAGTAACAATAAAAATATAATCTGAAGAAAAGCTTAGCAATTTTAAAAAAAATATTTCAAGTGGAATTTCAAAAGATAATATTTTTTTTTTTTCCACATTCAACTGCAAAACCAGAAAATATTTTTAAAATTTTCATTGCATTTGATTGGCACCTTAATTTTAAGAAGTGTAATTTAATGGGTTCATTACCTTACAATGAACCCATTAATCCATGTAATTCATTTACAAGGCTGAAAATCTGACCAAAGCTTGTTGTAATAAAAATGAGGTAGCAGTTTTCCCTCATTTGACTTAATAATTTTTAATACCCGTTAAAAGACCCCACATATTTTGTATTATATAATAGGATATCCAATTTTATAGTTTGCAATAGTTGTAGATTTAAATGTACATTTTATTAATTTGCAATATTTATGTTTTGTTTTGAAATTTGGGAAACGTTATTTGTGTATTTTTCCCCTTGGTTTAGATATTCTTCAAAGATACTACAGTGAAGTGACATGGCCCAAAATCTATTTGTACATTATAGCACTTAAAAATGATACAATATTGTTGCTTCCTTTATGCAAATGAGAAATGAAATAGCCTTGAGATGATTTAGATACACCCATAAATCAGACAGGCTAAACAGAGTAAGCTTTGCTTTGCACAGATGTGACAGCCAGATGTGGTTCTGCTTTTTATTTCATAGCTGTAATCTGTACTGGATTTAAGTTATTTCCTGAAAAATAAGGCATGCACTCAAAGCTGAAACATAACTAGTTGCTTCACATCGGTACTTGTTTTTAGCAGGCATCATTTCTCTGTTTGGACTGTTTTTCTCTGGGGAAGAGGTGGAATAGAAATTGTTGTGTCAGGGCTTTTTCTCAAGAGTTCTTAAGAAAGGCCATCAGATTTTATGGCATCCAAATAGTGGAATCATTCTTTAGTTTTCTGTTTGTTTAAAAGATTCATTCAAATTTTTAAATAGTGTTTGGCAAGGGGTGCAAAATATTTTCACTGCAACAGGTTTGTTTCTATACCACATTAAGTTATTGTTCTTTTAAGTCAAAATTAATACATATCCCAGGATGATTATGGTTTAGTGTAGAGACTTTATTTTCAGTGGGATCCACTGGAGAAACAGGAAGCTTTCATGGGGTTTAGCTTTCACATTTTTCGCTCCCTACAGTTGTTAACACCTTCTCTAGAGTTGAGATCAAGCTTTTTCCTCAACATGCACATTCTTCCAATTAAAGGTAATGGGTGGAATGTTGTCCTCAGTTATGTGATCATGATCTCAAACAACTTTGTGCTAATTTTATTGGAAATGATGAACAGAAAATCTAAAATTGCAGCTGTGATTGTCTGTATGAGATTCGGGAAAAGTGCTATAATGTGTCTGTGCATTGTACAGTCTTCATTCCAGTTGCCTTATTACTGAATACTCCATTTCTAATTCCTTGCTCTAAATCTAACCTCTGCCTGCTCCAAATTAGTCAAAACCATRTAGATGCTTGATAGGGGGAACCCAAGACACAGATGCTTTCACAGAAAAACAGTAGTCAAACACCCTCCACTTGCAGATGTATGAAGAAAGATGACCTCAAGACACGCAATGCATCAATTTTGTTTAGGCTTTCCTATTCATCTGCTTTCTGTGGGCTTTTCCTCTATTCAGACACTGCTTTTCCTGGATTGCCTGGCAGCTGCTAAGCAGTCCTCAGCTCTGAACCTCACAGCTCTGTCTTGCTATAAAGTTGTGTGTTCTGAAATGGTGGGTAAATAGCCCTATCAACCTGGATTATGCTCATCAGGAGTTAGGCACTCTGAAGATCCTCTTTCTCTTCTGAGAGCAGCATAACTAGATTTGTGGATTTACCTGAAAAATATTTGCTCTAGTCCTTTCTCCCGTACATGGTATGTTCTAAACAAGAGGTCTGCTTTTGTAGACTTTCAAGGCTTCCTTTAACTGTAGCTAATACAAGTTATATGGGCTTGTAAATTTTGATTGTTTTTAGGGGTGTATGACTCCTAGTAATTTATATTAAAGCAATTTGGCAAGTAGGAATAGGATCAGTTCTGTTTGTCCCTTTATAAAGACATGCTTTTGAAAGACCACATAGTAATGCTATCAGCTAGACCAAGGATATAAACCTCTGGTTTGACATCATTCCATTAGAAAGCAATATGAGCATGAAGTATGATTGTCCAGCAGTCTTGGAGTTTTCTGTGCTCAGATTATCTGATTGCAGTTTTCAATATGGTCATGGATAAAAAACTGATAGCTATATTTCAGCTTCTTCAGTTGCTATATTCAGCATATCAAACTGGCTTTGAGAGCCAAGGTATTTCCAGAGCTGACCTCTTTCCTTTTTTTTAAAATTTTTTTATTTATTTCATCATTTGATGACCCTTGAGGCTGGTCAGCTATTTATATAATCTATACTTCATATTTAGTTTTTGTTAGGTGTTATTATCTTGGATGATGTGGTTCGTTCCTGCTAATCTGGAAAAGGGAATAAAAATAGGCAGATGTAATTTGTTTATTTGGGCAGACAGGAGGTTAGCAAGTAAAGCAATGTTGGCATGGGACAGTTCTCAAGTGTAATGACTCAGTATTAATTTAAAAACAGACTTAGAGAGTGGTCATCTTACAATTTATAATCTGTCTGAATAGATTGGCCTGCAAAGCTACACTACTTTTGCTGTGTTTTTCCAAAAAGTGGTTTGGCCTGGAACACGGTAAAAGGACAAATCCTGGCTGTAGCCCATCTAGAATGGTTCTCTGGTAAACAAGTGTCTGTTATTTTGTCATGACAAGGATTACATGACTCTTTTTTTAAGTCTGTTTATCGAATTTATAATATTAGGTTCACTTTTAAAAGTCAGTTTAGGTCTTACATAAACAAGGTAGCAGAAACACAACTGGAGACACCAATAAAATAGCCTTACTTAGTATTACTGCTTTTTACTTCAGTCCATCAGTTGCATTCATTTCCACCATGGAGACCAATCTCCTTGATTCATCATCTCATAAATCAAAAATTGAAAACTTTTTTATGTATTTCAGCACCAAAAATTCAGAGTGGTTTACAAATGGCAATCCTGAATGCCACTGAATATTTTGCTCTTGAGTTTATGCTCAAAATACAAAATTTCAAAATCCAGACTTCAGAGAAAGATCTGACTGGCTAGAAATTGGTGTACTTTAAATAGAGAATGTGGTTGGTTTAAGTCACAGTATTTTTGAGAAAGACTACATGAGCCCTCTGTAGATGTCTTTATAATGAGCTTCCACATTAATTTTAAGAAATCAGTATGATGTGCTGCTTGCAGATTATAATGTAATTCTGTAATACAAATTAGATCAGCTTTGAATGTCTTTGAAATGTAGTGTGTTAAAAATGGTATGTACAGGTTAAAAGATACAGATTCAGAACACCGGGATTTACATGAAATTATCACACATGCTTTGATAGAGTCCTAGACTGATTCAAAAGAGCAAGTTTCATATGAAGCTGTCTCATTTTCTTTGATAGCCACCTTGATCTTTATGCAGTCATCTATTAATTATATTACAGATAAGGTAAATAAAAGTGTTGAAATATTGAGATCACAGCCTCCTTTTTTCTTGTGAAGACTAAAGGTATGCTCCTATGAAGTCAGTGAGCAACGGGGGATGATAAAGGTATTCTTTAGCTGTCAGACAGTATTTATTTTGACACGTGACTGAAAGATCTGGAGTTCAATAGCTATGAGCATAACTGAAAGGGTAAAACTTATATGTGATCTAGACCAAAGGTGCTATAAGACAGTCTATGGATTTTCCAGGGTCAATGCACCGGATGAAGGTTTTCCTGGTGGAATTATAGTTCGTTTAGTTCTCAAAAGACTATGCTGTGAGCCCCATCCTCCAATGTGCTGATCACACTGTACGACTGCCACTAGCATCACTCTGCATTCCAGCTTGTTTCCTCTCAGGTTTGGCCCCTCTGATTGCCTCATACAAACAGCTTGAAGGCTTTAACCCTGTTAGTTCTAGAGGAGCCCATCACGCTTATTACAGACTAAACACAGGAAATTTGCTTATTTTATCAGCGTTCAGGATTTAGCAATGTGGATTTTGAATGTAGCAATTTTTCAACTTTTTTTTTAAAGGCAGCAACATTTAGCCAATAAGATACAGTGCCACTGTTACACAGATGCCACTGCAGAATACTGTCTCAAGAAATTGGCTTACCTGCTTACTCTTTAATTCAGAATTTTCCAAAAGCAAATTCCTTTGTTTTCAGTAAGCCTTAATAGAAATGTCTAACCTATAAGAGGTGTTTATCACTGTAGGGATGGAATATTCAACTGAACTTTACTTGTTCACTTTAGTAATAAATTCCAGTGTCTTGCCCTCTATAGATAGAGATAACGGAACCTGCCACAAAAAAAAAGCAATTAAAACACATATATCTAGACAAAGTACAATAGCTTGATTTAAACAAACATACAAGTCCCTATACAAAGCCTCTCTGAGTACAATAGCTTTAATTCAATTCATTGCTTATATAGACATTGGCATTGTCTAAAGATGACTCAAGAGATCTTTTTATTTCTTTATTTTTCTTTAGGAGATGTGCACATATATTTAAATTTGAGACTGATATCAACATTGTATGATATGGCCCACTGTGAGATCATCAAAAGTTAATAACTCTACACCTCTGTCTCCATCGATGGGCTAAAACTGTGAACTAGCAAAATGCTCATAAAACACTCCAGATTGTTGTGTTCATTATTTGTGCACTGCTTCTTTAAGGGATTCTTTTCCTAGTTCTGCGTATTTCAGTCATAGTCTTTAAAGGCTTTATTGTCCAAACATGCGTATCATTCCTACAACCATTGATGATATTTATGCTATAAATGTATGAAGAGGGAAAACAGTCCTTACGCTTTTAAAAGTAGTTTATATAAATATTGCAATAATAAAACTATTCAGAACCCTGTCCAGTATTTTTCTGTACTAAAGTTCTTTTGTAAACTCACTTTGTAGTCAAGACAGATGAGTTTTTTGTAAGTTTATTTTTCTCAAACCAAGGAATGCAATTAGGTGACTTTTATCTAAAACATAAATCTGCTGACTTGCTGCTAAAGTTTTTTAAAATGAGGAAATAGGCAATGGTTACAGCAAGAATTTCCTAGACTGCAATTGTATAGGTGCTTATTCCTAAATTTTTTGTTTTGCTCTATGGAATCATTATGTGGGAAAACTGTGTAAAGCATACAGTAGCTACAGGCAAGCTGAAGAGAGCATGGAGCATGAAAGGAAAGAAAGATGGACCCAAATCCCATGCAAAAAAAATTATAGAAAGCTATAAAAACAATATTCTTCTTATAGGATGACCAAGTAGTATGCTCTGCTAGATAGGTTTTCATCAAAGCCAATGTTATGCTATGTCTGTTAAGATCATCTTTGGTACAAGACAAAGAGTGGTAACAYTTGTGCTTGAAAAAACAGTGATTTAATGTAGCAACGTACTAATACAGAGAAGGGAGCATATTAGATAAGTAGGTATGTTTTCCATAAAACAGAACTGGATTATTGCCAACAAATGAATAGTACCTTGGCCTGCAAGAATGTAGTTTCAACAGGTTTCAGTTCATAAGCTCAATTTACTGTAAAATACATTTTCTACTGGGTATGAATGTCTTTGGCTCTTCTGGCCTTTGGGTGGTATCTCTAAAATTGTCAAAACTGAAAAATGATGTGTGCTTATAAGTCACGTGCATGCTTGGCCTTTTTGAAAACTACACCCTGAACTACATATCAGACCACACAAGGTATGCTTACATGGACAACTTAAAAATATCCAAGACTTYGCTATGCATATTTACCTTTCTTGGTTGTTGGGTTCTGTTAAACTTTCTCAGGGGTGGAGTATTGGGAAAGGGAAAAAAACCCAAAAAACAATTGTCATAACTCCCATAGCATTCCAATAGAAATACTTTAATTTCCAGACACCTTACTGTAGTAGAAATGTAACACATTCCATCTTTTTATTAAATATGTCCATTGAAAAATTCTTTATATCATTAATTTATTTTTCCCTATGAATTCATTCACATATACACTAATTCATTAATACGTTTCACCTGTTTGCTTGGGGTTTGTTTTATTGTTGTTGGCTTGGTCCAATTGGGTTTTTAAATGTTAAGAAATATTATCTCTAAGTCATTCACTGAAGTATCAAATTCAGAAGCAAAGACCTTCCAGATTATCTCCAAATGATTCTGGATCGTCTGACATAGACCAACTTCTTATAGTACAATGGCCCTGATATGGCCTAAGAAAAACACAGTGCACAAACTAGCTGGGAACACTGGAGCTGTAGCCAAAATCTCTTTTGATGTTCTAAACTGATCCTTGTCCTTGCAGCTGTGAGAGCTGGCACTGGCATGCTAGTTGTTGATGTGCACAGACACGAAACTTGTGATAACACCATGAGAGTCATGAGAGAAGGGTTGACATCAGGTGATCTCTTCTAGGTGGCAAAGCAATTTTCAAGTAGAACATCAGCCTTTGAGGGCAAGTAGCAGATGAGCAAGAGAAGGATTATTTTTTGCCAGTTCATAGTTTATTTTTTTTACTTCAGTACCTTTTTTCTACCTTTTACAACCAGTTCTTTCATCTCCTAAGGCCTATATTGAACAATAAGCAAAATCCACTGATTTTGTTTGGATTGACTGTGGCTGAAATATTAAAAGTAGAATGCTGGAGTATTTGTTAGCTTTTATACTACGAGTTTTCTATGTTTAGTATAGTTTTCTTTCAATATGGATAGTTTCCATGTAAAGTGTAGGTATATCACATATTAATAAATTACAGAAAGCATTTTTAAAGATTAACTAACCATAATTTTTTTCTGCTTGGTTAAAAAATGTGTGCCTTTGTTTGAAAATAAAAATAGGTGTTTTCTTGCAGGAAAAAGCTATATCCACAAGACTAAAAGACACAGCAAGGTAGAATATCCAAGATCAGCTGGGAAATTCTGAAACAATGTTGCATTGACAAACTATTAGAAGACCTTGATTTATCCTACATTTTAAAAGGTCACTCACCCTGTGATAACAAAGGCTGACACTTCAGACCCCAGCTTCCTCTTCCAGATACCACATGTCTGAGAAAACCCAGCAGTACAGCACACCAGTGACTACTCAACAGATGTCTGTAACTGGTGTCCTCAGAACAAACTTCATCTACTTCTTGGCATACCCTATTCCAAAGTTACAGTGTATGTAATTATGTATGGTGTCTACCATTTCTGTATATGCTTTTCAATATAAAAATAAGCTTCAAAAGGAATTTTAAACCATCTCACAATGCATATATATCTGTAGTGCAGAAATAAGACAGGAAACAGTTGCACCACCTTCTCCGCTAAACCTACAGAATATGCATCTAACACAAAACAAAGAACATTTTTGCAGCAAGTATAGGTTCATTTAGCATTTATTAGAAAGTAGAAATTATACACAGAGCTGCCCATAATAATTATGCCATTTTTACAATATTTCATTCTTGTTCTTATTTTCCTGCAAGCTAGTCATGGGATGCCCYTGTAAGTCCTACTAATATATTGACATAAGAAGTTCTGAAAGTTTGTCTTTCTCTAAAAATACACTTGAACTAGCTGAACTTCCTGATCTACTTCTCTCCCCAAAATAAACAATGAGTGCGATCTGTTTATGCTTGAGAAGAAGCTGCTCTGAATATCCTTTAAGTGCTTTTGTAGAAGTGCATTTAACTGCATATATTATTCTATTTTTTTAATTATGCAATATTCCCAATATAACAAATCCAAAATATTTAATTGGAACATAAAAAAGCAATATCCTTAATATGATATGTTAGAATTTAGTAATTGTATTTAATATTTTAAAATTTATGAAAATCCTGAATTACAATAGATTATTTTGGAAAAGATCCCATGTTATTTGTTCCCTAATAGTCCCAGGGACATTTTATTTTTTCCAAAAGAAATATAAATCTTATTAAAAAAACTTTAGAAAGTTGCTGTGTATATGTCTAGAGAGAGGTTACTTTCCTTTTCATCTTTTCTTCATCCAAATTCTGATTTCTTTGCATTTGTCAGCTTAAATTAGGCTTTTAATATTATTTTAGCATTTTGTATTTAATAGGTACTGAAAATGGTCTGGGCCTAATGTTAGCACAGCTGTGAAATTTGATTTTTATCCTCTTTGCTGAAGGACTTGTGGGAGTATAAAGATTTTTATAAGAGTGCTTCCTAAGGAGGTAAAAATAATCAATATACTACCATTTTAAAAAAAAGAAGCAGATAATTTGCACAGTACTCCTGACCATAGCAGTGATTAAATAAACACTAGGTAGGGTCACCCACTTCTTTTAAGCAGTGAGGATATGGTGAGGATAATTTAGCCATTACCATCCACTTTTGCTTTTTATGTGTTAAATTCTGGCACTGTGACAAYAGCTCCAATGTATTCCATAGAGTCATGCGATAACTGAGTAGAAAGAACCTCTGGAGTTCTGATCTTGCAAGGCCCCTTGAAACTGGGCTGCTCAGGGACGTGTCCAGAGTGGTTTTGGATATCTCCACAGAGAACTCAAAAAATCCTTGCACATATTTGAAAACCCTTGTGGAGAAAAGATTCTTCAAAATACCTAAAAGTTGCATCTTCCATCCATTGCTTTCTATCCTGTCACTGTGCAGCTCTGGCTAAAGCCTGGATCTGGCTTTTGACATCCTCCAGGGTAGATGGAGACAGCCGTAAGACCTTCCCTTCACATTCTTTTCTTGCAAAGATCCAAACTTCCCTGCAGGTGTTCTGCACCCCAGCCCCTGCTCAACTGGTGGCCCTCTGATGAGCTCTCTCTGGCATGTCACTGCCTGACTTACACTACCTGGGGAGCACAAAATGGACACAGTACTCCAGGTGTTTCCCATCCTCAGCACTGAGCAGAGCAGGACAAAGAATTGCCTTGATCTGCACCTCCCCTGCTCAGCTCACCAACACCCTTTGCTGGGAAATTATCTCCAGTTTTCTTCAGAAATTTTTTTTTTGGTTGCAGCAAAGAGTTGGCCACAGTTGGAAGCATGCTGCCTGCTCCTGACTGGGACAGAAATGACCAAACAGATACACACGGGGACTGTGTCGTTGTGGGGCTACGTTGATTTCTCTCCAGTTCCTCTTTCTCCCGTGCTCCTGCCTGCAAAAGTGTCTTTGTTTGGCCTAGCCAAGAAAGGTACTCTGAGGTCTTGTCTTCTCCAAGATGATGGCTACCACTTCTTAGATCCCTTTGGAAACATGAGCCTTCAGGCTGGATAACAAGCCACCTGCTATCTCATGGCAGAGTCAAAGGAGAACCCGAGTGCTAGCCCATGGCCTGGTTGCTCCTTGCCATCTGCACACTTTGCAGCTTTCCACGGTGTACAACCCACTTTCAAAGCACTCCTCTGCCTTTTCCTGGGCTCCCGGAGCTTGCATCCAAGCTATTACATCCCACACTGCTTTCTCTGAAGGCCTGATGGCAGCCTGCTCTCCCTGGAATCAGCCTCCGGGCAGTCTGGGGAAACACCTGATCCCTACATGCTGCAGTAGTCTTCAGTCAAGTTTGACTGGTATCACCTTATTCTGGTTGGAAGCTCTCCTGGCTCTGTGCCAGCCAAAGCAGATGGAGACAAGCACTGAGGGGGCTGGAGACCTACATCTGCTGAAGCCAACGCAATTTTGCAATATTGCAAAGAAAATCAGGTCCTCTCCACCCAGCTTCTTCAACAGTTGGTATAGAAGAAATCCCGCTGCTTCTCTCTACAGAGGAGGGCAGAAGCACTGCAGGTCAGAAAGAAGGTATTACATAAATGGTATTTTTGATCACCAGATGATGCCCAGACTGCCAAGGCTGATGCCTGTTTCCTGCCTTCGGGGTAGCTCACTACCCTCCATCCCAGCTAATCACTGGCAGGTATCCAAGCCACCTTTCACTGCCTCAAGACACTGGGCCTGGGCTAAGCAACGTTGTGGACTACAGATGCTTCCCGTGCCTGCAGAAGAATGGAAGCAATGAATCTGTCCATCTGTCCCTTCTGCAAGAAGCTTGTTATTTTTTTCTGGAGAGATTCTCAGCCAGAGCCATGTATACAGGCAGCAGCTGTGGCTTCTGCTGGTCCCTCACCATCTCCTTTTCGATGTCATCTCAATCTCCAATGGACCTGGGCCCCCAGTGACCTCAGAGCAAAACTGTATTGTCACAGGTTCTCCTCATGCATTCATTTCTTGCCCTGACTCTCCATATCCTTCCTTCTTTAGGCTTTCTCCCTTCAGCTTATCAAGCCTTGGTGGGCAAAGGAGCTGGAACCACTTTTCCAGCAAGGAGTAGATTGTCTACTCCAGAAACCCAGGGGTGCAGTTGGTGTGGCCACTTCTCATCAGGTCTTTGTGGAAAGCTTTAGTTAAGGGGCCAGGCTCGTGTTAATCTTTCCCAAGCTGGACTGAGCTCTGAGGAAACGCTCTTCCTTCAGAAGGTTGATGTAAAGTCCTTCATGCTCCAATCAAAAAGCTGGCAACAACTCCCCTTATCTTCCTTACATCCCTGACTGCTCCAAGGCCCCTCAGTGATCACATGTATGACACACTCAGCAACTTGATGGTGGTGGACTCTGGTGGACTTCTTTTAAGGGCTTTTAAGGTACAAGTGGTTACCCAGTATGGGCTGTAAGGTGCCCAGTGACAGCAAGGGACTATTGGGAGATATGTACCTCTACTTCCTGACTCCAGGATTTGAAGTCTTCCATCAAAGCCAGCCACTGGGTGGGTTCTCCAGGAATGTCTGGAAACCTCTCAGTATATCAAGGCAACTTTCATCCCAGTTCAATGGGAAAGCTTGCACATACATTTCTTGTTCATCATTCTCTCCCACTTGATGAGTTTACAAAGAAAAAATAGAAAATGTCAGTAAAAATAAGTTTCTTATTAACATTTAGAATTAATGAGAAAGAGTACTTGTTCCATGTATTCCAAGATCTCTGTGCAAGGGTGAAAATATAGCAGTAAAGTAAAATATATTTTACAGTAAAATATATTTTCAATAATTCTACTTTAAACTTTTCTCACCTTCATTTTTAAATTTTTTACTGTCTACATGCTTTTTCTCAATAAGACAATTATTGATCACTCATGATCGAGACTTCTGTCATTTTTGGACAGGTAATTTATAAAACCCTCAACATAAATCAAGATTATAAGCCATTTTTCTTATATTATGGCATACTGTATTTAAATAATAGTATTATTTAAATAAATAATCTCCAAAATGTGGACTGACATCTAAACTATTTTACATCAATGGCATTGCTTCTTTAAAGTAATGTCGAATAGCTGTTTCACGAAAACTGAATAGTCTGTTTCATATACAGTTAAAGGTAACAATAGAAGTTAATCCTAATAAATTGCAAGAAATGAAAAAAAATTAAATTGATATACCACACTGTTTACTGAACCACTTAAAAGCTGTTATCTACCAAGATCTGGACTTCAGAAAAGTTAACGTCACAGGATTGTGTTTAAAATTATGTAGAGGAGTGTAACACTGTAGTTTCCATCATCACTAAGAAGCAGAAGATTGAAAAATCACTTCCACATAAAACCACAAAGAAACTTTGGTAATATATTTGTCACACTAGCAATAGCAGAACTATAATACGTTAGTTATTATAGTCGTACTTTTACTTATAGCCATAGAAGTTAAATATTGGTATTTGAAGAGAGCTAAAATAAGATGGTATTACTGTAACTTTTGGCAAATGAAACTGTCATTCTGTTATCTGACCTTTTAGTTGGTGTAATCAGGTCATTGTTGCTAACACTACAACTTGGTCTTTGATAGAATTAAGATCTATTTCTTTACTAAAACCATCTTGGATAAGTTTTTATCAAGAAGTAGCTTTTCTAAGTTACTAGAAAAATAAAGGTATTTACTGTCTACATCAAGACATGTACTGTCTACATGTCAGGTATTCGAAGAGTAACACTGTTGAATGTGTTGCAGCTAGAAACTAGCATTGTTTGGATACAATTTGTATATTCGTTGGTTTGGGTTGTATAGAAAAACAGATCTCTGTAGATGTGTGTGAGCTGTCCACTGGTATGTAAAGCAGATGGGAAAAAAAACTGCTAAAACTTTGTATATTTTGTATTTGATGTATTTGAGGGGAAAAAAAAATTTAAAACCCCACAAATTTTGAAAATATTTTGGTCCATTTTTCTTAACAAATTTTATCTGAGGGACTAAAAATAGCCCTTGCTAGGAGTGCTTGTCTTCTTTGAGCAATGGTTTTTCTGTGACTGTCTGTGCAGATGCATAGAACTGGAGGGACAATATAAAAAATTGCACAAAAAAGACATGGTAAAAGACCTGACAAAAAGATAAAATTTAATTCAAGAAGCATCAAGGGCCCAAGTGTTATGGTGCATTTTTTACTCTCTGAGTTTTTACTCACAGCTCTTTATAATTATTCCAGCTGATACTACAATGATTGTGGAGATAGACCTACCAAAAAGTGTACTATTAACAAAACTAAAGTATGTATAGCCTTTGTTATGTATAATCCATTCTTACTCTTGAGAAAATGTTGACCCACATGCTAGACGACTTCCTCCTCTGCTCTGAAAAGCAGCACAGGGTTGTTAGATTCCACCTAACGAACCTGTTACAGGGCCAGAAGAGACATATGCTTAATATCGCATTGGGATATCTGGAAGGATTTATTTACTGTATGAAGAAATACAGTATTCCCTATTCTTCCACTTCATTAACAGCACTTAGTGGCTTCAGCTTTGACATGAGACTTTATTACTTTCCAGTGTCAAGATGAGTCCTATGTCGGCAAGCTAAGGAAAATCTACAAACCTACACCTTTGTTTTATGTGCTCGGAAATCTCTGAATAGTCCCACCACAATTTTAAAACCAGGGAACACCCATCCTCTCTATTTAGGTAGCTGCTGTAAAGCCCCATTTGTAACAGCTTTGAGAATACAATGATCTTTAAAGGTATACTGAAATATATCTGTGGAAACATTTTCTCCCCAGTTAAACACCTGAAGGTAAGAGGGAGAGGTCTGTAGCTTACCCCCTCAACAAAAGCAAGAAATCTTAAACATTAGGGACATAAATAAAAAGCAATAGTTATAAAATATCAAATATGTTTATGTGATGTTGCCATCAACACATATTTAGCTAGATATATGCTGTCAGGGTAAAACTTCAGGGAAGGTAAATATCCAGGCTTTCATAGACTTGAGTGCTTGAAACCCTGTGGATTAGAAGTGTATGAAGTGTGAGTGCCTTACTCCAGTTTTACAGAGATGAAACTTCACTGATTTCTAGCATGAAAGTAGAATATTTTAGAGATAAAAGAGACCTCTGYACTTCCTACAGGTCTAACAAAGTTTTCTAAGGCAAATTAAACAAAACAAAACTAACACACAACAACCTCCCCTCCCCCCTCCCCTCCCCCACAAAATCTCCTAAATCCTGGAAAAGCTTTGCAAAAAAATTTAAAAACTAAAAAATTAAGATGTAACTCTTGAACACAATATGAAAGTGGAAAAGAAATAAAAATTTTACTTATTTGTAGTGACCTGAATTTAGCATCAGATGTTAAAATCAAGACATGAAATTTTGGTAGAGAGATAAAAGTCGGAACAGAGACCTGACCACATGCCGGATGATATTAGTGGCAGATGTGATCGTCAGAAGTGTGATGGCATTTCCTCTGAATAGGCGAATGTACTCTTCAAACTTTGATGTTAACATGATTAGCAATGAAAGTATGCTTTGTTCCTTTGCCTTCACATGGTCTCAATATTGGCAGTTATCGTTTACTTGTATTTTTAAATCAAATATTATCCTGCCCTGTATTCATGTGCAGATGCTTAGCACAATGCCGCTTTTTCTGTTGGACCTAAAACTGTGAATCATTGTACTGAACAGGAGCTAWTTTTTTTCTCTCTCTTACTCAATCCACACATTTGTATTTCCTAGTTTTATACTGGAAGCCAGGGTACCATGCTTTCCACACAACACCAATATCCCTATTACTTTGTCCATTGCCCCCAGAAAGCCATTAATTGACTGCAAACACAACTTTATTGCAAAATGACTGCAGCTTTATTAAGCAACAGGATTTACAGGCAGTAACATAATCAATAGAACATTAATATATCACATAATTAAGCAGTTCTTACAAGCTCTGCCTGCAGCCTTAAATATATAGAACATCATTGTGACTGGTGATAGCAGTTGTCCAAAAACAATAAAAATCATGACTTCTAGAATGGAAAAATACATATCCTCCCTCAACTGAAGGAAAAATGTGCTATTTATCCCATACACATCCTTATTAGTCACCTAAAAATTCTCATGTGTCCGTCTTAAAATATAACAGTTGTGTAAGATTGTTACTATAATACAAGATAGAATAGCAAGGTATGCTCCTGAGAACATATTGGGATCAACTTTTTTATTCAAACTCCTATAAATACATCTAGAAGTCAGTGATGCTTCCTGTATTTGGCACATTATTTGCGTGAGTAAAGATAGCACACCAAACAAAATGGATAAAATATTAAGTCTTGCATATTACAATACCACTGAACGTCTTTCAGCTGCTGCAATAAGTCTGGGTGTACTTATGGAGTTCTGTGAACCTAAAATAGAGTTTACTGTTGCCATGAACTTTATTTGTTCATGAATGAATGACATTTGAGATGATGGAATCTGTTCAAACAGTATCTCTCAAGAGGGGAAATAGTCTTGAACACATAACTTTCCCAAAACWTGCACGAATAGTCTCTGAAGATCTATGCCTTCCTTTTTAGCCAAAATATTAGTTATTCTTACTACATGGAGACATGCAAACCTGGAAAACCATGTCTGCACTGCCCTGTTGGAATTTGGTTCTGTTGGCAGCCCTGAGGGTCAAATTTCTTACCAGATTCCCTTACTACTTCCATGTACTTTTGAAATGTTCTCTGGGCTATGGTAAGCATGTTGTCACTTGAACAGGGAAACATGTGGGAGGGAGCAATGCAAATGTCCAATACGTCCAGCATATACCACCCATACAGCCTCAATATCAGTGTTCTCTAGTGCCTCTCCTGAAGAGCCTAAGTCTATCCACACCTCTCTCACAAGACTTTGTAGATTAAGATCATGAGATCTTCATGCCATACCCCTGTTCCTCCTTTCTGCACACAGAATGTCTCTCTTCAAAAAAACAAAGCACACATAGGCCTCTCATTTCTAAGCATGGCACCCAAGCAAATGACAGTATGCTACTGCTGAGAAATCATCAAATCAGGAGACAATCTGGACAGAGTTAGTTTATGAGCGTAGTCTGGGAAAGTCAGATGCAGCAACTCTAATTCTACAGAGACCGCTGACAATTTGAACCAAGTCAGCTTAATGTGGAGAGGAAAGCATTGACACATGAAGGAAGAAAGGCAGGTGGAGCTTTGCAAGCCAAAGGCAATAACTCTGCTTGGAAGGATGCTCTGTATAAGGAGGTCCATCAGAAGACTGATGTGCAGCTCCTTCTATTCTTGGAACGGAAGATGGCAAGATGGATCTCCAAACAAGTAACTCAAGACATTAAGGAGAAAAATAAGATCAAAGACATTATCTTCTAAAGAAGGATACTTTCAGAGAGAAAGACAGCGAAAAGTCTGCCATGCACATAAGCCTGTGAGTGACCTCTTCTGCCATCTGCATTGCAGGAACTTCCAACCAATCAAGAAAAACTCTTTAGCCTGTTTGAAATAACTGCCTAGGGGCAGTGAGAACTATCCCAAAGATATTCACTGCCCAGCACCATGTTTCCAGGCTGGCAACCTCTTCCTTTACGCACCTACAAGTTATTCTTCCTTCACATATGAGTGAACACTACTCACAAGCCAGAGATCAGTTACTCTCTTACACTGTGTCGGATAAAGTTCTGCTACACCTACAGTCATCTGAAAAACCCATTTGGGATATATTCAGACTATCCTACCTACACCCGATGAGGAGGAACAATTGTCTTGTACTGATTCTCTATTCCACAAGCTCCATTTCAGAACTTTTCAAGGAAATTCCTCAACATTGCTAGAAAGCAACATGATCAAATCCTTAATGGAGATTTACAGTAGAAAATATCAAGACAGTGTTCATTCTGTAGAAAAGGACACAAAGTGAAGGAGATCACTTTCAGACCAGACTTCACACAATTTCACCATTGCTCAGAGGGACTCTTGATTTACACACAACACACACACATAACTAGTTCTATCAATGCTGTCTGAACATGAGGATGAACATGGATGTAAGCCCAGAATTCCCTCTGGCAGAGAACTGTGTATTATCAAACACAACAAAAAATAACCAGATCAAAAGCTGTGTCCCAGGAGAATCTCACAATCTTATCCATTTTGGACACTTTTTTATGAATAACTGGGCAAACAGCCCAAAGCCTGATCTGGTTAGAATTGCACATCAGGTTTATACATTTGACAACAATTAAGTATTTTTGTGCTTTCAAACATGTGTTTATTCTCTGGACTTAAGGTCCTTTGGGACTGCCCTTAGCTCTACTGCTGTTTTCCTTGTCTTCCCTATGACATCTGCATGCACATGCTCTGATCCCAGGAGATGAGAACCTCTGCAAATTCAGGTATGGACTAATGGTCTCTTACAGAAGACCTGAGAGTCTCAAATCTCGTTCCAAGGAAAGGTTTGAAAAAGATGATTGTCAAGTGCAAAAGATATTCTCCCTGGGATCAGGCATATGAGATATAGTGCTCTTCTGACTAGGAGGTGCACAGCCAGCATTTTTCTGCCATGCTTTGAAACTAATGTAAGGAACAGCTTCTGTCAGTTAAAACAGTAGTATTCTTGGATCAAAACTAGCAGAAGACTGGCCAGGATGACAGATTGTGATGTTTGTGATGGTGTCTTGGGAGCAGCATCCTATTGTTCATCTTCTTCCAAAAGTTCAGGAAAATGACATCCATATACCCTCAACAGTAAGTTCAGGCATGTGTTTTCTGATGTAGAAGGATGATGGAGGCTAGTACCCAGTATGGAATGTTTTGGGGGTTTTTTAGCTTGTAGTTTCATAGGAAGTTTAAAAGGTTACTTTCAAGTAATGGAGGAGAAGAATGTTTTCTGGTTGAGGAAGGGAGAGTAGAGACAGGAAGGCATGAAGGTCTGGTCTAGAGAACAGTCAGGCTGTTTGCTRACAGCTGCCTGCTCTTACAGCAACCAAGGGAGAGACTCCTAGCTGCTGAGAGAACACAGAGGAGAAACAAAAAGAATATCATTTGCAAGGGAGTACAAGGAAAGAGAGACAAGATAAAAGCTCTGAAGCCAGGAAAAAGCCCTGAGAATAGGTGATGACCAATGAACATTTACACAGATGGCCTTCAGCCACAGTCCTGACATTCCAGGAAGAACTGACCAAAGCCACATCTACAGTCAGTGAGCCGAGAGCCATGAGTGCTTATAGTCAGGAGAAACTGAACAGATTGTGGCTCCAAAGGTAAGGGCCACTCAACAAAGATGCACGTGAAAACCCTTTATATAGGTGATTGTACCCAAGACTCAAAAGGCCTGCACTGTGGGCATGGATTTTGTGTATAATCGAAGGGTGCTTTCCACAGAGATGTGACAAACCTGAATCAGTGTCTCAGAGCTTATAAGAGGCTATCAAACAAACGTGGATAGGGTCAAGTACCGTAAGAGTGGATAGAGGGAGGGAAAGCAAACCCAACATCCTGGTGTGTTGTTTTCAGGTTCGAATAAGCACACGGAGACAGCTGTCAGGGTTCTCCAACAGGCRGAGGCCAAAAGGAAGGAAGGAGAGAGAGCTGGCCTCTGCCCTAACTTTATTTATATGTTTTCAGAAACTACCGTGGATTGGAGGATAGGAATGCCACCTCCTGCTGTCCACTGGTCAATAGAATTGTCTATCATATAGGTTAGGAATTCATAACAATCTTTGCCGGTTAGGTCAACAAAACTGTGTTTATACAAAAGTATGTGAGAAGCTATTTTGCTGAACTAAAAACACTACACATCTGAAGAACTACAAAATGCAGGCCCACACTAGTGAGACCAAGAACATGCACACACCCGCTGTGATGGAAAAGCAATCAAGAGAGACAAGTTTGTTGGGGAGGACAGCACTTCTGTTATGGTTCTCTGATCCTCCATTTAACTTGCATAAATTGGTAAGGGAGGACCTAGGAAGACTGTAAGACTTGTCTTGCCTAAGAAAACCATGTGTTTGGGCATTTCAAAGAGCACAACATCTTCCATGCTCCTTCTGAGAGCATGCTCATATCCAGATAGTAGCCACACCAAATGTAAGGCAAGATCAGACTTCATTAGCTTCCTGGGGGATTTACCAAAGATTACCAGAAGTATACAAATTTCCTGTGTTCACAATATATCATCTCCTCTTACCTCTTGTCCACATGTAATCACTTAGATTCACAGAGTGGCCCTTATGAGCAAGGCCTTGGGGAATAATTCTGACATACACATGCAAACACATATGCAATAATAGAAGGCTATATAAATTTTAAAAAAAGTAGTTGGTGACATGAATTGGTTTCCGCTTCCTCCTCTGTTCTACTGCTTTCATTTGTTGTAAAGTTAGTAAGAAGATCACAACAGAGAAAATGTAACTTGAGAAGGAATTTATATATTCTTCAAATTATTCTTCTCCAAAGGGAGATGCTGAATTAAAGCATCACAATCTTCTTAAGGTCTGGAAAGTAAGCCACAGGAGACATACATGTTGTACACCTCCATATCCCATTCCCCTCAAAAAATAATAATCTCTTCCATTAGCACACTTCTCTCTATTTTAATTTTACCAGAGGCACCGTGACCACTACTCTCTTCACTGTATGAATGACAAATTACACCCTGTTTTGTTCTCATTTGTTCTTAAAAACCCCTTCTACTAAAAACTTTATGCTCTGTGACATTTATCAGTATTTGTTAATTTGTATTATCAAACATATTCTGAACTGCTGAAGTTCAGAGGACAGTCAAGTGCTTTTGCCATATCCATCCTCATAAATCTCCTGCTCCCTCACACAACCTAAACCATGTCCATGTCAGATGAAGAAATAGCCATTTTACCTTTTCCTCTCTGTCCATAGGCAAACACATATAGGGATACATGTTTTACAATTTCATTTTGCAAAGCATTTTTTTCAAAGTTTCCCTTTTAAAACTGAATTTCCTTTTTTTTAAAATACCTTATTTTACATATAGTTTTGCATGTGAAGTTGTAAATTATTTATCCTTTTATAGAAAAAAAACTTGAGGTATTTTTGTTCATAAAATCCTCTGTTTATAAAGCAATTTTCGCAAAGATTTCACCACTGTTTTTCTAAAAATACAAGATATTTGTAAAACTGAAGAGACCAAGACTAAGTCCCTCAATCAATTTTTAACCACTGAAAAACATGGAGTAATTCTAAAATATTGTTTTGAGTTAAATTAAACAACAAACAAAAAGGCCTTGATCTTAAGGCCTTTCTTACAATTGTAACACTTTCTAGAGCAAGCTGCTCTGATGACTCCAGTAAGAATCAGCACAGTCTGTAAACACCAGATTGTTTTTGCTATATAACTAAGTATGGATTTCAGTGTGTAAATTCAGACATGACAGCCCAAATGTTTCCAGTGACATCATGGGAGTTGATGACACTGTGGTGAATACATTATGAGTACATGGATGAAGTTTAACTGCACCAGTTCTGGCTCTACCCCTCACCTGCTGTCACCGGGAGTCTTTGAAACATCCTGTTATACCTGAGTCTCTGTCAAGTGAAAATCCTAATTCAGAGGCTCGGGTTCTCATTTCTGCCATAAACAAAGTATAACTTGGGGAAACCACTTCTCTACCTCTGCGTCTCCATCCTCCGCGTCTCCATCCTCCGCTCATCTCACAGAGGCAGTGTTTCTTCATTATGTTCTCTGCAGATCTCACCTAGTACAATTGCACCCGTCCAGGACAGCGGCTTTCTCCAATGCTATACAGAGCCATTTTAAAGAGGATTCCAGGTGCTGCTATTGCAAAGCACAGCCAAACAATAATCACTTCCCCTGGGATTGTGAGTCTGAGCTGTTTGCTCTTTGACAGCCTAAAAAACATAGTAAAATGCATATATTTAAGCAAAATGTTACTATCATAGTAGAACCAAAGGCTGATGGATGAGAATTAAAAAAAAAATACTCTAAAAGCCAGACTTTGTATAGTCATCTATGCAGTTTATCTTGCCCTTTGCTCTGAAACAGCTGGTAAAAGATCCTATGGTAAAACTGAACACTGATCCGATCTGTTTACATGACTTACATGTTTCCACTGTTGCTTGCAATTAACATATGGATTTTGTTGAAATCAAGCTCATCACAGCCTATGAAGTCTTTCCTGTATATAAATTCAGTGGTCCTGAATATAGAAATTTCACTTGCCCATGATTTTTCACATTACATATACTTAGAAACTCTAATCTGGGAGGAACACTGCTACATCAGTTTTATTATTTTTGCCACTGTATCATCATCAGATAAGCAAAGTCCTGAATTTGAGTCAAGGAGACATTTATTGGTTTGTGGTTTTCTTAATTTTGCAGCACCTAGAGTTAATAGATGGAGGAGTCCCCTTCACAATCACTCTTGAAGATTCCAAACAGCTATTTTTAACACCACAGCTCACACATTATGGTATTCTAAATGGGTCTTCATTCCCGTAACTGTTCTGAGGTGAATTGTTAATATTCGATTATCAATAGTGAGGTCATTAGGCAAATACAACTGTATCAGAGGGATCAGCCCAAAGTCAAACCCGAAGTATACAAGGATTGAGATGAAAGAAATCAATGTAAATAATGAGAGGGCAGTGCGACGAGGCTCTGCGGTGGTGGACTTGCTAACCCTAAACCCTTCCACCTGAATTATAACAAGTAAATCAAAGCACTTCTATATCTGGATCAAGGCACTTTCCAGCTTTGCTTTAGTGACAGGGGAATGGGCATTACCCAGAAGCTGCAGGGTGATGTTCAGAGGCAGCTAACAAACCACCAGCTCAGCTTTTCTTTTCCACAGGGCAAGCACTCTGAATGCTCCTCCTCCCCTTAACTTGCTGAAACTTGCAGTTGTGATTCACAACCTGACCAACACTGATAGATAACAAACCACTGACCTTGAGGGCAGCTTTGTATGTCAGCCTTCTTATTGCGTTGAGTCACCGCACTCCTCGTGTGTGTTATTTTAAGTAGCACATTTATCAGACAGTTCCAAATAGAATACGTGGCCATGTGTATTTTATTAGTGGGTTTTGAGTATTAAAAAAAGAAAAATTAAAAAAAAAATAGCCAATTTATTTAAGAAAAAGGCTTGAAGGCTCTGACACACTTTAAAAATCTCCTTGTTTTCAGTTACAACATAAGGAACCTATATGGATGCTAATATGTTTGCATTTGTAGCTTTTCCAGACTTTCTTTTCCCAGCACACCGCAGTATAGCAATGTCAGAAATATACTATTCTCAATAACAGGACACATCTGTGGTGGATCTGCACAGAAGCAATTAATTTCCTTGTGGTATTTTTACACTGGGGTCTTAATGCAAGTCCCCACTATACAAACAAAAAGCTCTAGACAGCTCCTGCTGCCTGATAAAAAAAAAAAATATCAGATTGAGAAGGGCTGTTTGGCCTAGGACTGCTACAGGCAATGACTTGTAATGAGGCATCCCAACACTAATTATGAAGCTTATTAAAGAGAATTGTTTAAGTTGTACTAGAGTGCATGCTATAATCACGTTAAGGGAGACATGCATACTGAACTGGGGTTCTCCAGTTCCCCTTAGAGAAGTGGACCCACTACTTAATGAAGCCAATTTGGGTCTCCATTTATAGCAGCAATATCATTGTGCTTGGCACACCGGTCAAGATGAATTTGATGGCGAGGCAGGTGAGGACCCCAGCAGCTTGGTGATAATTCACACATCATAGCCTTCACAACTAACTAACATCTGCAGGAGAGTGGGCCAAGAAACTGTCAAAAACAAATACTTTCAATCCAGGATTTTACTATTAAACTTCTCCCAATTGTTCAGTAAGGTTGAAAAAGCAATATTTCAGTGTACTGTTTCAGGAAAGGAAAAAAAAAGATTAATAAAGATGTTAGGAGGCTGAACTGCTGTGAGATTTGTTTAATTATTCCCCACAGTACTGCCCCAGCAATCTGCTGACATTTAGCCCCGACCTTGCAAATCCTCAGTAAATATTAATATATCAACTCAAACAGGGACCGTTGTTTTATTGGTTCACGGAGCTCAGAGAGATTCGCCACAGCAGTGAAAAATAATGTGCAGAACTGAGGAAGAACGGCTCCTTTGATATCACCTTCTGCTGCACACATGTGCTGGGAGCATCAACAAAATGGAAATTCTGTTACTTTGCCACAGCTGTAGAGTGACACTTCAGATGCCTTTGCTTCCCTTTGTACAGCCTGCTGGAATAATCCCAAAACCACAGTGGCAAGAGATTAGAAAACACACACACGCACGCGCGCACATATACACACACACACAGGAAGAGAGAGAGAGAAATCACATTTTATTATCTGACACAGTGGATATTTTAATAATGGTAGGCTCCCACCTTAAAAACTAACAAGCTTTGCCAAGAACAATGAACGTGCTAATAAGAGCCAAGGAGAGCTGAGTGCAATCTACTGGAATCTGTTTACTGTGGTGACTTTGCTGTTTGCCTCCGTGAGTGCCACATAAACTTCTTTTTTCTCCAAACAGTTGCCCCCACTGACTGCTTCCTAATGTATTTTATGTGCCTACCAGTCCTCACAAATCCTGACAAAGCACCCCCAATATATTTTCTCCCTTTTATTTGCTTGCCTCAAATGTAAATGTACGTTATTAAAATATCTTCTCATAACTAAACCTCCATTACTAATAGACGAGTGTTTGATGTGGGTCAATACTGCATCCAAAATTCTTGGGTTTAGGGGAAAGGGCTGCTGTGCAACATTTGGCATTCAGATGTATTGAGCTGCAGAGTTAATGCGTGATTAATTTTATTCATAAAAATGTTAATCACTTCATTGTGAGATCTCTTTAACATTCTGTGCACCGAACACCTTTTAACTTCTTTTTCACACAAGCTCACAAATGTATTTAATATTTTCAAACATTCTGTTATTACCAATAACACTGGTAATTAAACATACATTTAAAATGCAATAAAAAGCTGGCAAGTAACGGCAGGACACCGAACACAAATGGAAGCCCGTTGCCCACTGCCTCTCCTGTGCCCCCTCCCCCTTGGCAGCAACTGACCAGTTTCTTTAACGTGCACTTGTTTGCAGAGTCCCAGAGGCATTTTTTTCCCTCAAGCCTACTCCAACCCTCACTGACACAGCCAAATACCATGAAAATAATACAGCCATGTAGCAAGCTATAGATGGTGCTAAAAATACTTCTGTTCTCAGGGAGGGGAGGATCACAGGGTTGGGCACATCATGGCAGGTTGGGGGCTCCGAGGGGGTTGTTTTGGGTTGGGATGGGGTTGGGTTTTTTTTGAGACAAGCACTCAAGCCTCATCTGAGAGTGGTGTCAGGCRTTGGTGGGTGTGCCGGCTGCACTCACTGACTTCTTGTTTCCAGCTGGGCAAGGCTATTGTGAGTGTATTCAGCCAATGCACTCATGAAACTGGATAAATGGATTAGTGGATCAGAGACACCATCGGCATCTTCAAAAGGAAAACAGCAGCCTGCAAAAAGACTGACATTTGTGTACTGGGGCAGAGGGTGTGTGAATGCTCTGCCTCCTCCAAAGGGACAAGACAGTGATAAACTTTCCACACTGACCACCTCACTTTGTGCTACAATTGACCAACAAAATAAATGGATTGCTTCATTGTTTTTGAACCGTAGGCAGCACAGGGAAAGCGCTACTTGTGCAGCAACAAAGGACAATGTATTGTGTGGGGCCAACAGCTCAAAATAAAACCTTTAATTATCTACGGGTCAGCCATAAATCTGGAATAAAAATAAATGTTACTTTTTAAACTCGCCTTTAATTCTGCACGGAGTTTACGCCGACGCTTTCTATTCTCTCAGGAGAGGCACTACCAGGACTTGGTGTGCGCCCCATGTTTGCATTTTTGCATCAGCTTGACTCCCAAGGAACGTGTTAGGAAACAAGTTTGGCTATCAAACGAAGTGAAGGATGTCTATAATGCTAATTAAAGTAAGAAAAAACAGATCAAAGACATATTTCTTTTCACTTTTTTAAAAACACACATGTATGTATTCTCTTCACATACACAAAAAAAAAGAAGCCAAAACTAATATTAATAGTGGTGACGGGACTCAAGTAAATTAATTCCTTACAGAAGTACATTGTTTAGTTTTAAGAGCTCATATTTTCGAAGTCTTAAATTTTGAATACCTATTTCTACGGGGTTTTCAGTCTCCTGGTACCCAGCGATTCCCGTCCACATGGCTGGTTTTATGGGCAAGCTATGAATGGCACTGCATGGGGGCACCGCACAATGGGGAACACCAACCTCGCCAGGAGCCGTTTCTGTAACTTTTCACTGGAAAACACGCCACGCAGGCCATGTTTATTACATGTTCCAGCATTTTACTTGATTTGTTAGTCCCAGGTAAGTTTTACTGCTGAAACCCAGCGGCTTGAAGCCTGGAATCGGGACCCACGTGCCTCCTCACCGCAGCCCCCACAGAGCCAGTGGTGGGTTCAGACCCTGCTGGCCTTCACCACGGCCCTTTCCGGGGAACCCGTGGTCCTGCATGGAGCCGCTCCACGTCTGCCCCCCACTTCCCACAGGCCAGTGGGGACCTGCCACAGCCTTTTCGGCCGTGGTGATCTGATCCATGGTGGGCAGCTGGGTTTCGGGCCCAGCAGTGGCTCCCCTCCATCCACCCGCAGGCCCGTGTGGAGGCGGGCAGCAGCACCAAACGCACGGCTTAGGTGCAGGGTGGTCAGCAAGATGGCAGGGACGCCTCAGCCCCGAATTGAGGCAGCGCTCTTGGCACAGAGGGCTCATGCTGAAGCCCATGTTTGACACGCTCTTTCACAGATCACTTACAACTCTTTGGCCCTTCCCCTGTGCTGCTTGTGTGCCTCTGTCAGCCTCGGCTACTCTACATCTCGCCTTCTAAGGACACTGAGGAATTAAAAAAATATAAAGACAAAAAAATATTAAAAGTACCCCAACAGCATTGGAACTAGCCAGGAGATGGAGACTCCCTTTATCGCATTGCCTCCCCGGCCAGAGCGCGAGTGCCCAGCCTGAGGGCACACCCTGGGGCAGCCTGAGCCCCATTCCCGCCCCGGGGTGCCCATCCCCCAGGGCAGGCACCGGCAGCCCTACTCTCCTCTGGGGCCTGGCGGCCCAGCGCGGCTCTTCCCGCCGCTGCCTCATGGGCGGATGGGGACGGGGGCCAGGCAGGTCCCCGCAGCCCCTTCTCCGGGGCCGGGCCGGCGGTGGGCGCGGGCGGGCGGAGCGGGGGACCCGCGTCAGCGGGAGCCCCGCCGGGCAGAACTAATGCCGGACCCGCATTGTCCCCCGCCAGCCGCCGGAGTGTTTCAATACGAGCCTGTTTAACAGGGGGCCGATGGCCGGCCAAGGCGCAGAGCCACCGCTGCTGCYGGCCCCCGCCTCCCCGCCCCCGCCGCTCCGCGCTCTTTGTAATAGTCTCATCTACAAGGACGATTGAAACTTTATAGTGCATGATTCATAGAGCGGGGCTGCGCTCGGAGCCGCGGCGCATATTACATTAATCAGTGTCAGGCCACTAAAACAGAGATATGAATATGAATTCTCCATATTGCAGGGGAGATAAATGTGSTTGTGAATAATTGATCGGCGCCCATGAAAAAAAAAAAAAGGAAAAAAAAAGGGTTGGGGGCGGGTGGGGGAAAACATGGCCATACCATGAAAGTTAGCAGGAGATCGATGGAGCCCCGCGACGAGGGCTGGTGCGGGGCTGCCGGCGGGCGGGGGCAGCCTCAGCCCGCATCGCGCCCCCGCCCCAGCTCCGGCCGTCGCTGCTGCMGGCGGTGGCTTCGAGGCCGCTCCAGTTTCGGAGCGAGCGCATCAAAAACTCAACCAAAGCAGCAAAAAGGGATGACAAGAGCCGGGAACGATAACAATCATAGGAACGAGCCAGTCTGAGCACACGCATCCTACTAATTTTCTACTTCCCTTTCTCTGGGCTTCTTTCTTTTATTTTTTTTTTTTCTTTTTTACTTAGTTAAAAATAGACCTTTTTTTTCAGAATAAAACAGAAAAAGAATAAAAAATGAGGCATGCATACCAATCAGCATGTTTCATAACTACGTCTCTGTGACAAAGCCAAATCCCCGTAAAGCTGCCGTTTGCTTTTAATCTGTTCTGGCAACTGCGAATTTCGGAGTTTGCTGAACTCGAGATTATATCAACTTTTCAGTGTTCTTTCTTCACAGACTTCTGCCATTCTTCTGATAATGCTAAGTAAATAATAACAAAACCAAGATATTTTTTACAGGGGGAGGACGGAGGCTTATGCAAACATGTATAAAAAATGTTTTCTGGCAGCCTTCTAAGCAGCACGAAAATGTATGTTGGTACTCGGTTGTCGTGCTAAAAGAAGTATTACTCCTGGTAGCTCCCATTCGATTCAATGCAAATTTTCTTATTGACTTTATTTATCTGGTTCGGGTACCGTCATCATTTAAAAAAAGAAAAAAAAAACAAAAAGAAAAGAAAAGAAAAGGAAAAAAAGGTAGGAAACTAGTACTTTCCAATTTACTCTTATCAGCGCGAAGCATTCCCAATTAAGGCAAATCGTTTAGCTTAAACTTCTTTATTATTCTCCCCGCACTCTCGTATTTTCTGGTATACATCTGCTGGGGTGGATCTCAATGAAAATATGACAGAAAAACTACAAATTATTTTCCTGCCAGGGTGACGTARAAGATCATTCCTAGCACGGTTCACGTGACAAGCGAAACCTCGGGATTATGAAGCCCCAGCTCCTTCCTAACACCGGCGCGGGAGCTCCCGGCGGCGGGGAGCGTGCAGGGGTGGTCTGTGGGCGTCCCGCCCGGCCCGGGCCCCGCACCGCACCTCGGCAGCCTCCGAGGGCTCCGTGCGGTAACGCAATGACCACTCGCACACGTCCTCTCTCTCTCTGAAACTTCCTGTAGGAGAAATGGCCACCTCGCTGTGGCTTGCGCGGGAGGGAAAGGATCACCCCTGACCCGCAGGTGCTTGCTGGGCTGAAACAGCGGCCTTCGGGGACTGCTGGGCACTGAAGCACGCAGCCACGCCAGAACTTTTCTCTCTTAAACAACACGGCGTTTCCCAGCTGGCCTTAGAACTTTTCGATTTTCCCTTTTTTAAGGGGAAGCCACTTGCGCTCATGCCCAAAAACTTCGGGAGCGGCGCAAACACGCACCGTCCGAGCAGGCATCCCGCCGTCCTAGGCGCGCTCCTTCCGCAGTCGGCATGCAATTCCCAGGTCGTCCCCGCCTTCGCCAGCCGGGGTGGAGACAAGAGCAGGGTGCTTCGTCCCATCCCCGGCAAAAGCTCCGGGCGGTGGGGAAGGACGGTGAACGGTGCTGACCCCGAGGGGCTTCATTCACAGCCCTCCCCCCTGGTAACCCACTCAGCTGGTTGGGGAGGGAAGCGTGACAATTGTTAGCGCTACTGGGGGGGGAAGGAGTTGGGAAATTCAAATAAGCAGATGAGAAAAAAAAATCCAGTTCTGCAGCAGAGTCAGCTTTAGAGATGATGAGGCTTTCCAAAGGCGGAAAACTGCCAACCAGATAACTACTGGGAATTATCGCTCTCCGGAGGATAATCAAAATTGGAAGCGCACTCCGGAGGATGCTGTTGGCTCTCTGGCTGAACTAAATGCGGGCAGCCTCCCGCTCTGCATCCCAGCGAAGCAGAGCCGCGGGCCGGCACCTCGGCAGCCGCCGCGCCGGGCGAAGGGCCGGCGCCGCCCGCAGCCCACAGAGGGCGCTGCGAGCCTGCCCAAAGCCCGGCCCGCGGCCCTCGGCGCCGCTCAGCACCGCCCGCACCGCCGGGCTCGCCGGGGCACGGCCGCCGCTGGGGCAGAGAGCGGGCCGCCCGCACACAGGCGCACCGAGGAGACTCGCACACGCTCACGCTCCTCGCTCCCCACAGTTCGAGTCCCTCCCGACGTTCCTATGCCAGGCCGTAGTCCGCTCTCCGCTGCCCCYGGCCAGTTCGGCACGGCCGCGCTCGCTCCGCCTCGCGGAGCATCCCGGCGCGCCTTTTAGGGTGCCGTCTCCACCTTGGAGGAGCGGAGCCAGTCCATGACGGCCAAACGGGCGGCGGAACGGGGCCGGGGTCTATCCCCTGCGGCGGGCGGCACCCCAGGTTGCTTGGGGCCGGCCGCGTCTCCCAAGAGGAATTTGGGAATCGGGGCGGCCCGTGCGGGACTGAGGCGATTTCGTCTGAATTGATATGAAAGAGACAGCAATTGCATCAAGTTTACACCAGCACTGACCTGACGCACGGTTAGGCTCTACACGCTTGAAGACTTTTTTCTTTCTATTTTATTTTTAAATACGTCTTCCCTCTCCCCGAAGGCTAAATTATTCTAGTTTAGTATAAAGTGCAATGTTCTCTTTTGTTGGAACAGTTACCAACAACTACCATCGCGAGACTGTATGTGATTTAAGAAAAGAGAAAAAAACCCACCCAAACTACTAAAAGCCAAAAAACAAACTAATTGATGGTATGCTGGGAACTGTAGGATGTCAAAATTAGTCTCTTTCCAGAGACTCTCCTTTAGATATCCCACATAAAATCTATTTTGCCTGACCTGTTTCTCTGCTCCATCAGAAAAACTCAAAATGTAGGAGCCCACCGCCTCCACCGCTTTGCCAACCGACCTCTAAGCCATAGTTTACCGAGACTGCTCTTTGATTGGGATAATTTTGCAGCTAAATCAAGATCAATATTCTGATCTCTGACAAGAATTTTATTAATATTTTATTTGGAAATCTCATCTTGTTTCCGACAAGTCCTGGTTTGAGGTTGGTTGAGTTTGGACAGGGCGTCACCGCATTATTTCTTAATGACTTTCCCAGCTGCTTCTTTCCATTTTCCACCATCAACAACCATCTGGTATCTTATTAGCACCTCAATGCTCATTTAGTGTTCTCATTTAGGAGAAAAAAAAGAAGTAAACACTCAAAATATTACACATTTTAACGGACCGTCTTTGGAAGATTAATGCCTTTATAAAACGATAGAACCTGTCTCTCAGTCTGTTTTCAACCAACAGATCATAATCGCAGAACTTTCTTCTAAGATGCGAAATAGCTGCTTTTTAAAATTCTTTTCCTGCTAAGATTCTGTTTAATCTCATAGGAAAACATCTTTCACAGTCATATTTCCTCTGTGTTTATTCAAAGTGCAAATCGTTACAAATAATTCTTTTCCCTAAACTATGACTTTTTTTCGTCTTCTGTCAGAATATATACCACAGCACTAAAGCTCTTGACCCAATTCAGCCACCAGTTTGGACAGCAAAGTTATACACTACAGAACTGTCAGATAACTTATCCCTTTCAGTTTTAAGACTTATTTTGTAACCTAAGTAGAAGTCAGGTCCATTTACATCTGGAAAATGGATGCTACAGAACACATCTGATTCATCACAATTGGAAAAATAACTTTAATATTAATAAGGCAAGAACCAGCTTCACTCAACTTCTTAAATTTGCCTGTATGAAAAAGCAAGCTCGCAGCTTGTTTTCAGCAAAATACCTTGGATATGCTGCTTTAAGTTTCAGTTACTCAAACGCAGAGACTTGATTTTTAGAAAACAAATTATAAATGTTTGAATAGATTTGTAATATACGTATAAGATCTGGAGCAACAGAATACATACCTGAAGAGTGCTCATAATTTCATTTAGTTTATTAGACAAAAATATATGATTTAGACAAGTTTTGCTGACGTGTTATTTACAATCTGAAATCACTCTATATACAGAAAAAAAGAAAACCACAAACACATGGGAAACATTTACCAAACAAATAATCCAAGAATGGTTAGAATAACACGATCTGAAATGGTACAGTGAGGAAGGGGATCCATCTACAGATTTGTGTAATCGCTTTTATGGATTTGCACCACCTTATTGCAAAAGAGATTGATGGGAGTCGTTTATATTGTTTCCTTTTTTTCTCTCTCTCTCTGTCCTTAATACCAGTCTCTGTAATATTTTTTCACCAAATCATTTAATCAAGCAGAAGGGAGAGCTGTTAAAATTCTCGGTGTTCCCTCTTGCTGAGCCAAAGAGCTGCAGGGGGGGAAGGGAGGAAGGAAAAAAAAAAGACGTAACAATCTTTCAGAAAAAAAAGTATCTTTTTTTTTTTAATAGCCTGTCTATTGCTATAGCATCTTAGTATTAGATAATCGCACAAAAATCATTGTCAGTGGTGTAATTAACATGAGATCTTTGATGTCTGTTAAGTTTTAGAAAAGTTACAGTCTGGCTATGTACAACTGCAATTTAGTCTAAGTTTTAAAATATTATAGCAACTCCTGTGCTGTTCTTATTGTTTTTATGTATTATTATGGTGATGATTAGGTGTTATAATTAGTCTTTATTATTCAAACACTCTGTTTCACATAAGTAACATTCCTGCAGTGAAAACAAACAAACAAACTCACTTGTCACGGACAGGCTGGAAGGGCGATTTTAGCGGCTGGGGTGGGGAGTCAGTTCTTGGTACATTTTCTCTTTCTAGAAGGAGATAGAAATAAAAAGAAACCAAACCAAACAAAACAAAAAAAAAACCAAAACAAAACAGGAGAACCATTTTAGTATAACAACAATAAGAATCTGGACAGTGTGCAGAAAACACACTTCCCTTTCACCCTCCTGTTCAGACGTGTGTAAGTACATGAGTATCTGCGTACAGCACTATTCCCTACTTTCAGTATTTAAGGGGTCTGCAAGCTTTTCTTGACACATTTTTTACTGTCATTGAAATTATTGGGAGATCAGGGTCATGAAGGAAGAAAGGAAAGCAAAACTCAAACCTATACACTTCACTGAGCTATTCCTGCATTTTCATCTTACTTGATGGGCGTATAGGGTGAGAATGTAATAGGCCACATGAAATGTGCTTAATGTACGTGATAAACATGCTGGGTGGGGGGCCGGAAATCAATGCTAGAGTAAACTGTAACTCCATTAAAAGCAATCAGTTACACCAGTGTGACACCATTCCTCAAGGAGAAGTTCACGTGCATGCGTTGGGGGTGGAGGGAGAGGTGGAAGCCTGATGCATTAATTACCTATGTGTTTGGGACTTGTCCTCTCTGAAGGTTTTTCACTGCTTAGGGCTCCCAGGGTTGCAGTTAAAACAGAAGATTGTTGCTGGGCCTGGAGGTGGTGATTGTGATGAGCAGCATGGTGGTGATTTACTCCCAAAAAGGACCTCACATTTAGCAGGGAACTCTGAGTGAGGAAAGCCCCATTTGTCCAGTTGTGAAATTTGCCAATCTGGCATGTGTAGAGTCCATGGCTAGGGAGAAAAGCAGGGTGCTGAATCTGAGGAGAAGTGTGGTTAACCTGTGGAGGAGGGGGTGGAGGAGGAGAAGATTTCAGGGCACCATCAGGACTGGTTGCTGTCTCTGCCAAAGACCAAATCTTGGGTTTGCTGTGAGATGGCATCTGTAAGTTGTTCGGTCCCCCGGGACTGATGATTCTCGTGCTGTTGTCAGAGGCCTCTTTCACCATGGCCAGTGCGTCTTTGGGTTTCAGCCCTTCAGAGCCTGACAGTGCCAAATCCTTCTCCTTTTCCAAGTGCTCCTCTTCGCTGCTTTGTCTCAGGAGCTCGGGCTTCTCCTCCTCTTCCTCATTGCTCTGCTCCCCATCGTTCTCATCGATTTTATCTATATCTATGCTCTCCAGGTCGATTTCCTCATCATCTTCGTTCTTCTCAGGATCCCCCTCGTTGTCACTCCCAAAGAGGTTTGCATCTTCTTGGTCCTTACTCCTGGAGCCCCAGGTCACCTTGTTCTCCTTCTTGAGCCGCCGGCGGGCGTTGGCGAACCAGGTGGAGACCTGGGTGAGGGTCATCTTGGTGATGATGGCCAGCATGATCTTCTCACCCTTGGTGGGGTAGGGGTTCTTGCGGTGCTCGTTGAGCCAGGCCTTGAGGGTGCTGGTGCTCTCCCGGGTGGCATTTTTGGGCCGCCCTGGGTCCCCGTATTGGAACTGTCCGTAGGGATAATAGCCGGGGGCGGTGTGGGCAGCAAAGGTAGCAGGGTGGACACCCGGATTATCTTTCAGCTCGTACTGGGAGCCCTGCAACACATTCAGACAAGCGGAGAGGAAAAAGCACATCAATTATCTCGTTAGCGTCTCTAACAGACCTGAATAGGCTACTCCGGGAGCCGGAATACGCCTTTCAGCGGTGCAAAGGGTCTTCACAGCCAAATTCGGCCCTCCCCGCTCCAGGCTCTTCACGTTTAGGTCAGACAGAGAGGTGTTCCCAAATGATTTCCCCTTCTTGCAGGGAAGGGAAAGAGCGGTGCTAAGCGGGGCTCTGACAGATACCGTGAGTATTTTCTCCGCAAACCAAACCAAACCAAACCAAACCAAACGATGGAAAAGCAGCAACTTTGCCTTTGCCTCAGCAAGACAATTTACTGTGCCCTTGAAATTATCAGGCAGATAAAACAGGTACTACACCGCGGTTACAAGCTAATGCCCGTGCACAGCATCGCATTTGTCTGCAAAGTATCCAGGAGGATGTTAGAAATGCATGCAGAGCATTCCTTATTTTTCCTCCTAGTGAGATGAGACTGGGGAGATGAATGCACAACTTCAGTATGAAGAGACTTATAATGTAAAAGATCTTCCACACACAAGCTAACACCACCACCCCCGCTCCCCAAATCATACACCAAGATTCTGGAGTAAAACATTAACTTCTAACGGTTAGAAAAGCCTTTAAACTCTGAAATGAAAACTGATCCACGCATTGTAGAATATGGATATGCAGACACTTTATCTCATAAGTTTTACTTTGATCTGGCCAGAGCAAACACAAGTTGTTTACAAGCGTTTAGAGACGGTGATTTATTTGCAATCAATATTCTTTTTATCATCAGTAGTAAAACACAGCAAGTCAAATTATCCCATCAGGTGTTTTGGTAAATAACATTTTATCTTTCTAGCAACCTCATTAGGCCTCATTATTACCGCAAATTGTCCAGATATTAACCTAATATTTTAGTTCTTGATTTACAAATGTTTAGAAATTTAGAATTTATTTCAAAATATCACCGTCATGTTAAATCACTGAAATAAAATACCAGGATACTTTGCGAGTAGGAACGGGAACAGTTCCAAAATAGCTAACATTTCAAGCAGTTTTCTTTCTTTATTGCTTCTATTGCAATCTCGCCTTTTTTTTTTCCTAGTCCAGAAATACATTCTTAGTATTACTATGTCATAATTTATGTCAGCCTCAAAAATAGACCTCTTCAATAATGTCCACGAAGAAACTAATTTAACTTTGTGAAACTGTTAAAAAGGATCATGTATTTTAATTTCAGGGATACTGCTTATACACAAAGAGTAGCCCGATGTAATTTTTGTAATGTGTTACAGAGTAGGCTTTCTGCACTCTCTTTATTCCGCTGTCTTTTGTTATTGTTGCTGAAATGATATTTTTTGTGTAAGCTCTGTTGGGAATTCTTTTGAAGAAGCCACTTGTAAATCACTCATTGCTTCTGTCTCAACTTTTACTGCATTTGCAAAATCAAGGTTAAAAAAAAAAAAGTAGGAAATGTATGCTGTTAAAAGTGACTTCGTAGGAAATGTTTGCAACACAAAAAATGTTCTGTTTTCAGATGCTGTCCCTTGTTCAACAGCGTATCTACCTACTTGCCTACACATATGYATTAAAACTCCTAACAAGTTATGCATTGCATGCACTCAGTTATAAATATTCACACATTTGTGTGTTGAGGGGAGAGAAAAGAGGGACATTTAGAAAATGAAGTGGAACCTATGCGTAGCGCTGCCGAGAATTTTGGAGATACCAGCAATTAAAACGTTTCAATGACACCGGATATAAAAACAGTTAGTTTAAAAAAAATACATGTTTCGGTTTCTAACTATTACATTCTTAAGAAAATGGGAAAAGAAACCCGAGGACAGTTTGGGTGACGAATATTTCTCTTAGAATTAACGCCGATATGCCTTCCTGCTCCAATGCCTATAATGGGATGTAGATACCCTCTTTCACTTCATGCAAATCCCATCTATGATACTCGCCATAATCAGAGCATGAAAAGTTCAGGGAACAGAACGGGACGTTTTCAAGGCTTAAGGAAAATGCCTTGAAATAAACGGGCGCCCCAGGTACCGACACTTTGGCCTTTCGGACGGAACCTGTTTATTGCTTGGCGGCAAAGAAAAGTACCAGGCGGAAAGAGGAGCGCGCTGGAAAAGCCCACTGAARCAGCAGGACCGACAATACCACCCGTCAACAACAACACCAATAACAACAAGGAAAGCAAAAAAAAAAAAAAAAGCCGAGTTGCTAGGGAAAGCCGACAACACGGAGGCAGGAGCCCTGCTCAGCCCCTCCACCGCCAAGAAAAACTCGGAGGAGTTTTGCCCGGCTGGAACGACGGGGAGGATGGGGGCTTAGCTCGCAGACGGAGCCCGCGGCCCCCAGCCCCTCTGTCCCCCGCACACCCGTCGACAGCCACGGTCCCCTCTCCGCCGCGGACCCCGCGCCGGGCGTGAGCCGCCACCGCAGCCGCCCCACCGCCCTCCGAGCTGGGCTCCGCAGCCTCCGCCCGCCCCCGGCTCCCCTGGCCTCCGCGGCCGCGCTCGGCGGGCCCGGGCAAGCGCGGGGGGCCGCGCGGTGCTCACTCACCATTTGGGAGAAGAGGCCGAGGTCGGCGGTGTAGGGCAGGAAGGCGCTGTAGTTGGGGGCGCTGTAGGGGCTGGCGTACATGCCCAGCACCGAGGTGACAGCGGCCGAGCCGCTGCCCAGCTCGGCGCCCGCGGGCCGGCCCGAGGCGGCGGCGGCGGCGGCGGCGGCTGCGGCGGCGGCGGCCAGCACCCCGGGCCGGTCGCTCCCGTACACCGCCTGGCTGGCGCTGAGATACTGCGGGTAGCCCAGCTGGGGGAAGGACATCTCCGGGGCGCGGGCACAGAGGCGGCGGCAGCAGCACTGGCGGCAGCAGCAGAAGCGGCAGAGATATAAAAAAAAAGAGGAGGGGGAAGGGGGGAGGGGGGGGGGAAGGAATTATACAAAAAAAAAGAAAAAAGAAAAAAAAAAGAAAGGGGGAGGAGGGAGCCTGCTGAAGAGCCGGGGAGGGGAGCGGAACAAACCCGGGCTTCTCTGGATCTCTCCCTCTCTCTCTTTCTTTTTTCCTCCCTCCCTCTYTCTTTACTGGAGTCAGGCAGGGCGAGAGAAAAGAAATCGAGCCGATAATTTTCTTTTTTCGTTCTGATTTCTTTCTGTCAGATATATATTGCACCCTAGGTATGGAGGAGGAGGAGGAGGAGTGTGGCAGGATTCAGTGGGGTGTCTTTCCTCAAATCTCGGCTCTTCTGTGCTCCTAAATCCCTTAGATGTGATCTGATCAACAATTGAGCTCCAACTGATGTGTCTGCCCTTAGGTCCTAGGCTGATCTTTCAGATACAATTTGAAGTTGATGTTTTGATTGGCACCCACTTGAGCTGCAAGCGCCGCCCCGCGCCCCCCGCCCGCCCCGCGCCCCCCTCGGCGCAGCACGTGGTGCGCAGCCCGGGCCGGGCCGCTCGCTCGGCGCTGCGTGTGCGTGTGCGTGTGTGTGTGCGCGCGTGTGTCCGCGCAGCTGCTCTGCTCTGCTCCCAGTGTATTTAATGTTTAGCAATGGGCTCCTTTCAGAAAAGCCCCCACTGCTGTATGACAACCTGTCTACACGATTTTACAGCTGTCCAACATTGGGGTTTTGCTGTTTCGCAGCCTTAGTGTGTCCCCTTTTAACAAAAACAACTGTGTTGCTGTTTTTTTTTCCACCTTTAACATTGAGTCCCCCTTGTCGTCGTTGGACTCGGGAACAAACGAGAGTGGCCGTGAGAGGAAAAGGGGGCTTTGCAGCCAGGCGACTTGTAACAATTTACCACTAAGGAAAAAAAAAAAAAAAAAAAGGCAGATAAATAAATAAATAAATGAGATCTATCTATAGCAACCCACAAACGCCACTCACACACGACCACATACGCGCAACTTTGCTGAAAGTCAAAAGGCTCCTAGCAGTACTTCCCAGAAGAACCTTTAGTTAAAAAAAAAAAAAAAAAAAAAAAAGAAAGAAAGAAAAATGGATAAAAAAATAAAAAAGACCCGCAGCGATGCGATCCTCCCCGCCGCCCTTTCTCCTCCTCATGCCCTGCCGACGGATTGACACTCAGGGACAATTATCATAGGCATTGCGACACTTCTCGGAATACTAGAAATAAATAATCCCGCTAATCAACAACTTCGACATGTATGCCGAGGGGCACAGGAGACCCCCAGCCCTCGCCCCCGAGCAGGGGATGGGGGGTAGGGGGAAGCCGAGTGCCTCGTAGATTGTCAAAACTTCCATGCACCCGTTTCACTGAGGACCGAAGGAAACACATCGGGGGAGCAGGGGGAGAGAGGGACGGGGKGGGGCACAGGAAAGGACCAAAACGAGCTGTTGCCATTATGATCATTAACAACAATGATTAGAGGAAGGGATTTTTTTCCCCTCTTTTTCTCCTTTTCCCCTTGGAGAGGGGTGGAAGGTGCAGCGAGAGACAAAGGATTCCTCCGCGAGGGAGACGGGTTGTCACCGCCGTGCCCTGCCTGCAGTGTTGTCCAGTTCCCCGACGTGGYTAGGCTCATCCAAATCGTGTTGGGACCGACAGAGCCTCGCACCGCCGGGCCGGCACTGCAAACTTTCCTTTTCCTAACGCTGCCGGGGCCCTCCCAGCTCCCCCGCTGTGGAAAACGAGGAGCGCGGGGGCGGCGGGCCGAGGGCTGGGCGTTTCTTGCCCCGACCTTCCCAGCCCCGGTGAGACTGCCGGGGGCTGCTCTGCTCCACGGGCTCGGCCCGCAGCCCGCGGCGGGGCTGCGCTCCCGCTCCGCCGGGTGCGGGGAGATCCCGGCGGGGCCGAGCCGGGCGCTGCAGCCCCTTTGGCCGGCCCCAGCGGAGCGGCCCCGCGGAGGGGCGCGGAGTGGCTGTCCCCGGCCCAGCCCTCGCCGCCGCGGTCACCGCCGCCCGGGAGCTCCGTCTTTGTGCTGAAGGGGCGGCCCAGCTCTTCCTTAAGGGACGGCGCGGCGCGGAGGGGGCCACAGACGCAAAGGCCCGCGGCTTTTCGGGATGCAAGTGTTTGGCAGGGGAGAGGGGGAAGGGAAGAAGGAGGAGTGGGGGGACTACGGGTGTCTCCCTCTTTTTCCCGAGTCCAGAGCGAGAGCCAGCCCGAAGGTTCGGGCGCTCCGCGGGGCTGCGCGCCCCCTCTCCCGGCTTGCAGCAACGGGCTGAGCCCGGCAGCCCGGATCCCATCGGGAACTGTCCGCGCGAGAGCGGAGGGAGATGCCTCCCCTCCTGCCAACGCCCCCGYGGGGTGTCTCCAACCCCGGCCAGCCCTTCGCTCCCCGTGCGCGGGGGAACCGCACCGTCTCACGGTGTTGATTAAACTTCCTTCCCCATCAGTTGGAAAATAGCGAACTTTCCCCTTCCTATGTCTAACAGGGAGAGGAGTACCTCCCCCGCACCGCTCCAAAACCTCACCCTCAAAGCAGGAGAGCGACCCTCAGACAAAAATGCACCGCCGTAACAGAGCTGAGTGGGACTTGAAATTTGCAGCCTTATTTTGCGAATGGAAGTGTCACATTACAAGGGCTTCAGGTAAATAAAGGTGGGATAAGGCACCGACGCTGCCGAAATCTTCTTAGCTCTTTAGATCTGTGTGGAATGTGTATCCAGAAAAGGTTTCCACTTGGAGGCTTAAGAAATGTGAGTCATCCCCTCCCCCACCCGCTCTCATCCTGCTCAGATCGGTTCGGGGAAAAAAAAAAAAAAGGAAAGAAAAAGGAAAAAAAGTCTCCTTTGCTTTTCTATCAGCCCAGCATCTTTTTGGGGCGAACTTTGCTACTCTTCACCTTGAGTGGAAATAGAGCAAATAAATACAAAGTGCAGGTTACCTGTTACTGTGATTTCTGGGGGGAAAAAAAAAAAAGCGAAACAGGAAAAAAAGCCCAAACCCCAAACAACAACAAACCTAAACTGAAAGGAAAAGAAAGTAGGAAGGAAAAAACTGCCAAGGAGGGGGAAAGTTGTAAGACTGCTATGGAGGCTTTGTTCCTCATCTGCAAAGTTCCGTGCGCAAGGATGGGCAGGGTCCTGCGAACGCCATTAATTATGCACAATTCTGATCAGAAAATGCCAATCTCTTAAAACGCGATTCCTGCTCCTGCACTGGACATTGCCCATTATTTTTTTTTTTTTTCTGAGGGTTTATTAAGTCACTTTAGTAGGCAACCTTTCAAAGCCCTTTTTAATTTTTCCCCCTTGTGCGAGTAAGCTGGGACCAGAGCTGCTACACTAAGCTACTTAGCTTGAAAATCAGTTTAGTGAAGGTCTGGGAGATTCTGGGTTTATTTCCTGCCATACAAGACCTATAGCAGGAGCTTAATAACAAAAGTGCGAAAAGAACGAAACTGTACGGAAAATTACAAACATCAGCAGCAGCTTCCAGAAGCGCCAGGAAAATCTTTCCCTAAACCCAGGACCTAAACAGTCCAAAAGGTCGGATCAACCCCTCCTACTCATAAATTAGCTTGAAATTGTTAATGGATGGAAAAAAAATACCGTAAAAAAAAAAAGTAATTTTAATCATAATTCGGAAAAAAGTCTCTTCCTTTTACTTTTCTTTCTTTTCTTTTTTTTTTCCCCTCATGAGAACTGCGTTRTAGTTGCTTGAATGCCTCCTTAACTTTCTGCAAGACCTTGCAAAAAGGAGTGCGGTGCCAACTCATTAGCCGAACAGCGTCTTTAAAGACGATAAACAGTCACGTAACAAAAAAAGGATTTGGGCTGAGAGTGAAAAGCAGTCACCTTCCCGTTGGAGAGCGGATGCACATCAGAAATCAGGCGGGAGAGAAATACCTAACAGCGCTGGGCATAATGTGATTTTACCTAAGGTAATCGCTTAAAATAAATTGTATACTGTTTAAGGTAAATCGACCTAAATGGCCATGCTCATCTAATTTAAAGATCACTGGGCAGATAAACTTCTTAAAGAGCCTTTCTGGAGAAGGAGTTTGCTAAGACAGTGTGATCCTTCCAGTATCTTAAGGCGATGCATCCAGTGCCAAGTGATTTTCTCTTTATTATTAACAAATCAGTTTAGATAGGGGTCCGATAAGAAATGCAAATCCAGACATAGGGGTCGCTGCTTGGCCGAATTTTAACCGAAGGCTGGTTCTGCGGGAATTGGCTACAGGGTACGTTTGCGAAGAGGCTGTGTGAAGCTTTTACACTGACTCTACTGAAAAATGAAGTCAGTGATTTTGATCTGCTCCAGATGTCCTAAGAGTGGATATTGCAGTGCTGGGAATCCGCACCAAATATCTGAGGGCAGTGATGGTAATCAGCGCAACCCATCAGCCAGGGGGGACTGGCAATTGTGATAACCTGCTGCAAATGCGCAGGGCTGGAGATGGCAGTGATAAACCGCTGAAAATATCTTCAAATGGAGATGACAGAGATGTTGAAAGGAGACACCTAACTATGAGGAGAATAGGATACTAAGCAGAGCACAATCTGAGAGTGGAGTTCACATATTTACTAGTCTACGCTTCACCCGTGTAATTTCCACAGAGATACACGCGTTTGGGCGCCGTCTCTGCGGGCAGATACACAAGCGTATGGTCCCGTTGATAAAACTCGGGGTTTATGCGGCGTTGATAATTAGATCTACCAAAAGAAAGGGAGGTTTRGTCTCTAAAGCTCCTTGTTTGTGGCTTGGGGAGAAAAGTTTTCATTCAATTCTGTAACTGCTTTGAAACATCCTGGTAACGATTTCTTTTGCAAATCCTCTTTTCATTTTCAACTCTCACCGGTAATAGACGAAGAAATTTAAGATGATCTCTTCAGTTGGTAGTCTGTTTCAGTTTTCTTTCGTGTGGAAAGAACGTGCAGGGGGGAAAAGGGGGTGTGCTGAAAAAATAGATTATCCGTATGTTGCTATTTTTCTGAGGGTTCTCAGCAGGTAGTTTCACTGTCTTTTTTTTTTTGCTAGCTGTCTTTTTTTTATAGTGTAAGTTTAAAATAACTGTATCATGTTAAGTATCAATCCTATATATTTTAATGATACATCTGTGCAGGACAGAATCCATTAATTTAATATATCTCTCCTAGATTCTAATTATGCACTGACTGCCGACTATTTGGATCAGTTGACTGAGTTTTCATTAAGTGTATTACAACTGATTTAGCATGGGACCGTGTTTCATTTGAGGACGTTCACTTTTTTGGGGGTGCCGGCAGTGTGGGGGTGGCTGGGCAGGACCTTGGCAGGGGTCTCCTCTCGCTGGTCGCTCGCTGCCAGGCCCTGTCGCCGCTGTGTGACCGTCCTGAGCGTTTCTCATCAGCCCTGATTTATGAGCCTTGTTAAACACTCATTATTACTTTGCACCTTTTTTTTGCAGCAGGGTCTGGGAAACAACCCCACTTTGTGACAACAGGGCATGTGTCAAACAATTATAGGCGGAGAGGTGATGTAGCTCTGTAGCGCCAGACTCCCCTCTCCTCCCCTTCAAGCCCGACGAGAGGAACATGTCTGTTAAAAAGAGGGTAAAGGGGAAGGAAGGAAGGAAGGAAGGAAGGAAGGAAGGAAGGAAGGAAGGAAGGAAGGAAGCAGATTTTTTAAAAAAATCTCACTCTATTTTTGCCAATTTAATTCACAGTAACAGCAGCCTTCAGACCTTTGACCGTGCAAACGAATGGTTTGGTTTGTCCAAATAAACACGTACTTGGAATCAGAGATACCTGGTCGATTCCCTAAAAGTGAAGATGTACACATCCATAGTACAGGTAGTACAGAAAGGAATCCAAGCCTGAGCAGCTGCAGAATTCGATTGTATCAAGGCAGCAGCTATTAAGGCGTGTACAAAGATTATTTTGTTCAGAGAAGAGAGAGCTTTCAAAATGAAAAATATTATAACTTTTTTTTGTAAAGTAAATTAAGAGAAATTGATCCCCCCCCCCCCCCCGACATTCTGGTGGTGACTTTTTGTTAATCCTTTATCAGTTCACCTCAGGTGCAATTTATGTTTATTTCTGATAGCAATATGAATTCACAGATGTTCTCTTCCTTCACGCTTCTGCAAATGAATTGTTAAAGCTATGCACATAGGCCTATATGAACAAGCACTAAAATCTATAGAGTGAATCACCTGCCTCTCTCTCTGTTTCCCTCTCTGTCCGTCTGTCTATCTACCTATCTATGAATATTTTATGGGTCTGAACTTAATTAACAAAATAATTTCCATTTTGTCTCTAAAATGATCAACAGCAATTACGTGAGTTTTTTAAGGTTTATAATTTTATGTCACCAGACTGTTGCTTGGGGGCAGAGGCACAATTGCCGTGCCAGCTGCAGTTGTATTTATTTGGTTTTTTTCTGTCTTGTTCCTGTAGGGCTGCATTATGCAGTTTTTAATTAGTTTGTGTTTGTATTTCACCCGTCCCAAATCAATGCCATCCTGGAGCAATGCAATGTAAATTCCTGCAGTACAGGTGTAGCTGCTAGCTCTGGAACACTAGGAAACTCATGTCTTACAAATGAAAGCAGTGAATGCCATTCAGCCAAACTGTCAGCTTTAAACAGCCAAGAGGAAGGAGATCAAAGCAGAGAGCAGGAACTTCTACTCTCCAGATTAGTCTTTATGGTTTGAACGCCTAATGCTATTAAAGGGAACCAGGACGTATAGCACATCGTTGGCTACAAAGTTACTTCTAATTTTGCTAAAGTCCTGCCTTATTTTGGCCAATGTAAGCCTTCAGAGCGTTTCAAGATGCACTGTTTCCTTTGAGGCCTAGTAGCTACTCATCTGAAATTATGCAGAACTAATACCTTCAGAGACACATTTCTGTTTGTGCACATATTTATAAAACTTATCGCCTTTTGAAAGATAATTTTGATTTCCTCCTAGGTTCCACAAAGTCTTTTAATAGAACTTGCAGCAATAAAACCTGAAATTCTAGTATCTCCAGACATGAAAAGTCCCTTTATGTTGTGTTTGGTGTCTCTTCTTTCTTGAAATGACCTCTGTACAGTGGTGTATAAATCTATTATTCCAGTCACCGGGGAATTCTTTTAAAGCTTTCTTTTTTTTTTTTTTTGTCAGGAATAGGAGATCGTTCATCTTTAACTAGGCCACATAGAAATTATGATTCAACAGCAGTGTATATTTAATTAGAGTAATCTCACTTGAATTTAATTACCTAATGAATTATTTGTTTAAAAGGTAAAAAGGCTTGTTTGCCAAGTACAGTGCAACCTACTGATAAGAACTTCCGTTATAAGAACATTAATATTTAAAAAAAAACCAACCCACAAGATTTTATGGTTTTATATTTTAACTCTTTGGTTCTGCCAGCCCTCGGTGAGCACACCGAGCCCAACTACGATCAGTGCTCCCATCCCGTCCCTCCGACTCCGGGAAGGGAGCCTGCCACCGCCCGCCGCCGCCAACCCGCGTAAGTAACGCGCCTTCCCGCGCCGCGCAGGCGGGGGTGGGGGCGGGCGGTGGCGGCCAGGAAGAGACGGGACACGGGCGCCTTTGCCGGGTGAATTTCGAGGCGAGAAGGCGGCCCCGGCGCCGCTCGGCAAGGAGCGGTGAGGCCGCCCGGCTGCCGTGGGTGGAGGGGYTGCGCGACGCTCTGCGCCCTGCGCATCCGCGGACAGCCGCCGGGGCCGGAGCTGCTCCCCAGGGCTGCTGTCCCCTCCTCTCAGTGCCGTGTCTGAAAGAGGTTCCAGCCAGGAAAGTGTCAGAGCGAGGAGTGACAAGCTGCAAAACAGTCGTCATCTTTAGTTTTTTTCTTTCTTTCTCCATTTCCCCCAAGTCTTATGGTCAGTGCAACTAATCATAGTGCTTTGATTTTTTATGCTTCTTCAGCGGTGGCAACAAAAGCTGGCCAGCCTCTGCCCTTGACCTTTCTCCTCGGTTCCCAAGTTTTCCAGCTACTGCATTGTTTGTTTCCAAGATACAACGCATACGGTGCTGAACTGCAACACTTGTCAGAAGATTCGTCTGAAAGCACCACAACTCGGGGATTAACCGACTCAGAAGAAAAAAAAAAAAAAAAACCACAAAGAAAAGGGGAAAAAAACCCAACAACCTTTTTTTTTTTTCTTATGCCGTAATGGGAGGCTCTCCTTGATGTATTCTACTTACCTGATACAGAAAAACTAGGTCAAAAAATTTTGGTTTCCTTGCTTATTTGCTTTTGCGGTGGGAACTCATCTCTAGGGTTTGACAATGGGACCTCTCGAAGGTGTCACTATGAGGCTGCGTGTAGCTTGGACCGAGAGCTTTCGGTCTGTCCTTCCCCCTTCCCCGAACACAATAAGGCCATCAGCAAGGCCTGAACCGGAGTGCAAGGAGCAGTGAGGGGTCGGACCGACCTCTCCTTCCCTTTTCCCCCCACAGCAGTGATGCTCTGGCACCACGCAGGAAGCCGCATTTCTGTTAGATTAGAGAACGGACGTTAAAAGATATCTCTGGGGGTGGGGAAGCTGGCCAGGGGATGCCAAACATGAAGGAGGTATTTCTCCCTTACCTTCCTTTGGTAGGTAAGAACCTACGAAACATTTCTGCTTGAGAAACACCAGCAAGAGGGAAAGGGGAGCATGTGTACTCAAACCGTGGGCAAGGAGGGTAAAAGCAGGCACAAGCTTAAAACTAAGCTTGAGCGATGTTGAGGCATCGTTTTGAGACACAGCCGTGCTTGGGAGTCCCTAATGGGTGACACTGAAGCTCCCACTCGTGCAGTCCTGCAGCAAAGGACCGCACCGCTCATTAGCCCGTGGGCGCACAAACGTACCCCGCACGCAGGGGCAGAACTGGAGAAGTACCCACGGATCAAAACATCAAACCTGCCTGCTCGGCAGGGAATTCTCTCCCGGTCTCCCTTGTCCCCTCGTGACCAGGTAGGAGGCAACCCGCCGGTCGCCGGGCGGAGGTGGCGAGGGCAGCGAGCTGCTGGCAACCGTGCGTGGCTCCAGCGTACCCCCGGCCCCGCAGCGCCCTCGGCCCGCTTCTGCGCCCTTTGAGTCACCGACATCTGAAACGAAGATGGGCTCTCTAGGTTTTCCAGAGCTGCCTGCTCTGCTGCAGACATGCCTGCTCACACCCTCAGCCAGCCACAGAGCAGCTTGTGCAGTGTGGAACTTACTCCCCAGCGGTGTGGGGAAGTGCGGAGGGCCCCTCTCGGGCTGGGGGGTCAAGGCACGATGGTCTGGGGATGTGCTGGACATCACGACGGAAAGGAGTGGTGGGGACCAGCCTCAGTCTTTGTCGTTCCCTGTCTTCTCCATTTCAGGGCAGGGATCCGAATGTTTTTTCATGAGTTTTGGAGGTCTGGTGAAGTGAAGCAGTTTTATGTACGGTTTGTACTACCTGCTGGCAGTGTGGCAGCAGTGGGGCTTACCAGCTCACCAGCACCTCGACTCCTACTTCCTGGTGCCAGAAGTGTTTGAGTCTGATGACTGTTTTGCGGTTTCAGGTAAATATGCCAAATCCTGAACCCAAGAGTAGCCTCGGGTCTGTTACAATGAGAATGGATATTGACTTCAGAAAACCTTAAACCTCGTGATTATATTAAAAATGTCTAATATATTCAAAGCTCAGACTGTGGTCATTTTCAGATCTTGTAGCAAAATTATCACAACATTTCACTGTTTATAGTCACATAAATATGTTGGTCTCCTCTACTATACATCATTTGCACACACTGTTATTAGAATCAACTGGCACCCTAACTGAAATGTTTATAATGACTTTAAGATATTATGGGAGTTATAGATCTGCAGGCCTGGCATTTTAATTCTTGAGGGCCTATGCTTTTCTTAAAGTTACGAGTGCAGTTGCCCCAGCACATCTACATAATGTAGTTTATTCCATTAATTTTGATAACCAAATACACATGTTGTCAGATCATATTTGTCTGTGTGTTTTTATTCTTACCCCCTTTGGAGCATCTATGTATTTTCACTGTATTTTTACTGATAAACTACATCTGTATGATTTCAATCATGTAGTTATGGTAGGACAAACTATTAAATAAATCTTAGACTAGAACTTATTGGATTAAAATTCCTCACCAAAGCTTCTCAGATTCTTTTTAATATTCTATAAACAGCGTAATTTACAATGTCATTCTCTCTCTTCTATAGCTTTCTTCTAACATTGCAGCATTAGTAGCAGTTGGTGTGTTTTCTTTCTTTGGTTTCTTTTTCCTTAGATGTATAGTCACTCTTCTTGCTAATATAATTGATTTATGTATCCATTGATGTGTGCTGCATTTTAATGATGACTCTTTGTTTTATCCAATAATACTTTTCAATAAGATTGTTTGGATTGTATTTTAAGAGTAGGTGTAAACTGATGCTTAGATTTTTAATGCCTAGTGTTGACCCAGGCAAGATTTTTGCCTGGGAACAGATTTGCACTCAAATAAAACTATACATATTTATGCATTTTTACACTTACGTACTTTTTTGACTTTAAGCTTACTGAATTGTAATTAGCTTTCTCATTTTGCTTCTCTCTGCTACATTAATATGCCAAATTCTATGAGGCCCATATCTTTTGGTTTCTTTCTTTCTAACAACCCCAGATTATATTTGAATCGCAGGACAGTTTGAGCTTGACCTGTATCAAACAGGACTAGTCCATTGAAAGCTTTGCAACAGGATGACAGTGATACTAGAAAAGGATTTAATAAAATAATAGTGATGGAATAAAAATACATCTACTGAAACACCTTTTTATGAGAAAATCCTTCATCTGTAGTTCTTAAACAATTATTGACTAGTGGGCTAATAATATGACTTTTTTTAACAAGGAGGATAATCATGTCTTCTGCTGAATTATTGGTCTAGATACTGTAAGAAACAGAAAACTAAAAAAAAATTTTGGTTTTAGGATTGGGATCTTGTGATAGTTAAATCACTGGGGCAATGAATAGAACTTAGTGTGCAGTCATGAGCTGCATCATTGTACTCTATGAATTAGCTGAGTTTATTTTATTGATTCACTGCAGGTTTTTCTCCTCAAAACTGCTGTTCCCCATCTCATATGTTTCACTTTACTTACACATGGTAGTCCTCTGTCAAAGGTGGCAATTTTGGGGATTTTTGCCTGGGCTTGAGAACACTCAAATAATAATGATAATATCACATCCACTGTTAATTTTTCATGTATAACTAGACTGCTTCAATTTACAAGACATTTTATACAATATGGATAGATTTTTTTTTTTTCCATGTGTATTCTACTGTTTCCTCATATGTTTTGCATTGGTCACAGACAAGATAAATTTTAGAGGACTAAGTCATGATGTTCAGAGATTTACAGACATTATTAAGAACAGTGAGGAATTACGAGCATTCATAAACACAACAGGCCCAAATTAAGACCCTCAGTTCAGCAGCTGGAAGCCTTTTCGGCTTGATTACTACACGCAAAGAGAAAACATGCAAGGAACTACTTATTCAGTACATTCTGCACCCTCAAGTTGAACAGACTACCAATGGAGTAAAACATAACTTAGCTTGAGTATAGGTAGTGGAACCTGAACTGAAGTTTTTTTGTTGTGTTTGCTTATACCCATAAGTTCAAATATTTAACATCTGGATGCCTTTTTAATGTCACAGGATACTCAAAGTCAGATAGAAACCAAATCTAAGCCAAGCAGATGTTTTGAAGGCCAGGAAAGTAAAAGGCCCTATCCTGCAGAGCTGGGCTGATAATGAGCAGGGAAATGTTGAGGGTCAGAGAGTTAAACAACAACACGGTCATTCAGTAGTTCACAGGTGGTTTTGATCTCTCTCTCACCTTGTCTCAGGCCAACAAGCATTTGCAGTAGCTCATACTGTGCTGGCATCGCTGCTGTAATTGCACTAACCCAGAACAGTGTTGCCATAAACATTTCTATGCTAAGCTTAATAATTCTAATGCTTCGTGGAAGCAGCCTTGGAGCAGTTGCATTGATGTAGTAGATGCTGCCAGCGTAACTCACAATAATCTTGCAATCCTTACAAAGCCTACTCTCTGCAATTTCCTTCTACTTCACATTATTTACTTGGTCTAAAGTATTTGCTGTTTCATAGAGTGATAAATACTAGTTCATTTATTTCAAATAAAATAATCTCTTCAGGTATTGATTGGTGCTCTAACTAATCCCCACTTCACGAGTCCATCTTGGGACCTGTTCGGAAGTTTCCCCGTAATGCAGTGCTACTCCATAGATGAGCAAACTTCTGTGCTAATATAACAGATTTCCACCTACACAGAGAATTTTCTACATTGTTACAATTTTATACCCTCCTTTAAACTATGATAAGCTCTACAGGCATAAAAAGGGCTTCTCTAGCAGAAGCTGGAGCATTTAATGGAAAAGATCTGGTCGAGAACCTTTGACATTTCAATTTTGCTGTCATTTTGCTCGCTTGTTTGCTTTTGCTGTGAGGTTTTGTGACTGAAGAACAGCCCTTGAAGTCCTGGGAACAGGACACCCAAATTATTCTCATTTGGTAGGACACAGAGACAGCAGAATGGCCCTTCCTGAGGGAAGGAACAACTCCATGTTGAGAAGGCTGTTGGAGCCCTGTGTCTCAGCTGACCAACAGAGCTGCTGATAATGTCAGTGTGCTGACATATAAAAGTTGGATTGTACTAGTTACTTTATTTTGGGTACCAGCTTTTCTCTCTGAACTCAGTACACTTTATTTTTCATCATTCTTTTTCATGTCTTCTCATCTTGCTTTCTTATCTTTGTCCATGAATTGCCACAATTTTTCTTTTGTCTCCTAATTCCGTGTTCCTATTTGTCCATCTCTCCTGGCTCAGTCTTGTCAGCTCCATGTTTGAGCCCACATTAAAACCACTCTTACTCTTTCAGTTATTTTTATTAAAAACAGCATCTCTATATTCTTCATGTAGTTGATAAAGATTTCAGAGAAGGGGTGGTCCTTCTGCATGTTTATATAATGCCTAGTCCATCTAAGACCCTAATGCCTAAGTAACAAGGAATAAATAAAAAAGTCATCCATTTTCCACTGATGTGCCTATTCTGCTTAAAAATGTTAAGTTCAAGCAATTAGGAACTTAGGTGACTCTTCATGACTCTACAGTTTTGTGACTTATTATGTTACCCTTTTCACTTTACTAAAACTTACACTTGGAAGAGCATGTACGTGTGCCAGAGTTAAAAACATTTCTGGATTTGTTTGCTTTTGGTGTTCCTAATAGTTGTTTGTTAATAGGAACATGTTTATGGAAAAAATGGTGGCCTGTGGATGCAATCTGATCTTCAGTCAGAGCTGGTATCAAGTAACTTTACAGTTTGTCTTTTGACTGTTCACAGTGTTAGGAAAGAGTATTAGTGCATGTGTGTTTAACTGGACTTCATGCTTCTGTGCGTGTAGTGCTTGCACAGTTTCCCCAATAGTAAGAGTTTTAATTCATACATATGCAATTTTGAACACTTTTTTTTGTTTGTTTTTTCACTATTGTTTAGGATTTCTTGGCAAGAGTAGAATTGAGGCAATACAGATAAGAAAGAAAATAAAAAGCATTTAACACCACCGAAAGAATAACTTCAGCCAGCTCGGCAAATTCATGGGACATGTGGGGCTGCAGCCACGGACATGGAGAGGTAGATGAAGACACTGTGAGGATGGCTCTCCAGTTCAGGACCTGAACCTGGGAAGAGAACAAAGTCCTACTGGGGGATAGTAATTAGCAAGGCCTGTCAGCAGTTCATGTAGGAATCCGTACTGTTCCTCACTAATCTAGGAAGTAGGATAGACAGCAGGTTTTCAGATCATACCACATTGGGTGGGAGTGGCTCTTTCACTGGAGGGCAAGCTATTGTTCAGAAGGACATTGATAGGCTGGAGCACGTCCAACAGGAATCTCATGAGATTCAGCACAGGTGAATGTAGACTCCTGGCCCTGATCTGGGAAGCCATCCTCCTTCAATCTGGTCTTGGCATCAACCATTTGAAAGTCAGCTTTGTGAAAAAGAACCTGATGGCCCTGGTGGACGGCAGAGGGGGCATGAGCCAGCAGCGCTCAGCAGTTGCAGTGAAGGAGACCAACCGCATAAGGAGCAGTAATAGAGCAAGTGTAGCCAGTAGGAAGGAAGTAGTTATTAGTGAGATGGGCGTCAGTCTCTTCTCCCAAGCAAGGAGTGATAGGATGAGGAAATGGTTTTCAGTTGTGCCGGGGAAAAGTTTAGATGGGATGTTGAGAGAAATTTCTTCACTGAAATGACTGTCAAGCATTGGTACAGGCTGCCCAGGGAAGTGGTGGAGTGGCTGTCCCTAGAGGTATTTTAAAGATGTATAGATGTGGTGCTAAGGGACATGGTTTAGTGGTGGACTTGGTAGTGCTAATGGCTGGACTTCATGAGGTTAAGGGTCTTTTCCAACCTAAATGATTCCATATTTCTTCTTTATTTAACACTTGTGAGACTCCATGTGAAGGACTCTGTTAATTTTTGAACTTCCCAGTGAAAAATAGGTATAGACATGCTGCAGTCAGTGTAAAAGGGCTACTACGATAATTAGAAGTCTAGAACACATGATGAGGAAAGGCCTGAAATATAGTGCTTGTTCAGCCAAGAATTACAGGCTACTGGCAGGTCTTATTGCTGACTTCAGGTACTTTTTGGTAAAGTGTAGTCAAGACGGAAAGACTCTTCTTGAGTGGCAGGATGAGAATCAGAAGATAATGGGAAATTATGATTAGATACAGTGGGTGGGTGGGCGAGGAGATAAAAGCAAGTCATAACAGCTTGGATAGTTTATGGACTCACCATCCTTGAAGATTTTAAAAACTGATCTGGACAAAACCTAGAGGAATCTGACTTAGTTGGACCCACGTTGAGAGGAGGGAAGAACTAGATGACCTTCAGATATCCTATCTAACCAAAACTATTTTATGATTTTGTAGCAGTTGAGCACATAGCAATGTAAGAGTGGAGTTAACATCCTTGCCCGTGTTAAAGGATCATCTGGGGCAGTTATGTGGCAATAACACATGTGGCTGTAATGTGTCAGTGGTATTAACTACAGATACCTTTATTTCATAGCTTTGAACTCGCATCRGAATGCACTGTGTAGTAACACTGATGCTTCTCTCTCTTATGGGTTTATAGTACAGCTTTTATATAGCCAGGATCACTGGTAAGGTGCTGCCTGAGCCAGCCAACAAACCATATTAGCAAGCTAGAGACATCTGACAAGCACTGTGCCATCTTTATCAGTAAGCCATTTCTGTGTCCGAGAAAGAATGGGGAGGAGGGAGAAAGGAGTGAGCAAGACCTGAGAAATAGTCATCATCCAGCTGATAGCTGGCTTTCCAACTCAGATGGTGAGTTAATGGTCTGCTCCAGGGGATGTACAAGTCGATTTGCATGTGGATGTTCAGGACAGCACTGTAAGAAAGTAGAGCTGCCAGTTATTATCATATATGATACTTCTGAGCACACAAATATGGGTGCTTCCTACCTAAAGACCTTTTGTCCATGGTCAGACTAACACAATTCAGCTCTCTTGGCTTGTGACATCCCAGGAGAGCCTCTTGGCCCATTCCAAGATTATGTTCCTTTGTCATTTGTTACAAAATAACAAAGACCAAAGTCACACAATATAAAGCGTGTGAGGGGAGCAGGAATAGCTTGAAATGCATTTGGCAGTGTTGAAATAAAAGTATTCTCTGACCTTTCTTAATCCTTATTACTATTATTATTATTTATGAAAGAACAAATGCTGCTAAATAAAAGATATACTTTTAATTGTGGAATTAACTGTAATTACATGCCATTATGAAATATTTCATAATTTTGTAATTGCTTAAAGTGTTGGTATTTAGTGAACATAATTTACAGTAATTCCTTTATTCTTCCTTTGTCTAACCAATAATCATCTTTGTAATAGGTAATAGAATCATGAACTGAACAAAACTGTACACATTAAGTGTTCAAAACATTTCTATTTGTCTTTTGTTTCTGTAAGAATCCAAAACAAAGTTAATCTGATCAACAGGGATCAATAGAAAAGTGAGTGAAGATTCTTATTTCTTTGAAGCCAGTGAAGGCAATGAAATAATCCTCCTAAACAATGAAGGCCTTTAATTCAGTCTGGAACACTGAAAGGCATTGTGAAGTGGGATTTGCAGTGTTTCTGGTTTTAATTTAAACTGTACAAGCAGGTGCAGTAGTTGGAGGTGAATTACTCTTACTGCATTTTTGTGGTACTACAAGAAAAAAATCACAGAGAAGTCCCAGATCTGATTTATGGGCAGCAATAGCAAAAAAAAGTCTTAGAAGAGCTTCCTTCTGTTTTGCGCTCCATGTCGCCATCCCCAGCTTTAATGTATCCATCCTCCTTTCTTTGTGATTTCATTAGGTCCGCAGGCTGAAGGACGTCTCAGTACTTGGGACTCTGCACCTGTCTGAGCTGGCTACCTCTGGAAGAAACAGGCCTTCAGCCTCCCTCTCTTTGGTGCCTCCTCCTGGAATGCTGGTAGTGAACTGGGCTGCAGATGGCCCTTCGGTGAATTATTGGCACTGAGGAATGCATGAGATGATGTGGGATGGGTCCAGCACCCTGAGTCACAGGCAGCTGGTTCATTAGTTGGGTAACACACAGCAGCAGAGCAGGGACTTGCCATCCAGGTGGCAAGGGAGTCAACTGAGGGTTTGGGACACTTGGCATCATTTTGTGCTGAGGCAAGTCCAGGAATGTAAACAGACAAAGTGGGATCCAGTCTGGTGGTAGCAGCCAGAGTCCTACTCAGCCTGGTGACCACCAGACAGGTCCTGGAGTTAGGTGGCAGATCTGAGGTCAAGCTGGGAAGTCAGTCCATGGGTGAGAGTCCAGTCCAGCAGACTTTGTAGCCGGGCACGGCTGTGACAGGCCTGGAGACAGGCATGCTGACAGCACAGCTCAGGCAGGAACTGGTGGCCCCAGGCTGGATGGAAACAGGGCCCCTGGTGTGTGTGTGGGCACCTATGCATGGCTATCAAAGCCCATTCGTGCCCTTGGGGCCTTCGTAAGTGCATGGAACAGTGACTGATCCATAATCAGAGACCAGCAGCAGTAGGTGGATCTTAGCTGGAAGGTGGAGTATTGGACAGAAAGCAGGATGCAAAGAAGGGCCCTCTGGCTCATGGGGCAGCCGACCAGACTGGCCAGAGGAAAGCACAAAGGGCTCCCATTGTGATGAAGCTGATGGCAGTGCTTTTATGGACATCAGGAGGATGATCTTTTTACTCTCTATATTTCTGTCTACTGCATAGGCTTGCGAAAATGCAACTTACAGTGGGTCACCTACTGTCAGTCACCACTAACTTGGAGTTCTTATAAATCTTCTCATGAGTTCTTCTATCTCATCTTCTGATTCCCTTACTTCATATTCAGTTAGAGTCTAGTTGGCAAAAAAAATATTATTGTTAAATATTTATATTCAATATTTCCAGTTCCATATATCTTACATAAGAAATTGAGGATTGATTACTTGTTCTCTTTGACTTGATCTTTCACTTATTTTTCGTCTGTCTTTCCTTTTCTTGTAATGTCAGAGGAAATTCAACTTTTGAACGTTGGGTTAAAGAGTTTGCCTTGACCTTAGGCTGAACTTGCTGGTTTTGTAACTCTATGTTCTTGTTTGTAGTATCTAGGAAGGTATAAATGGGCAAAATCTGGCTCACTGTGGATTCACAACTTTAATCATGATGACTGCAGTCATTGTGAGGACAATTTAAAACGTATTTCGTTCACAAGTTGTCTTTGGGGTTTTCTGTCTACCTGCAAGAAAAAATATTGTCCTCCAGCCTGCCTACCTCCAGGAACTCAGGGACCCTCAACCATCAAAGTTGTCACAGAAGATTGGTTTCATGGCATTATGGGGAGAGGCACAATGCCAGAGTGTGGCTCTTATCTTCAAATAACATCTCCCTGAATAAGGTCCTCTTTGTTTTGGGAGCCATGGATGTGTTTTTTATGCACCATTCATTTATTTTTTCAGTTACATGTTCAGAGATAACACGGGTTGAACTAATTGCCTAAATAAGATTTGGAATTTAACAAATTACACTGTTCAGTAACATAATTTTCTTTGACAAAAACAACACAGGTAGTGCTCTCCTAGTCTGACAGCTCTGGGAACTAGAGTTGATTCAGAAGTGCAAGAATGAGATTCTAAAAGCGTAAGGAAATAAGAAATGTTATTTATCACTGTTTCAGTGTCACCAACTTGTTATTTTTATTGTTCTTCAGAATAATGGGATTTATTGAAGCAGTTTATCCTCACATCACGTAATACACGTTATGCTTGAAGAACGAGGAGAATTCAAAATAGCAAAACATAAAAAAGCACTTTAAATTTAACAGAAATCCACAGCAAGGAGAGCTACACTTTAAAACCTACCCTATTTCTACCTGGAAAAAGCAGTAAACAAGTACATGTGGAAAAGAATACTTCAGTTATTAAAACCACACAAATTGAGATATTTGCATAGTGGCTGCCGTGCTCAAATGAAAGAAGATAATTGTGTATATGAAAGGTTTTCAACAGCTGTCTTTGAAATCAAATAAAGAATTAGATAAACACGCTGGCTGCTTTGCATCTGGGATATATACACCAACACTCAACATTCACAAATCACTAAGTGGTTGTTGGACACCTGAAATTCTATTGATTGGTAAAGCTCAATAATCTCTCAGAGACTTGATCAAAAAAGCAGGCAAGCAAACAAGTAATTATATAGTACTGGGACTCTCAGCATATACAAAATGCACTACGATAAGAGCAAGCATTCTGACTAGATAAATAACCTTAGTTCAGTATGGCAGCAGCCATAACAGGAAACCTTTCAAATGTTGATTACATAAAATTAAGGACGATACAGTGAAAAAGAGTATTGTAAATCAGACAGCAGGGAATTTCAAGGATCACAAATCCTTGCCTAATATAAATTACAGCAATAAATTCTAGCATGGATTGTTTCTTTTATAACAATGGTTACCAAGAAAATAGGAATTGTGAGCTAAAATTCCAGGGCATTTAAATCATGATAGTCCCTAGAAGTTTAATTGCTTTATTTTGCTTCCAGCTTGCTTAAAAGTGAGCATAAGTAATAGATACAAAACTGTTTGATTGTATAAATTAATATTTGTTTCCTTAGATTCTATGTTAAGTTAACAAATAACACTCTTATTGTAGTTATTATGGTGACTGGAAATAGTCAACTTTATTCCTTCTTATAGATTTTTAGCATGACCCTATTGACATACATTCATGTGTCGAGAATTCCACTGAAAACTGTGGAAAAATACCAGTATAAAACTGACTTGTGAGTCAATCTTAGTGCTTGGCAGAGGTTGTTGACTCCTGGATCCCCTCATTATTATAAAACACTCAAAACACCAACTGCGTAAAAGATAACAGTGATTTTAAAAAAAATCTTTTAAGATTAACTCCCAGAGCAYTGTGCCTTGCTTTTCATCTCACTGGAGTTATTAGTCATCTCTCAGATGGCTTAACAGGGATGGTCACCATACTGTAACCCTGGGCTCTGATTGTAGGGATGTCCTTATGTTGTAATTAGAGGAAAGACATTGCCTCAGAGAAAACTGTGGTATAAACACGTACTGCTCTGGCTAGCATTAATCTATTTTKATATGAAGTGATCTGGCATCATGGGAGGCCAAAGAAGATTTTCTTCATGTGGTTTACAAACAAAAAGAAGAGCACTGCAAGACTACAGAAAAACACAGCTCTAACAGGGCTTATAATATGGCCTGAGGTTGACTCCACAGTACCTGCAGGCAATCTCATGCAATGCAAAGTACCACCAGTGAATTCCAGTTCTCTGTACAAGGCAGMTCATAATGGACGTTGGCTGGTCATCCTGCCCTTATGACTAGTTACACGTAAAAGCAGTGTTGTGCATAAATTAACCTAGGATGCCATATATTCCCAGAAGAAAAAATCCTGATGTTGCATAGGGTATAATCCCGTCCTTTGAGAACAGTCCAAAAAGACAGGCTAGATGAAAAAAAGTCTTCTTATGATTCTTACGATTTAAATTTTAGTGTACACAAAGTAGTCAACAGTTCCTCTCCAAGACCAGAACTTCAGCTCTATGTCCAACTATACGAGATGCTAGGTGATAAAGAGTTTCTGCAATTTCTCCACAGAATTATAATGTTTTAGGACCAGTCTGTGATTATTCTGTTTAAAGGGAAAGGCAAGTCTACAGCTACACAATGTCATCTGATGCCACTGACAGTGTGACATCGATTATATGTAGACAATGCTCCTGAATTGTTCTGCAGTTCTTCAAAAAAGTGTAAGTGAAGATTTGAACCCATTATTTATTTACCTAGGGTGCTTCCACAAAAAATTATATTTCTTTAGGGCTTCACAGGTAAAGTGGAGCCATTCCTGGAGTAAGATGGAAACATTGGTAGTAGCTCTAATGYCTCTGCAGTGAGGCAAGAAGGAAGCACAATTTCTATGACTCATGGGATTGCTTTTTACAGGACTGGTTGTACTGGGATATGCTGCCGAGCTGTGGTATAAAGGTAATCTCTCAGAAGACCCATAGTTATGACTTTCAATACATCTTCTGTTTAAATGATGACAACATGGTCTGATACTAAGGACGCATAAAACCCTAATTTATTTTATTTTCCTTTTATATGATTGGAACTAATGAAAGTGTCAGGAGGTGAGCAATTTCTTTGCAGAGAGTTTGTTGTTTAGTTCCATTACATCAGTAAGAAATGAGGTATTAAAATATATTAAAAGATAAATATGACAATTTTTCCTTGTTTTTCCAGTGTGATTTGCCTTCACCTTTGTCTGCCATTCATGCAGAAAAACTTCATGGTATACATGGTGATTTTTTTTGTATTGTCAGTATCTAAGAAATAATAAGGTATGAGCATAGAGATTAGATTAATATGAAATTTTAAATATTGTATTTAGAAGAGTGGAACTGTACCACATGATATGCAATAAATTACTTATTTATATTGCATTTACCTATTACAATTCCAGGAATGCATTTCCAACAATTCTTATATTTTTCTATCAAACACTTGATGTCAGGACCTTGACAAAAGAAAATTAAATATTGCGCTGCTGGTGAGTTTCTTCACAAACCAAGGAATAATATTTCTAACAAGTCCTCAAGTGAACTTTTGATACTGAATTTTGTTGGCTACTCCTGACTCCTGTGTTTTCACCAAGGAATTGTGGAGGAAAATGGAAGCACATTTTTCTCAAAATCCTCCTCTCTGACTGAGCCCAGCATCTGGGTTTCCAGTTTATGCTTGCAGAGCCTGGCAAGTGTCAGTCTTCTTCCCATGTGGTTATTTTTTAGCAAACAATGATGATCTGCTCTGTACTACAAATAGCTGCAGATGRTAATAATAGCACTGGTAAGGAACCAGGTGAATGCTAAACCTTTCTTGAAATGCCCCAGTCTCTACTGATGAGGAGGCTTGCACCATCTGTCAGGGGTGTTCGTTTATCATTAACCAACTGGGGAGAAAATATGAACTCAAACACTACCAGAAAAGAGACAATAGCTCTGTCTTAAATGCTGTACATTTGTTTCAAGGAAAAACTTGTGAACAGAAAGTAGGGCTAAATGTATTAAATAAATAATTTGCTCTGAGTCAGATTCTGCTATGTTTATTCACACAGAAAAGTACTTTATTTAGCAGCTGAGTAAGCATTTCACGTGGAGTGAAATATTATCTGAACCAAGAGAAAAGATCAAAAATTTAATTTATATTGTGGGATATAATCAGAAACTTTTTAACCATGGCAGAATATGSTTAGAAGGCATGCAGTAATGATCGGTAGGGCACTTCATGTTAGTATGATCCATTCAGAAGGACTGCTTGGAGAGCTTTCTACACCATTTCTAAGAAGTTCTTTGTTGCTAATATTCAAATGATTTTCAGAGTCTTAAATCTCAGCCAAGCTTAAATGAATTCTCAAAGGGACAGCAGACCCCAAACTAGTCCCCCGCTGCCTTCTTGCTTCCTGATCCAAAGCACATTTGAGCACCCAGTAAGAGTCAACACCAAGCAATCAGTAAGAAGTAATGCATATAAAATATACGAATGCAGAATAATATAGGCTATRGAAGATCTCAGGAAGCCCCCAGTCCAACTTCCTGTTCAAAGCACATTCAACTATGGGATCAAATCAGAATGCACAGGGCTTTATCCTATTGGGTCTTGAAAACTTTCTAAGATGGAGACTGCACAGTCCTTCTGGGTAACCTGCTCCCCAGCTTAACTGTTCTCAAGGTGATAAGGTTTTCCTGATATCAAATACAAGATGCCATTTTTTTTTGGTGGCTTTTGTTTCTGAAATGACTGTACAGCTTCAAATGAAACTATTCTTTGTGCAAAAGGGGTGTCAGTTCCCYGCACCTTGTTTTGTGTAGGGTTTGATTCAGGGGGCATTTTCCAAAAGTGCTTATTAGCCTGGATCTGTCAAATGAAGCAAATAGATRTTTAGACATGTGGGACCTTTGGGTACATCTAGGTTAGGAGGTAGCAGAGGTTCTGAGGATCTTGACTGTGGGGGATGTACTCAAAATCTGCCATAGGTACCTCAGGCTTTTTTGCAGATCYTTTCCTGTACTTAGGCAAGTAAGACTCAGTAAGAACACTGACAAATTTTGTGGGGCTGGCACTCTTAAGAGCATGTTTGTGATATGAACAAAGAGAGTTTTAGAAGTGTTGATAGCTTGTGTATTTTCAGTTTCACSATGGGAATCATATTAATGAGAACATCTGACTCAGAATGTTAATGCTTATTCTCATATGAGATAAAACAAGTAGACAAACTGATAACAGCKTCACATTTGTCTAGCTGATCTTTTGTCTTTTACACAATGTGCTATTTCCAGGGAAAACAACAACATCAGCTACAAAACTTCTTCTGGACAGTTAATTAATAAATCTATATCAATTAACTTTAAACCACTGTTAACTACAAAACCAGAAGTTTAAATCAGCCATAAATTCACTTGCATATTCCAGACCCATTGTGACAAGCAATTTCTAAGGATTTGCTAACAGGGGGTGATATGGAGGGTTGGTCCATGTCACTGTTCTGGTTCACTGTTGCTACTGAACAGAGCATGAAGGATAGAAAGCTTATGAAAACTGTAATGAAAACTTTATAGATTCTTATGTAGCAGCCATCATGTCTCCTTCATTGTCAAATTCCTTCACAACCAATCCTGTACACATTCTTCAGGGAAAATTGCACTCAGCCACTTTTTCAGTTAGAAAATCTGGTATAGCAGGTACTTTGGAAGAAGACAAGGGCTTGAGAGGCAGCCAGCACTTGACCATCCAGCACATAAATATCTCTTTGTGGATCCGGGCTGGTGGTGCAGCAGMGGTAGGCATGGGGCAGTGAAAGAGTAGAAAGTGCTGTTGCAGGGAAGTTCCTTGGGGAGGAGCATAGCACATACAATGAGCTATTAGTGTGTAATTTAATTATACTGAAAGTAGAGGACATGGGTAATCTGAGGTCRTGTGGTTATGGATAAGGGGAACAGAAGCTATGGGAAGGAGCTGCAGGTGTGTACCCAGTGGATAAATTGCCTTTACCAACACAGCTGCAGACCTGAGCTGGGCAGCACAGATGCCTTCTGCCCTTTTTCAATGAAGGATAGCTGTAAGCYCCAGAATAAGGACTGTTATTGGATGATAAGATGGCAAGAAATACTACTTGTACTGTAGTTCTCACCAGCCCTTTTCATACTGCCTGCCATACTACAAAATAGCTACGATTAGCTTTACTTGCCTTTTCCTGAACTTTCCTTCCGATTCACTCACCAACAATATTTAAAGGACCCATTAAAAATGCTGTTCTGACACGAGGGTGTTCTGAGCTATGATTTATGGTATTTCTTTACAAAGGCTTTACGTCGAGGAATATTTAAAATACGGTTTTTTTCTTTGTCATCCAGGAATCGTGTGAGTTTCAGATATGGTTTAATTTAGATCCTGTCCTGAGTTCCTTATTGGGTCAAAATTTGAATAATATCAATGGGTGATTTGGTCATGCAAAGACTGGTAATTCGCCCTCTGGATATCTGGACTGGCATCTTCTGAAATGTTGACTTGGAATATAAGTTCCATAAACACCTTAAATTCAGAATATTTCCCCCTTATCATACCTATCAAGTATCTTTCTATCCTGTGGGGAAGAAAAATCTATCGGAAAAYCACAAGCAATTAACATATTGTTAAAATCTCAGTTCTGAAAGTAAAAATAAACCATGAAAGCTAACCCCCAGAGCATTAAACCCATCTTTAAACACCTACACATTTCATTCCTGAAACTTTTATTGTTTTTCAGGTAGGAAGAATATCTCAGTTGCTGAAGCCATCATAAATTTTGACACAGCCCCAGCCCCATTATAATGTGCCTTCATAAAGCTTAGTCTTCTCTCCCATACTTTTTCCTCTTGCTTGCCCAAGTTACAATGTATTTTGAAACAGAAAGGCAGTAACAGACAACTGTCTTTCTGTAAGATATAGTGAGGTTATTCTGTACAAATGGAATGAACCTCATTTTTTCATTTCAGATCAAAGCAGAAATCTTTTGAAGTTTAGCTATTTGATAAAAAAGGKCTTTATAACAAGCAGATATAGAAGTTAATAGGACATAGAGATATTTTATTAAATTGCAAACCATTATTAATATTGCAGTTTTAACTTGAAAGAAATATGTGAAATGACACCGGAAATTAATTAGATTATTTCATCATTCTTTTACATTATAAACTTTGATACACTTGCATAGATATATAGGTACATTGATAAAAAGACACAAAGACAAACAGAATTTTAATGAGTGGGGAGCTTTTATCTACTATCACTTTGTGACTTAATTTTTTCTGTTTATACTGCCTATTGATTCCAGTTGAAACCTGCTGTTTTAATGTTGTTATTGATATTCTCTCTGGGTTTTCTTCTAATTCTGGCATTGATATTACCTTGATCGGATTTAGTTTATTTGAATTGCCTGTAGGTTTCAGTCTCTGGAGTTTTTCACTGCTTATAGACATGCAAAGATAAAACCTCTCTTTTTATCTAAAAATCCTTGAGAGACTCTGAAAGATACAGCCGTTTTCTGAGAACATTAAAAAGAAAGAGACAACAATCAAAAGGAATATACTTCTCACCCAGCCTATTCAAGACATCATTTCTATACACCCTGAGTATTCTGTGACATGCACAGACTTCTCATCTAGTCAGTTCCATTTTATATTTGGAAACAATGTGTGAAGAAATTGGATTGTCATAAAGTGACAAGTGGTTCCAAGCTCTGTGTCTCAGGCTGCACCTTCACTGGACTGTCTCTGGTCCTGGATAATTTGGGAAGTGAAGCTGCACAGTGCTCCGTGTTATTTATTTTTGCACCCTGCTAAAAAAGTAGGCTCTAGCACATTCCTTGAATGTAACAGAAAATCTTCCTTCCCAATGAGAGAAGCCAATGTGCTAGTGTGGATGGAGTAAATGAGGGGAAGCTTCCTGTGCTTGGGCTAGATGTAATTTCTGTATGTTTTTCTAGAGAGTTGTTATTTGGTAGATGTTTCATACCTGAAACATTCAAGTCCAGGCTGGATGGGGCTCTGAGCAACCTGATTTAGTTGAAGATGTCCCTGCTTGTTGCAGGGGAATTGAACTGGATGACCTTTAAAGGTCGCTTCCTACACAAACTGTTCTATGATTCTCATTTCCACAATTTCCCTGTGGCTCTTAGAAAGAAATCAGAAAAATAATACCTAGATTTTTAAAAAAAAATTCCAAACCACTCTATCTTTCAAATTATTTTATTTCGTTTCTTGTAAAAGGAGAACAAAAAACTGACATATACTCAAAACTCACTTTTCTGCTTTTTTATTTCTCTGTTTGTAATTTATTTGCTTTATTTTCTTTCCCTTTTTAAGTTTTTTTTTCTTTCTTTTTCTTTTCTTTTGGCTTGAGTTAATCTTTGTTCCCCTTCTGTTTTGTTTTGTTTTCCCCTGCTTTCTTCTTCCTATAGGCCTATAGTTTATTTTCATCTCTTTGTTCTGATTCCTTTGTCGTGTAACAGTATACATTGTTGGAAATAATTATTTTGCAGGAAATAGTGAATATTTTCTAGTCTGTAATTAAAGACAGGTAAATACTATGAATATATGTGTAAACATATGCTCTATTTGCATGTGATTTATTTCCTCTGTCCAGCTGTCACAGGCCATTTATATTAACAGTTTGACATCTTATAGAATTCTCTAAGATTTAACAGTCAGCCTGTGCAGTACTGGGTATTCATAGACAAGAAGAAGGCTCAGAATTGTTCTCGTGGCTTAACACTGAATTGTCTTGATATCACAACAAATTTAATTTTTAATAGTATTAAGAGGGAATGGTAATGGAAAGGTCGAGATGCTGCAGAAAAAATTAGTCCTCTGAAGCAGAGAGTGGTGGACTGTGGTGGGCTATCGGAAAGCAGCACAGAGGGAAGGGAAGCACTCYTTGCCTTTTACTGCAGTCTTTCCCATCACCACCTGCATGGGGCCATCAGCACCACTGTCTATAGGCTGTATGGACTGTATTGTTAGAGTTACTGTGCTTCTGACAGCAGGAATGAAAATGGATTGTAAGGGGAAAGGAAGGGATCCAACGAATCCGACTGCCAGCTCTGTACCTGCTTTTGGGAATCAGACAGATATGCCATACAGACCACCATTTACAATAGCCAAATGTGTGAAGTTATGTTTGGTTAAAATTTTTGAGCTCATTTAGTTTTTGATTTACTGTGGGAATGAGTTCTATAGCTGAAGTGTGCATTTTATACAAAACAATTCCTTTTGCTATCTGATAATTTCTCTGAATGCCCACTTGTTCTTCTGTAACAAGAAATAGTGGATGATTATTTTTTATTCACCTTATTCATCCTCCTAATGATTGTGTAGACAAAGTTACATCCTTTCCAASCTGAAAAGTCTGCTATGTACTCTTTCGCAGATTGAAAAAAATGTATACCTCTGATCATCTTTGCAATTCTCTAGCTTTTCTGGTTTGCTTTTTTGGATACTGGATACACAGCATCCAGCATGCAGGTTTGACGTGTTTTTACAAAGTGTCGTAATGACATGATGACTGTTGGTTTCCGTTTCATCCTCAATATTACTGATATTCTTTGAGCACAGCATATAGATAAATATGCAGAGTAACTTCAGGATCTATTTTTTTGAGATCCCGAATTTAGATGTTGCTAGGAATTACCTAAGAACTAATGTAAACTCTCTCCTTGTTTATAGTCAGATACATTTTTCTTATGTGCATAACCGTGCTTATTAAAACCTGATTTCATCTGACATTTTAGAACCCAATTAGTCAATATAATTAATTCTCCATTTCAGATTTTGTTATTCTGTGTCTTCACTGAACTTGATTTTTCCTCCTTTCTCCTTCATCCTACTATCTTTAACCTCACTCAYGTATATTTCATAACATGTATCTCAGTCCAGGTCCATGTTCATCATTGGTAAGCCTTTGACTGGTTCACCTGATGAAATTCTGAGACTGAACATTTTTTTCTAGTCTTTGTTTGCTCTCCTACGACTAATTATTTATCAATGACTTGGGGGCCTTAACTTTTAATCCAAACCAACTTAGTTTATTAAAAAGCATTTGGTGAGAGACTTTAAAAAAACCTCAGGTGTATTCTATCAACACAGTTGTCTTACCTCCCTACTCATTGACTTTTTCAATAGTTTTGGGAATTGTGACTCCTTTATGATGTGTTATGTATTTTATTTATCCTTTCAATCTCTGATTTTGTTTCCACCATTTTTCCAACTTGGACAATCAAGCTTACGGCTCTGTATTTTCTGGGATAATTTTTTAAAAATGGTGTCATATTTTCTGTCTTCTCTCTTCAGAACAGAGGTAAGTTCAAGAATAGGCTACACTCTTGACTTCCAGACTTTTCCAAGACCTGTTGATTCTCTGATTTGTCATATTTCTTTTCCTTTTCTTTATTTTATTCTAGAAATTTCTAAAACTGATAGTCCTCTTTGGGGCGTCCTACCAGTTTTAGATCAGTGAGAGTCTACTGACTTTCAGGTAGCTGCTCGTGTTTTTCTGGCGTGTCAGAACACTAGCAACTTGTATTATGTGGAAACTGTTCTCTCTAACCATTCCCTCTGTGACTGCATTATTTACTTTCTCATTTCTGTTTCACTGTCATTTCAAAAGTTAATTGCCAGCTTCCTAATAGGTAAACAGTTAATCTCAGGTTGGCAGGCATTGAATCAACTCATCTCAGACTSTAAAACACTCAAATAATCTGTTGAAGACTGGTTGATAGTATTTATTTGCTGACTGGCAGTTAAATATTTAATTGTTGGATTCACTAACAGCTAACTGTATCACACAAAAATGTTGACTAACTTTTAATTTTCATATTAATTTACTTTTCATTTTAATCTGTATTCTGCTTCTTAGGGAGATTTCGAAGCCTCAGATGTATCAAATCGAATGGAACTGTAGAATTCTGCCACCTTTTAAAGTAGTCAGGCATACGCTATTGTTGTGGTTTAGCCCCAAACACCAACGAATCCCCACGCAGCCACTCGCTCGCTCCCTCACCAGTGGGATCGCGGAGAGAATTGGAAGGGTAAAAGGTAGAAAACTTGTGGGTCAAGATAAAAATTACTTAATAGGGAAAGCAAAAGTTGCACATGCAAGCAAAGCAAGACAGTTAATTCTCCACTTCCCATGGGCACGCAGGTGTTCGGCCTGCTCCAGGAAAACAGGGCTCCACCACACATAAAAATGACTTTGGAAGACAAGTGCCATCACTCCAAATGTCCCCCTACAAGAAGAAGGGACCATTTGCAGGGCAAGATAGGGGAGGAGGAGGAGGAAAAATAAGGAGGGACACTGGAGACCTTGGTATGAGCAGACATAGGGACTACAGATGAGGATATGAAGACAGAAGGCAGAGGTCTAAGCAGATGGAAGGAGCAGAGACAGGATTCTGGAGAGAAATAAATAGAAAAAGCAATTTTAGAATATTCCCTACCCAGAACCTGTCATGGAGACCAGATTTGCTAACCTTTACCTTTCCTATGGTCAGTGAAAAGGCTTGAAACCCACTGGTTAAACTGTGCATCATATCAATTTATTAATGGTTAATCAATATATTCAGTCTGCTATCATCAGCACTTCTGCTGTTAGCTCAGTAGGAGAGGTGAATGCTTGTGATTCCAAAAGTCAAAATCCTAATGTGGCCTAATAATTAGCCTATTAATGCTGATATAGGTTAAAACAGCAGATGTTTCATTATTGCAATCCTTAAAAATCTGTGTGAAAAGAGCACTGAGATTGTAAAGTCAGAAATACAGATATGTGAAACTCCTGAGTCTAAACACATGCATGTGCTCCTACTTTTGTCTATTTTCTGTAATTATTATGCTGCAGACTTTAATGACAGAGAAGAGGCAAGACAGGACATAATAGTGTGACCCAGATCTTGCTGATTGCCAAAGATTTCTTCTCTGAGGGTGAACCAGATTGGTGTGCCTGTTGCCTGTAGCATCTGTGCCTCATGTATTACAGTAAACAGGGCAGAGGATACAGAAGAAAACAGGCATAGCCTTGCAGCCAGAGAATGTGAATGTCTGCCTCTACCAAAGACTTACATGAGGAGTGGCATGTAATCACTCTAGCTGAGCAAAAATCCTGGCTTTCTCACACTCTGTGGATACCTATGCAGGACGTTGAAGCCAGATTTGTGGAAGTGTGGAATTGTTACTTCTGGAAACTGAAATGGCTGTTGTCACCTTAGCCAGTTTTGAACACTGAGGGAAAAATACAAAACCAAACAACCCTCCAAACAAATAAACTAACAAAAGCAACAACAACAACAAAAGAACCAAGAAAAAAGAAAAGTTTGATCTAAATCTCTCAAGTGATCTTATCTGATCATTTTGACTATTTTTGCCTGTCTCACCTGTAAATGGATGGTAATATTTTCCTCTCATGAAGGAAGAAGTTGCTCTGTATGTAGTGTGCATTTGCTTACTTTTGCTAATATCATGCAAAGAACTGAGCATTGAGAAAAGGATTAATTCAATGTGACTATATCAATCTAATAGTTGGGCATTCAGTTTAAGTTCATGTCAACACAATGATCTAATGATTCATCCTGTTCCAAGCAGACACTTCTACAGAACAAACCACCCTCTGTATTTGCTGGACTGTCTGTCACTGATTACTGAGGAAGCAGGGATGATTAGTTCAGACCAGATACACAAGTTTAGGAGCCTGTGGTGTAAGTGAAGGTCAATAAATGCTGTGAACAAGTACACATGATATGGGAACTGGACAAACTGATTTTTTTGTCTAAAACCTTTCAAATTTAATTTTTGCAGAGATTTAGGTAAGTGAAAAAACAAGGCTTTGCATTGTGCTGGGTAATATAGCAAGAGGAATTGCTCTCTGGTGCAGCTACAAACTAAGTAATGAAAAAGGTGGAAATAAAAAAATGATATTCCTGTCATGTAGAACTTCTGTAAACAAGATCAAAGTGTTTCAGCTGTTTGACTGTGATGATGAGGTAAGAATCTAAGGCCCACATTCTAAAAACACATTCCATCATATGTTTTTTAACCATTAGAAATGACCAGTTTATATTATTTGCTGATGTTAAAGCATATGAAAAAATCAGTGTATTAGCTACTGTGTATCATTACACAAGGTATGTTACATAAGAACTGAATATCATGTCTGGTGATGGAGAAAGTCTGTTTGTGTCTAATACTGTTCCCTGGAGAAATTGTTCAAGAGCTGTTCATCCTTGTGGAAAGATTACTCTGATATCAGTGAGACTTATCTGCTGTGTAAGTGCCAGTTGAGTTGTAAAGCTTCTCTAGGGCATTTTATCAGGTGTTCTTACTCAGCATCAMTAGTCGCTATGAGAAGAGAAAGAGCCGAGAAACAAGGTTTGGTTCTTCCAGGTAAAATAAATGGATCTGGTAAATGCCTTTTTAACCCTCACTCTTTTTTTTTTAATTATTAATTTAATATTTTTAGTGTGATGCAAAGTATCTTCACGCCTCTGCTGTCACACAGATATTGAAACATATAGCACTTCTATTTCACTTATATTGTTCGCTCCATTAATGCTGAGTATTACTTCAGAGGAAAGAAAAAAGATGTGCTAAAAGATGTGGATCTCCATTTAAAGAACTGGTTTTCTTGTGCTTATGCCAACAGTTTCATCTTGGAAATTCTTCAGATTCTGTCCTTGGACAGATTTATATATGGGATTTTCACATATGTTTCAGTGAGAGTTTCGCACTTTTATCTTACAGAAGAATTTGACCTCTGGGGTTTACGTCTCTTGGGACCAGTTTAAGAATATTAGCTGTACTATATATTGAAAATATTTCATGCCCATTGCTGCCTGACTAATTCAGATACCACTTTGTAAGAGACTGAAAGTGGATTTTGTAATCCTTTTGAAATCTTTCCTTTTTTTGATGTCTGTTTGTTAATCAAATTGGAAACAAAATGTGTAGAAAAAGTTGAGACTCAGAGTAAAATACAGTGCTGTTAGCTAGTGGTTGAGAGTGGAGATGTAAGTCAAAAGATAAAAGTTCTGTTATAGCCTCAATTAAAGATTTTGTCTATGGTTTGGGAAATATCTCTCAGGGCCAGAACTGTTCCCACTGTTGTAACTAGAAGGAAGAAATGAACATTTTTTTACAGCTGCTTTTTTCTTTTCTGCTATCAAATGAGGTGCCAATTTTTCCCATCTAGCATAGTGGGAAGGTTTTTAGATCTCTGATTTGCTTTGAGAGTCCTGAGTAGGTGGGGAGTTCTGTCTTCCTTGGTGTTACATTTTGTCTGTTTTTGTACTTCTGTAAGTTGTTGTATCAATGTAATGTAGTTGTTTGTGTTTCTTTTACTGCTTGTGAAAGAAGGCACCACAATCAAGTATTAAATAGACATTATTATAGTATCTGGGTTTTGTCCCTTCTGCTCTTAAGAAGAGCCTAAGTAGTTCTAGGGAGAATGGAGTGATTTCTCTAAAATTTTAGTGGAGGAAGGGTTGGTATTGGCAAAATAATAAAGCAGAGGAAAGGAACAGCAAAGAAAAAAGAGAGCTGAAATTGCTTCTCGCATTTTTTTCCTGCAGAATTTCACAACCTCTTTTCCAGCTAGCAAAATAAACAATTAAAGGCCTTCTGTTTGATATATTATTCAAGTTAATGAGCAAAAGCACGTTTGTTACTCTCATAATGGAGCTGAAAGAAGGAAATCTGTTGCAAACTTGTCATTGTTTGATGCAAGGCTGAGGATTAATATTCTTGTTTCAGATCAAGAGTATCCCATTTCAGTACAACAAGTTGCTATTTTGTGAACTTATATTATGCAGAAATCAGTGTTCACAAACAAGATTACATAAAAATAATAAAAGGTATGAAACAAAAGCAACTCATTCATTTTTGATCTAACTTTTGTGTATTAAATCCTAGGGAAAAAAAMCAAAACAAAACACGGAACACCCCATAAAATGTGTAAGAAGCCTGCACAAAAATGAGAAAATTAATTAAAAACCCTGATGCAACATGAGATATAAAGAAGTAATTGTTGCCACCACAGTATGCATTGGATTTAGTCTTTCTGACCTACTGGGTTCCTAATACTTCCATAAACTCCCAGATAGTGGTCTTCACATTTTTGTGCTAGTTGAACATTTAACTCTCCATGTCCTTCAGGGACATTTTGTGCACCCTTATCAACACCTAAATTCATACAGGAGCCTACTTTCTAGCATGGTGCTCCCACTAGTCAAAGACTATTTAATCATGGTCACATTAGTCAGCTGTAGTTTCTAGATTCTGCTTTGGGAACAACGACTCTAAAACACATACATGCTTTGTGAAGAAAATGGGGATGGTTCATTCAACTATGCAGATAGCAACTGAATATTCAGAGTTTCTTTTGCATATAGACAATCTTTTTAACTTTATTGTTCATCCATTAGGATGGTTGAAAACGAGTCAAAACTTCTTAGTGGCTAAAGTTCAAACTGTATCAAGCTATTTTAACAACCGAATTTGTAAATTTTTTTGATTTTCTATTTAAGATATGGCAGACATCTATTAAAGACTGCTAAATAACTAAATATAAATAACTGCTAAATAAAGACTGCTAAATAACTAAAAATAACTGCTAAATGTTATTTCTGGCATCTCCTGATGTTCCTGGACTGTTGAGTTCTGGTTTGAATTTTCATTTGTCAATCTGCACAGTACTTGAAAGAGCAATCTATAGCTGACTGTGTATCTTGTCAGAAAAAGTGTATTGYGTTTGAGAAGTTTTGAGTCGAGTTTTTGAAACTCTTCCTTTTTCTGTGCTATTTTGCTTTTTAATGCTATTTTTGTCTTACTACTGATTCCAATAGAAGGCTTTCCAATTATTAATAATATCCTCTCTTGGCAATTAAATTTGGGACTGCATTGGTCAACAGGGTTGAAAAGCAAGTAATATTAATAACTCTAATTACCATCCTTATAGGCTAAATGGAATGGAAGGATTTCTAATTCCTCTTTGGAATTTATAATAATTTACCTGCCAGCTGACCTGAAGCATCTAGGCAGACCACTATAATAAATGACTGTCTCTCATAAAGCAGTGTTTGCTTTATATGGGATGAAAGAATTATTTACCATTAGTGCTTGTTGATAATGGTGATTATTYTGCATGTCCTACTTCTGTGGAGGAGCTTACAGACAGGAATTGTACAGTAAATGAACCTATGAATGCCACAAGTTACATCAAATATCCCTTGAAATATCCCTGGTCCAAAACCTGTGAATCACCACAGCTGTYCCCATTCCAGCTTTCCTCCAGCTCAGAGAGCCAACCAACCTGGACAGGAAGTTTAATTTCAAGAGTCTTAGGGTTGATTAAATGGTTGAAAGTGTCTTTGTATTGTTTCCCCTATCGTTTTCTTTATATGCAGTAAAATAATGTGTAAATAAAATTTATGCCTTTGCATATGGGTTTTGGTTTTGTTTTGTTTGAGGTATTGCTTGTAACATGTACCTCAGGTTACAGTAATTTAAATTTAGTTGCATTGTCTGCAAAACCCCTTAATTTTTATTTAAGTGCAAGAACAAAGTGTTGGTCTCATTGATCCCTTAACTAGGTGTAACTACTAAATGTTACTGAGAATAAGACACTATTAAGCAAAACTCTCCTTTTTATAATCCCTCAAAGATGTGTACTTGGGTACAAGTTAAAAGAGTATAAACCAAAAGGTGTAATAGTATTCCAGAATAAGAAGCCCAGGGAAAATAATCACTGTCGTGTAAAAGCAGAGCTGGGCATAATCTATGGTACTAATGCTTTTTATATGTAGGTTACTGTACGTGAAATGCTACAGTAATTGCCTCCTTAAAGTATTATCTTGATTCCTCATGTAAAAACCAAGCTGTACACTGTAGCTTGAATAGCAGCAAACGATCTTTTTTTCAGCATGTCTGTGGAAATGATCACGCCAATTATCTTTTTCTCTTAAGCTGAATTTAGTTGTTATTCAGCATGTTTTTGTAGCATGTCTGGGGGTGTCACAGAGGATTTCCATCCAGAGACAGCATGCATCTTTTTCTAGGGCTTATGTCAAAACCCAAGTTATCGAGACAGAAATTCTTCCAGTACACGGTGCTAGAGAACTCCTACTCCATTTGATTAGTAGCCAGGTARGCTTCTGAGAATTTCTCTAGGAATTACTTTTTTCTGCTTTCTTTGGAAAGCCATATCTCTTGGAGCTAATGTCATCTGCAGATGGGCAGACTGGGAATGTGGGTTGGAGGAACAACTGTCTCACACACAGGAACTAGCAAGGGCAATGGTGAACTCAGAAAATGGTTAAAGGGAGCTTACTTGCTTCTAGTGAGCTGCATAGATTATACTGCCCTCACTAGGGAGGGTGACATAAATCCCATGATAGAAACTTGCCTCTCTGGAGAATTAATATCACACTTTAAGTATCTGGGCCTGTGGGTGTGTTTGTGTTCATAAATCTGAGTGGGTGCATAAGGGCTCAGATCTTGGCATTCTTCATGCAGATGAAATYTATTGGTGACAGTGAGAATTAAGGGCTACAAATCTGGCTCCAAAAATTGCCTAATGGGCATCTTTCCCAAGACTGACTGAAATCAAGGGGAAGTCTTTTGTATCAGGCTTATGGTGTGAARAAGGAAAGGTGACCTGCTGGTCCTTCACTTCTTTCTACAGGCAATTTCATTTAACATGATGCTGAGAAGAAGCATGCTGGAGTGGAAATCAGAAAACTCACTTTTGAAAGGTATTCCATCCCAATTTATTTTGGGACTTGGGATCTGCTTTTTGCTCATTCATTCAGTCATTCATTCATTATTGAAGTTCCAAAGTAACAGCCAAATGGTAATTCAGCTGTCTTTATAAGGGTTTCCATCCCATGTCTAAGACCAGGCATGGGAAAGTCTGGCTGGGTGTGCATTCCAGAAGCCAGTTTGTGCTAACACAGCACAGCTGGAACACCGAGGCCTCTTGCAGGACATGTCTAAAGTCCAGCTGCCCGGGGGCAGGCAGAGATCATCTTCACAGCTCCTCTGCAGCTGCCATGATTTCAGCCACTGTGTCTGTGTCATCCTATATCCAATTATTGCACCGGAGGGCTGCAGCATTCCCTATGCAAGAAATCTCTGAGTGCTTGCCTGCAACTCATGAGGGAATGGCTTCCCACAGCTTCTCCCTGCCTTAGAGGATTTATATACTCTGAAGAGATCATTTTAGTTTTTTTAAGATTAGAAAAAAAGTATTTTTTGAAATGTAATAGCATTTCAGGATTTAAAAAAGGATGCTCTTAACAAAACAGAAATAAATTTTTGCCTTGTCTGCTTCCTGCCATTCTTGGCCTGGCAAGAAAAATATTCAGCTGCTATTCTAATTGCTCTGTGGAGGCAAATAATTTATATATGAGGGATTATTTAAAAGAAAAGGGGCATTTTCCATCTTACTGTTTCCTATCTAGGCTCTAGRTCACAGTTGTGACTGTCTTCCCTAGGGAAAGAATGAGCATGTCTTTAAACCATAATTGATTTTAATTAAAAATAACTAAATATGTACAACTTAAAGAGTTATTGTTTCTAAATGAGAAAAGATAATTGTTCTTCTTTCTGCTGCCTCTTTACGAGGTATTTGGTTTGGAACTTGCTATAATTTTCATCTGCTGGCAGGTGACTGTGGAAGATGGCCTGTGATATCCCGCAGGCATGTACTGAATGCTTCCATGCAGGATCATAGCTCATTTTCTTCTGAAGGCAACTGGAAGTTCTGCTGTTAACTCTAGACCCACAGAATTATTCTTCCCTAGAAAAAAAGAAGTTTATTTATGCACCTTTTTAATCAGTAGAAGAGTTTTAGGATATGTAATGACATGAACAAATTAAGAAATCAAATACATAATTTTTATTCCCATGTCATGCATGTTAAAATTTGAAATAACTGTTTCTTTCTTGTAAGTTTCCCTCCTCAGTAATGCAAACTGCATCTCAAACTCCCTTAAATATTATTGTATGACCCAGCATATTTTGAACATCTTCTAAATTTTAAGCTTTCTATTGTTCAAGGTGGCACCAAGCTCCCACAGCATCAGCATGCTCCAGGAGACACAGACGAGTTCAGGGAATGCAGAATTATGTATTCTTATCACTACACCTGAGGTCATATCTGTTGGTGCTAGAGGTTGTTAGGCCATTATCCACCACTGATTCTTCTTGGGCTGTGAGAATAATTTGGATTCAGGGAAGAAACATAAGCTGATCTCTTTCACTCACCCAGTAAGTTTAATAGGATTTGTCTTCTCTGTACTATGGGTTGGTCCATTGATAAACCAGTGTTACCGTAACAAGTGTGTTATTTTAAAATTTACTCCTCTGTTAGAYTATGAACTCTATTGTGACTTACAGTTGTGATTTTAAACTGGTTAAGACACCTGGAAAACTCACATTACTTCATTGGCTTTAGATTAGATTTCTAGGCACAAGCTCATGCCATTTAAAACTTCACAGTGCCGAAGGAGGCACTCAAAAAGGTGCCTGTTTTGCAGGCAAGCTGCATTCTCAGCCTTCAGGATAAAACCAGTATTTGTTGCTCTTAAAACTATGTATCGTGCATGTTTTTACTGCTCTGAACATATAATCTGCTATTTCTCTTTCCCTCACAATCTTTTCTCGACACATATAAAAATATGTATACTTACATTTCATATATAAAATGTATATTTTATATGTATTATTTATATTTTATACATATATRAAATATTTATTTATTTATTTATTTATAATCAGTGTACTTAGGGGCCTTGTAGACATCTCAATCACATATTTCCTGTTTTCTTTGTGCTGGAGTAACATATAGAAGCAGGTAAACAATATTGTCAATACGTGAAGTATCACTGTGAACTGCAGACTTATGTTTTAACCTTTTCATTTTACCAAAGAGTAGTTACTATTACAGTAACTGCACCATCTCATCCTATGATAACCATTACAAGGAGAATAATACAAGAATATTATTACTAGTTTAGTATGTATTAGCAAGTACTGCAAACTGCTTAGCTAGCTTTACTTAGGGTTAGGCTGTTAGGAAATCAAATGAATAGTAGAACTTGGGTGTGAGAGGGAGTATAGATTAAAAAAAAGGGAAAAGAATGGTCTGGGTAACATTTTTCTGACCATGAACACAGATTTGGACAGATGTTCTTATCTGTAGGTGAACAAAACCCTTTTAAAATCACAGTCTCTGTAATTAGCTTAATTCTCTTATTTCCTAATAACAACATTAAATATACTCTACTTCTGCTGTTAGGTATCCACCTTCTTGCACTTATCTTTCCTTATATATTATCCACTTAGCAACTTTTCATGTCACTGTATAACCCAACTTTCTGTGCTCTATCTGTATTGAGCTGTTCTTTATTTTTTTAATTTTTCTTTTCATTACTATGGGATCTTATCCTTTAGAAGGACTGAATGTAAGAATCTGTGTTTCTCAACTAGATCGGTTCATCTGTTCATCAGTTCAKCAGTTAATAGAGAAATTAATGAGCAAAAGTCTGCATTCTCTATTTGCCTTTTCACTTCAAAATCTAGGGGTTATTTGGATGTAGGAATCATGATTGTGTCAATCATAATTGGAAGTCACTTGTTCTATATTTTGCATATGGAAACATCAAATAATATTTTTCAGAAGTAATATTGGGATGCTTCCATTTTTGGATCCCCAAGTGAACACATGAATGTGCTACAAACTAAAAATCAATTTCTTCCCACAAAAGTCAGCAACAACATTTTTGAAAACTTTTGGCTGTGAAACTTCACTAAGCCTCAGGAAAGATCCCTGTGAGAGTCAGGAACACAGTTAGAGATATTTTTAGAGTAAACAACATACCTTGATCATAAAGCTTCCTTTGTATGAAGCTGGTCAGCATACAGGGTCACAGAATCATCTGCCTGGAAAGACAGGTACAGAGACTGGATGGCTATTGAAACCTGTGACTCTGTCCCTTGAAAAGTTGCTAGCCTCGTGGTGTTCAGTCTACTGCAGCACAAGGGAAATTAATAATAATATTATATTCTGTCAGTAATCGTTACAAGTTTTGTCTAGAATAGCAGAGTAATAATAATTGTTTTTCTATAAAGTGACTTATAATCCATGACAAAAATACTTTAGTGTATAAACATGTCATATCCTCTTCATGCAACAGAGTCTTCAAGTCTTTCTTGTGGCCAGTGCTCAGTCCTGTAGTTCTGAGCTACAAAACAAGACAACCAAGAGAGAGTAGAATCTGTCACCTGAAACATACCACATTGAACAAGGAGAGCTCTCAATCTGTAGGGGTTTTTTTTTTAATAAAGTCGTTACAGATTATTATTTGGAACACGGCATATTTACACAAAATCTATATAACCAGTGGAATCACATGCCACTTCTGTAAACTCGTAAGTATAACACTGCCAAACCTGAGGTCCTGGTCCACAGATGTTAATGCATTTGTGGAGGGGGGATTGTCTATGATCACAGGATTAAAGACTAGCCCCATGCATGTTCAGAGAGCAAAGTAGGAGAAAGTTTCCTTTTCACCACTTTAAATCTGCCACTTCCTGATTTAAGTGCTTGACTTTGTAAATCAAAACATTTTAAATACTTCTTTTGCACATAATATATATAGTTCATGCTCTATTGTAGGTGATGGATTACACACATTGTTATTGTAGCTATTGTTTACGTATTAAGTAATATAAATGCAACAACTACAAAAAACCTTGAGAAACACACTGAGAGAGAAATACATATTAACAATCAARCAGGGCAAATAGAAATGCTCCCCCCCACCATCTCTGAAAGGTTTGCATAAAATTCCTTTTTGCTTATGTTCCAATCTCTCCACACAGCCTTTTTATGAAAATTCATGCAAGTTAAATTTTGTTCTTTCAAGTGTTCATGGAAAGTGAATTTCAGGCTCACAGCCAAGATACATTTAATCATGAAAAAAAATTAGTTTAATCGTGAAACTAAATTTGTTTGGGGAAGAATTAGAAGTATGCAACTCAATGTAATCAGGGAATAGAAACAATAACTTGCTTTAGGTGGCCAAGGAAACAAAACTTCAGGATAATGATAATGGCATGACATATATGGCTATAGGCACAGTAGACAATTTGCAAGAAAGCTAAAATACAGAAGCAGATTCCACAGCTGGGTGGTTCCATAGATTTTGGAGTGGAACACAACTGTGAGACAAAACTGAGATTTTGCAAGTGTTTTATCTTTTTGTAAATTTGGGGACAATGGATACTGTATCACAGACCTTGTGTATTTGTTTCTATTAGTCTTCAGGATTGTCACAGTTCTGGATGGGTTTGTCCTATTCGACCCAACCAGTTTGTTGATTGGGTCACTGTTACATGATTTTTCAGGTCAGTTTGGGACTCTTTGTTGTTTGCAAGAGCACAGTGCCTAGTAATATCGATATTGTTCTCATACTGTTTAAGATGTGTACTTCTGGATGTATTTTCAAATGCTGAACAAGTCAAACTGAGTAAGCCTTCATAAAAACCTCACATCCAAAAAGAATATCTCGTAAAACTGAAGTCCAGAACTGATTTCTACCTCTGCCTGTGAGAGCTCTTATAAGCACTTCTTAGTTGTGTAGCACTCACTAGAAAGGATTAACAACTCTGTAGTGAAACTTACAAGTATTAAGATCAAATTTCTAAATTCTGGACAAGTACCTAAAAGCTCAAATTTTTATAAATAATTACAATTATTCATTTAAAAAAATAGATACCTTAGAGTGCCTTAAGAGAAATATGTGTTCTGTTTTGGATACACATCTAAAAAATATGGTGGCAAGGCTGGTTTGGTTTGCTTGTTTTTTTTTTTTTTTTTTTTCCCTTCACTTCTTGTCAAGAAATCACTGTTTTGTAGGGACCAGGTACTGCAGATTTTAATCCTTAAAATGAAAAAACCCAACTCCCTATATACCTATAAGTGGATGGAAATTTAGGAATGGAATTAATAATGGAATAAAATAAAAACTTGTTACTGTTTTAACTTATCAGAACACAAATAATGTGTCCACCATTACAGAAGTGAACTCTCTTGATATAAGAGAATTTCTTATTTACTTCAGCCATCTGATATCAGTGACAAAAATGCCTCTGGACATATTGGTTGTCTCCATTGACTATAGCAGCCAAGATTCCTATAGAGCAGCTGATCTATTTCACCTGTTTTACAATGATAAAAAAATTTAGCGTTAGTGCTCTTGTTGCTAAGTGGTACTGCAGATACATACATAAAAGGTTCCAGGGGACTGATGCCTCAAGAGACACCAAATAAACAAAATATTCAGATGAGATAAGACGTAAAAGAGTGACTGTGACGAGCCAAGGTTGGCAGGCGTTGTTTGAGATTTCCTTCTAATTGGAGTCAGAAGCTGGATAAAGAAGGCAAGGATAAAGGCCTTCATTGAAGTGAGGAAGTATGGAAGGGAAGATGGACAATTCACCAGTGAGAAGCATCAGATTTATTAGGCCCCAGGGCTACAAAGTTAGATTTGAAACTAGGTCTAGAGAAGGAATAGGAAAGAATTTAATAATCTGCCTGTGTCCTTTGTTACCTAAGTGAGAAAGTTATGCAGGAGAAAGACATAAATTGTTTCAGGAAGAGGGTGATTGGTCTGTGAAAGCTTCTGTTGCTGGCAGAATAAAATCAGAGGCCAACTTTATAGAAGTTATGAAAAATAGGGAGGATGGAACTCATTTGACAAACCTTAAGCTCATGTAAGGCTTTATGTGTTAAGCAGGTGAAGGAGAATCTGAGGAGGGATGAAAAAGGTGACATTTATGTAGTTATTAACGAGCAAGAAAATCTGAATAGCAGCATACTGAATATATTAGAGCTGAGGAACAYGTTTGCAGTCATTAAGATCAGAAAAGAGAGGACTGAAAAAGCCAAGATGTGAAATGGTAAAAGATTTTGCTGTGAATAGTGGTAGAAAGATCAACAGTCTAAAACTGTGCAGGAGGTGAAATTTGGATCCGGTTTGAATATGCTGCTTTAAAGAAAGTGTTGAGCAAAAAGTAATTCCCAAGGCAAAGGCTTGTCTGACCTTGGGCAATGAACCAAATCTCTGTTTTGGAGAAGATATTCAGAAAAAGGAAAAGAAAGAAAAAAAACACCAAGGAGAAGGAATAAAAGATATGTATTTATAGAAAAGACAGTCAAGTAAGTTGGGAAAAGTGATGATAACATATGAATGCAAACCAACAAATGTGATGCTATCAGCTATGGCTAGTGTGGAGAACAGCAGGTGGGAATCTTTCTTCACAAACAGTCCCTTGATGGAGCGAAGAAGCTCAAGTTATCTTTCTGAATGATTTCCCTCCTCTTCTTCCCCTACCAACTTGGAGTGCAAATACTGGACAAGCAGGAAAACTTATCAGTCTAATGAGATGTTTTTAGCTATCACAGTGCTTCAGCTGTAGCATTTAAAAACAAAAAATAAAAATTGATGGCTGATTTTAGGTGGGATCGCACAGGATTTCTTTGTGAAGGTCAAGAAGTTAAAATTTTGACAGGGACGGTGATGAAATAATTTAACGCCTCAGCTGTGTGGGTGCAGATGGTCATCCACATGGGGGATATTTTTCCAGCAGGTTATCGAGTCAATGATGCTGGCTGCCTGCAGTTTGGCAGTTATCCATTAATATGTAAAACAAAATTTTGGACTATGCAAAAATTGGGTGTTGAAGTCCATTTAATGTTGTGCCAGGTTTCCTTCAGTACCTCGTGGTCTTGTATGATAGGAGGATTAAGAAACGTAATTTTATCATTGTCAAACTGACTGACAATAGATTGGCAACTACATTTTTGGGGAGACTTTGTTGTTTCCACTGAGATGGAATAGGAATTATTGGGAGTTTTGGATTGGGTTGGGTTTTCTGTTAGCAAGGCACACAAAGATGAATTAAGAACAACATGCATAATTGCTCACAGTGTTAATTCTGCTTGCTGGTAAGTTCCATGTAGAAATTTGTGTAACTGAAGTTAAATCTATTCCTGTTTTTGAGCTGCGGTTTTGTACATTGTTCTCATGTTTAAAATAGTACCAATATGTAAGATCCACAACTTCTGACGGACACAGTTCAGTCAATTGCCAGAGAATGTAGCAGGGAAACATATGTAATGTAGCAGGAATAGGACCAGGCAGAAAAAGATAAAATAGCTGAGGTAATATGGAAAGCTATTTTGGCAGTAAGAGCTAGGTGACTAAACAGAGAAATACATCTGCCTAAGTAACGTTGGATTTTGATGGGGCCAAATCATAGTTAGTCAGGGTCAAGCTTTTTATATGACTTGAAAAGACCTAAATAACAGTCTCCTGAGAAAGACTGCCTCCTCAGTGACTGCAGTTCCCTGGATGAGCCTGTACTCCAAGCTGCTGCCAAACAGGGGTTCAGATAACAGATACAATTAATGTCAAGGGCAGAACTCATCTGTTATCTCTCCATATCTTAAACACTTTGTCGTCTCCTGCCTTGTGTTCAGCAACCACATCTAGATGACTTTTCCGTATGTTTTTAGGCACTGCTTTCTAGAAAAAGCTTACTCTCCTTTCCCTCAATCATCATTTTATATAGAGGACTTTTAAACACTAAATTCTGGAGTTCTGAATGGCCCACTGAGAACCAAGGACCTTGAATTTGTGCACTGAAACATGCAGGTTGTGTGCCCGAAGTTCTTTTATTGACTATATCCTTTGGTAGCTGACCTCAAAGGTAAATTGGTCTCTATCCTATGTAGGAATCAAGAAAGATTAAAATAGGATCAAGAGAGGATCCACCCTTGTAGCTATGAGGACTTCCAGGTGTTTGGAAGAAAAGAGAAAAGAATCAGTGGCGGAAAAGAGAAGCAGCATATCAAAGAGAGTGTGTTCTTTTATAGTATGACTTAACAGATTATGACTGAAATTAGTTGAAATTTACATTTTGTAACATAATACATTCAATTTTGATGATAAAAATTTCTAAGGATGGTTGGAATCTAGATGTGGATTATTCTGGAAAACTTTAATTTTGTCTGATGATTCATCAAGGAAATATTCTTTAACCCTGTTAAAAGTTAAAAATTTTCGATTTTAGATAAAACTATAAAACCACCGCAAGTTACAGCAGCTAAAACCAGAAGAATTTCCAAGTTTTCTGAGATCGGCATCTGAGTAAAGAGCAGCCTGCAGAACCAGAATCTGAAAAAATTAAAATTATCTAGATAAGAATAGGGAATGGCCTGACAAAATCTCATCTGTTGAGAAAACAATACATATAACTCCTGTATTTTCTCCCTAAGTTGATGAGACACAGGAAAAACAATTAAACTGGGAGTACTAATTAAAGCGAGCAAGGAAAAAAAAGAGATGGGAAAACAAATGGTAAAAACTGAGGCTGTAAAATGAATCTGACAAAACTGGAACCAGATAGGACAAGGACAGTTGAGAAGGTACCCCATAAAGGGACTAAAGAAAAGAACTCAGAATGCATTGGGAGAGAAAGATGGCAGGACTTTGTGCACTTTTTTTAGTATGTGCTGCTCTGGTGAAGAAAAAAAATGTGAGACAGGAATATATATTTTCATCACTGGTTTCCAGCTGCTGGCAAAAGCAAGTGTTATATAGCAGAGTGAAAGCTGAAATCAGCTAAACCTGAAACCCAGCAGCAACTCTACAAAGTTCTGAAAATTCTCCATGAAGAAAGTTGTAGTAGATTTGGGACCCGGATGTTTTGGTCCATGAAAGGAAAATCACAGCAAATTGTTTGCAGCACACCTATGGTATGAATTTAATTTCAGATGTAGGTATCAATCTATTTATTCCACCATAACTACTGTGCTTTTGTTGAGACAGCAGCTAGAACTTGATTCTTACACTTTGTTGTGTAGTTTGCACCTCTTCAAATAGAAAATATTGTTGTGGAAGCTGCTTGACTATGGCCTGTCTGGTTTCTGTCCTCTTTAAAGGTACATGGATTTGACTAGACACTAGAGATTAAAGTGAAGCAAATAACAACATATCAATAAAATATTACTACAGTGCTTATAGGTGCTGGGTTTTGTACCCCTTTGTGCAACCAAGCCTGCTGCTTTCTCTCCTAAAGTTTGGATTTCTGTATTCATCAGCACCATATTTTCCCCAACTGCCTGTAGTTTCCGGTGCTTTACTACCTTCAGGTCACTGTGCAGCATGCTTGCAAACCTCTCATTTCTGTGTCATTGGTAAATTTGATCACACTTGAAAGTATACCAAACAAACACCTGACAAAAGAAGAGACTCATTAGCAGCCTTCATTTCCTATGCAGCAACCCAAGCAAGCACAGGCATACATGAGAGTTCTGGCAGGAATACAAAGGAACTGTGCTTGGAGACTGACAATTAAAACTTTCTTAGGAAGCAGGACCGCCTCCTTGTTTCTGCTGTGCACCAGGAGAGTGAAAACAACTCCCTGAACCACCTGTGGTTACTCCTCACAGATAGTCTAGGGAGCACAGTTTGAAAACACCTGCCAAGTGTCAGTATCTGAGCAGGAGTCTCACATGCTTGGCAGGATTCTTGTTCATTGCAGCACTCAGCACCCAGACAAACTTTGCTGAAATTATTTATATTGACCCCTTGGAGTGGACTTAAAGTGAGGACAGAAGATGGAGATGTTACTTTCAAAAGAACCTGCTTTGGCATCCTTACGTGAGATCTATTATTAAGTCTCACTGGACTTTACACCTTCATGTTGGATTACACAGGAAAGTCTTTAATCTCATCTCCAAGAAAGAGAGAGAAACAATTGGCTTTCTCTGACCCAAATGGTGGATCCATATTTCTGGAGACCAACAAATCACCAGTTGCCTTCAGGACAGTGGTGCTGCTGTCATGTGCTAGTAGCTGTCCCCAGYTGGTACGGCAGTCACAATGTGAATTGGAAGTTATGCCTGGGATGCTGCTTCTGCCTGTGCAGGCCATAGGATAGATGAGAGTTATGCCTCTTCAACCCAGGCATAGCAGATGTTCTTCTGACTGCAGCCAACAGGCTAGTCCAGCTGCAGGTCACCAACCCATTCCTCACCCACATCTATCAAGAGCTGCACTATTGTCTTTATGATGTGCCATGTGTACAAGGATTTGTGTCACGGGGAGAATATGTAACCCTTTTTTCCCGCTTTTTTTTCCCCTCCAGAAGTCCAGATGCTCTGCTGCTACAGTGCTGGCCCTATGTATACTGCTAATTCATTACCATGACTTCTGCAGAGTGGGACAACCACTGATGCAGTGGCAGGACTGTGGCAGGACAACAGGAATAAATTGCATCAAAGTCACATCAGACAGCTCTGAAGATTCAGGGTTAAAATTGCTAATACCGATTCATGAGAAGGGTTATTACAGTTACACGGAGAAGTTGTAATTGATTGTTCTTTCCACTTAGGGTTTTTACTTTTTTTTCTTAATGTGGYGATTGACAAGTACTCAAAAGTTAGAAAATCCAATGTTATGGTTATCTAACAATCATCTCCTGGATAGGTGCATTGTGATACTGTCAAGTAATCATATATTTTCACTTATTCAGAAAAAGTATATGTCTCTCATTGCACAGAATGGATGATATCTTCTAAACCTATTAGAATTATGCAGTGAATGAGATTGTTTGGATGATTTGTACTTTATTTCTCTTAGAAGATGCCATGTGAGCATAGAAACAATGTAGGGCCTGCAGGAGAAGGAGGACAGGAATTTGGGGGAATTTGGACTGGCTAGATAGGCGGGCCAAGACCAAGAGCATGAGATTCAACAAGACCAAGTGCTGAGTCCTGCACTTTGGCCACCATCACCCCATGCAGCACTACAGGCTGGGGGCAGAGTGGTTGGAAAGCTGCCCAGTGGAAAAGGACCTGGGGGTGCTGGTTGACAGTAGCTGAACATGAGCCAGCTGTGCCCTGGTGGCCAAGAAGGCCAGTGGCATCCTGGCCTGTATCAGAAATAGTGTGGCCAGCAGGAGTATGGAAGTGATCATTCCAGTCTACATGGCACTGGTGAGGCCATATCTTGAGTCCTGTGCCCAGTTCTGGACCCCTAATTAAGGAAGGACATTGAGGTGCTGGAGTGAGTCCAGAGTAGGGCAATGAAGCTGGTGAAGGGTCTGGAGGGCATGTCCTGTGAAGAGTGGCTGAGGGATTTGAGGGTGTTTTGCCAAAAGAAAAGGAGTCTAAGGGGTGACCTTATCACTCTCTAAAAATACCTGAAAGGAGGGTGTAGACAAGTGGGGGTCAGCCTCTTCTCCCAGGCAACCACTGACRGTACAAGAGAACATAGGCTTAAGCTGCCCCAGGGGAGGTTTAGGTTGGACGTCAGCAATAATTTCTTCCCAGAAAGGGTGATKAGACATTGGCATGGGCTGCCCAGGGAGGTGCTGGAGTCACTATCCCTGGAGGTGTCCAAGGAAAGATTGGACATGGCACTCAGTGCCATGGTCTAGTTGTTATGGTGGTGTTGGGTCATAGGCTGGACTTGATGACCTCACAGGTGTTTTCCAACCTAATTGATTCTGTGATTCTGTGAMTGTCAGACTCCAGAGATCAGATCTACTATTTCCCCTTTTACCATTTGTCACAGCTCTCATAGGATTCTAGAATCATTTATGTTGGAAGAGGTTACTAAGGTCAAGTCCAACTGTTAACCTACTACTGCCAAGTCCACTATTAAACCTTGTCTGCAAGTGCCACATCTGCATGTTTTTTAAACAGCTTTAGGGATGATGACTCCCTCATTTCCCTGGGCAGCCTGTTCCAATGTTTCACAATCCTCTTGGTGAAGAAATTTTTCTTAATATCCAATCTAAACCTCCCCTGGCACAGCTTGGGGCGATTTCCTCTTGTCCTATCACTTGTTACTTGGGAAAATAGACTTCTCCTCCCCACCTTGACACAAGCTCCCTTCAGGTAGTTGTATGTGACACTGCAAAAGAACTTAGTGTGATCATCTTGGAAGTTTGCTGCTGCTGTGTATTTCTTGCAATTAAGCTGCAGACAGACTCAGAGGAGATAAAAGTGCAGCCAAGGCCTTTAGGAGAGAGATCTAAGGCTGATAAAATGATACCCAGTTGATGATTGCAAAATTAGGAGCCTTCAGAAATATTTTAAGATTAAGAAAGGTGGGGTTGTATTTTAATTTCCATTTTTTTCTCTCATAGTTGTGTTATTGTTACTACTTACTAATCGACCTAACAATTTTTTAGAGGAGAGAAGAGGAAAAAAAAAATTTGCTTGTGGGAATAATTGTTCTGATTAAAGAATATTTATGTTATAATTTTTAGTTTCATTAACATTTTCTTTGTATACTTAGTGGATGACAAATGAGATAAAGGAACAGCATTACCTGTACAGCTTCTAAAAGAAAAAATATTATTTGTAGAATTACTTACAAATAGAGATGCCATTTTTTTTTTTTGTAACCTGCATGTYGGGCATATTTGCCTTCAATTTATCTCATCTGAAACTTGCAACTGTAGGGATGAGGGACTGGATACAGATGTATATATCTATCTRTCTATCTGTCTGCATTTCAGGTTGGATCATGAGTGAATTTCGCAGGAAATGTAGACAATTAGGAGGAGTGCACACTATGAAATKATGTCAGTGTGTTTCCTTTAAAACTGTTTTCCTTTGAAATGAAACTAAACTGGAAGGAGTGCCCCTCTGTGTTCATGTCACTCATGGCTGTTGGATCCTTGGGACCAGACTAAAGCTAAGAAAAAGTAATCCTCCCTAAAATGAATGTGGTATGAAGGTCAGGTTGTCAGGAGAAACTCTTTCACTCYTCAGTCTGCTCTGCAGTGCTGCCCTGATTGTTGATGTAGACATGGTCACTGTCTGCTGGGATAGATGCTGCCAGGGTTTTGGGAGGTCTTGTTTACAATTGTTATGCTGTGGTATTTTTGTATTTTATGTGCTGAAAAAAAATAGACACCTTCTTTGACAGAGAATGTTTTTCTCCAGTGAACTTTTGATAAGATATCTGTACTGTATTTTTAAGGTAGTCTTATAACCATTTTAATGTGCCCTGGATTCATCTATGGTAGAGAGTAAAACTGTTGATTTTGGATGAAGTAGATTAGGACTGAAGTGGAGATTAAGCGTGTACATTCATGCCTTTTAGAACTAATACAAGAATATGAGGCTTTACACCCAGCTCCTGGATCTGTTGCAGTAAGCTATGAGAGCTTCTACTGCATTCCTGACTGCAGTCAAAGAAAGGAAAGCATCGGTGAAGGTAGCTTACATAAGCCTGTTTGATTCTCCACTGCCTCAATTGGATTAGAAGCACCCAGTTTCAGGAGAGAGAAGTTTCAGAAGTTGCTGGTCCTCACCCTTTTTTTACTGCCACTTAGAGGATTTGTTGTAACTTCTTGCTACATCAGGGCACAGACTGTAAGTTTACTTGCTTGAAATTTCCCTGAAAAAGGTTCAGACAGATGGAGAAGCTTCTCTAGACAGCCTGGAAGCATATYAAGAAGTTGTTCCTTATTGTCTTCCCAGCTGAGAGTAGATGGGTTTAACATATGTCAAAAAGTGGATAGAAAATATTGTGCTAGCAAGCACGACTGAATTTGGGACAGCAAGTGTAGTTATTTAAGCAGCTAGGTATTCCTTACCTTGGCCAAGTTTTTGACTGACTGTCCGTCACTTTTGGATGACACTTCACATTGTCAGTRTCTGCTCAGTGGAGAGCAGTCTGCCGTGTTATCAATCTGGGGAGAGAATTTTTTGGGTGACCTCTGCAGTAAAAGCCATTTTTTTCTGAGAGAGAAGCAGTAACATCTTCTCTAAGGATAAGCCTGAAAGATAGTAAAATGAATATACATGGAAAGGGTGCCAGAGACTCACGACCTTTGCATCATGACTTTGTTATCTAATTCTAGCTGTTGAAAGGTAAAGCACCTATTTTAAGCTAGTAAGGTAGTCTTCTTCTGTAGCTAATGGGAACTGATAAGTGTTGCCAGCAGGAACCAGTATTACTGTGCCTATCTCACTCCTGTTAACTACAGAAGGATTATAGGCCTCTAATTTGAACTAGATGCTGAACTTTGGGTAGTTAAAAATAGATGGTGTGACTGTGATGAAACCTAGAATTTGTGCTTGTTACCTGAATTTGGATAACTGACTGACTTCTCAGATTTTCTTCCCTTCTATCCCCCAAGCTAATATCTTCTCTTAGCTGTGAGGTTTTGCTTAAATAAAATGTTAAGTAAGCCTTTCTTTTTCCTGTAACTTTCTGGAGGATGTCTGTTTTCTGTGATCATCTGCTATGAATATTATGCCACCAAGCCATTTGGAACTTCATTAGCCTTCCTCCATTACCATATSGGTGACTTGGCTCACGACCATTAGAGACCTGACTTGTCTGACTGCAGCTTTTAAATAATGTTTTATCCTGATTTCTGGTTTGGACGTGAACAGGAGTTTTGTTTGACCCTTTTGGAAGTATCTAGGTAGACAGAGGCTCAGCTTTTTGACTGGCACTGGTGGAGGGGGGTAATGTTAAATGGGTGTTAATGTGAGCTTGTGCTCTGACTAAAGTGCCTACACCCAGGGACTATACTGTGGAGCAACAGCAGGTT